>VWZP01007715.1:1149031-1223097 GCA_013396995.1 Dicaeum eximium | reverse complement strand
CCTCCCTCCCGCCTCCCCCGGAGCAGCGCGGTGCCGGTGAAAGCTCCCCCGCCTCCCCTTAGGGCCGGGCCCCCTGCCGCTGGCCGAGCCCCTCCCGCCCCTGGCCGCGCTCCCCGGCCGGGGGCCCAGCCGGCCGCTGCCGCCGGGCGAGAGAGACATGGCTGAAAGGCTCTCCTGGCAGCTCCGTGTCTGCACGGGCTAGGGCGTGCGGTGGGCAGAGGTGGAAAAGTTGCTGTTGGATTTCGCGTCAAGGGACCGGACAGAAAGCGGCGAAATGGATGACTTCCCCTCCATCTGCCTGCTGTCCCTGGCCATGCTGGTCGCCTGCTATGTGGCAGGAATTATCCCCTTGGCAGTGAATTTTTCCGAGGTAAGACGACTCAGCCAAACTGCTCGTTGGTTGCTAAAGGAGAAAGCAGAGAGCTCCCAGTAGGAGCTGGTGCCGTCCCATTGCAATACGGCAATGCTGTTTTAAGGATGAAGCTTTATCTTTAAAAGTTATGAGTGCAGTATTAATTTTCATTCAAAACTGCTGTGTAAAATTATGCTTGTTTCACAGTGGCCATTTAAACTTGTCAGATTTGAGTCGAGTCTCTGCTACAGGTGAAGCAAAGTCTCAGCACGTAGTGTAAGGACATGAATAACCATGGCTATTCTTAGAATCTTGTGTTAAAAAGTCAGTGATTATCTCTTATATGCCTGTGGGCTACTCAAATTAAGGCTTTTAAAAACAATTCCAAGAATATTCTCAGAAAAACTTTGATTCACAGTTTTGTTCAGAGCTTGCACTGTTGAAAATTAAGCCGTAGCTTTTTGATTACTATAGAACTTCAAGTTACTGCCCCGTGTAATTCAAGGCATTCTTTTGGAAAAATATCTTGGGTAGATGATGTACTGTTAAAGGAGAGGGAGACTTTCATAGACTGGGTAAGTTCCCAAGTAGTAGAGGAGTTCCTGACTAAACATATTTGTGTGCTTCTAAGAAATAGTTGTTGAGGTGATGACAGGTGTCACAGTCTCTGCAGGTTTCCTAATATCCTCTGATAGCCAAGGGGTTTTTGTCTTTCTAAATGATGTTTATTGTAGTGAGAGTTTCGTTGTCCTATGGTAGTAAGAGCACTTTTATGAGGGGCTCCCATTTCTCTTGGAAGTAGTGCTACTTTTGGGTGCTGGAGGAGAAATGTGCCTTTGTCTTCCATCAAGTCAGAGGGTTGCTTGCACCTGTCCATTGGTCTCATCATCAGTAGGAGGCTTTGGGAACAGTAGACCTGAGCAGCGTGGAAGGAAAGGCTGTTTGTATTAGGGAAAGTACAACTCAGCTAAATGAGTTGAAACCTAACAATGTATTCAGGCATCTTCACATGAACATCAGCAGAGTTCTGTTTTGCCAGTGCTTCATCTGATGCTTTGGTGGACCTTCCCTTATGTATCCTCAGTGTTGTTGCTTCTGCTGTCTTGCTCTTCAAAACTCTGCTTCAAACTCTTCAAAACAAAACTTTGGCCCTGAAGCCATGAAGGGTTTTCTTGCAAATTTGCTGAGAGCACTGCCTCGTGTGCTAATATTGTCTCTTTTTAAATTTAATTTTACATTTTGTCATGTATGTGCTTGATAGTCACCTGTTAACTCTTAACTTATATTCAGTGTTGTTTGAAGGTAAGGTTCTTGATCTGTCTTGATGTTTTCTTTGTGTAGTTGAATCAGTGGTCTCCTAAACCTTTCAAGGCTTCCAGCAGCTACAGGAATACAGATCTGTTGTGGATCCAAAACTGCCTAAGCAGTAATCATGTACTTAATTAGCTTTTGTGTGTGTGGTATTTTGCCATCAGTATGCAATGTGTGGTCAAGTTGATTGGTATCTTAAGCTCTCAGAAATTCTTGACTCAGTTTTACACTTGATTTAAAGTCTTAGCTGTTTTTAAGGGTTTGCAAGCAGTGCTGGTTTAAAAGAGCAAAATATCTCTGCACATGATGTACAAATCCTAGCTAATCCTGGAAGTGTCTAATTAGAAGTTATAATTGTTTTGTTTAAAATTATCGCTTAGGAGTATGCAACAAAGACAATTTCAAACTGAAATGAGTGTTTGGATAGTCCAATCCATAGTTTGCAAAAAATTTTGTGGTTAGCCAAAGTGAATAAAAATGCCTCTTCCCACTGACCACTTGTAATGATTGAGTTGAAAAGAAAAGTGAATGCTGTGCATAACATACCCCAGATGAAAACAATAAAATTATTCATTAGTGTTAATACATTCCTTCAGGGTTTTTTTTTTTTTTGCCATGGAATTTATTATTTGTGTTCTGATCTCATGTTGTATTCTATTGTTTCAATTAGATTAGGATATTCTTGAAAGTATAAACTCTGGGAAAACCAGGTATGACTAAACATGAATGGTAAAAGGTATCAGTTGAACAAGGCTTTGTCTTAGTTATGTGTGCAGAGGTACCCTTTCACTTTAATCCTAATTTACAGGACTCTGTTGGTCTAATTTAGGGATGGAAACAGCACTCTACCAGTTCTGAGGCTATCTCTGTAAAAAAAAAACAAACCAAACCTGAAGTTGTAGAAGTTTCAATGTTTTGGTCGTATAACAGAGGCAGGAACTGGGGCTACTTCCTCCTGAAAGTATGTGTGAGTTTTTGATAGGTCCAAGTAAGAGTATCAATGCCATACAGATTCAAAGAAATATTGAGCAGTGGAGCAGTTTGCTAATTTGAGGAATTTGAGATTTTCCCCATGGAGTTTTAGCACTGCTTACTGTGTTGCTCTTGTTTTTAGCATGCAAATGTATTTAACAGAAATGGTTTGATTTCTTGGATAAAGCTGTATTCCTTTTGCCTAGCCATGTAGACTGTTCTTATTAAATTTCTGTATTCACTATACCTAATTACTTTGTACTGAAAAGGAGATGGAGACTTAGCTTGAAATGATAACTTGTTAGTTTGTATTCCTTTAATTTAATGGATCTTTAAAATTCACAGGTGCCCAAGTGAAGGCAAGCTATACTATGTATTTGCAGTTGTACTAAATCAGTATTATTTCTGACACTTTCCTCTGTGTTTATGCAAAAAATACTATAGTGTTGCAGATAAAAATAATGGTTTTTTCCTTGTATGGTGCTATATTTTTGCAGAGTTACTTTATGAACAGTAGATGTTGAAAATTTATCTTCTCGTGTAGATTGCCACTGTATGACAATTTACCAAGTATAATTATTTACCAAGTAAAGTATGTGCAAATATACAGTGCACGTTTGTGGGAACTTTACGCTTGTTTGCATCTCTTGCATGTTACTGTTGGAGTTTTCCCCAGTAATGCTGCAGTCCTTCCCTTATGGTCAAAGTCCTTCCCTTTGGCTTGCTTTCAGGAAGTTGATTGTGCAGCTCCCTAGTGCCTCCTGCTTCTTCTGGGCAGGTGTTGCACAGGTTTCAGTGAGACTGAACAATTTGTGTGGTTACAGTGCACAAAGGAGAAGGGAATGCATAATAATGATAGGCAACAAGTGGTTTCCTGTTATTCAACTGCTGACCTCTGTCTCTAGGTCCTCAGTAGTTACCATTAGTGTTTTGGTAGCTCTCAGACTTCTCATTGAACATGGAAGATGACGATGATGCTGTCACTAAAGGTGTGCTGTGCAGTTGGTAGGAGGGTCTAAAGTCCCATGGTTGCTACATGTTATATCATGGGGCTCTTACAGAAATTAAGTAATGCCTCTCCAAACTGTCATATTTTAGACCCTATTATATGTTTATGTAATTGGATTTTAGTACATGGCTTTGAATTTAGCCTATCAGTGTAGTCACAAGGAAGTTAATTGGTGAATTTATTGGTGAAACAGAATGTAATTAGTTTGGGAGGGAGATATATCTAAGCTTTTTGCCCCAAACTAGAATATAACTAGAAAGATAACTCTAATAGTAGCAAGTACTGAAAAAACTGATGTTTGGTTTTTATTACAGAAATTCTTCCAAAAATATGAATAAAACTATTATTCTTTACTATAAAAACATTAGGTTTATATAGCTGTTAAGGTTTAATTGCAAATTCTCAATATTTATGTAAAAAAGTAACCCCCTTCCCCAACCTCTGTTAATAAGAGAGAGCAAAGAATGCATTTTCATTCTTAAAGATACTTATTTTGTACTTAATTGCAGGAGAGATTGAAGTTGGTGACTGTTCTGGGTGCTGGGCTCCTGTGTGGAACTGCCTTGGCTGTCATTGTGCCAGAAGGAGTACATGCACTTTATGAAGACATTTTGGAGGGTAAGAACAAAATCCAGATGGCCTCATTCAAGATCATGGTGTGTTATGATGTACTGAGGCTTCCTTTTGGAGTTTTAAGATGAGATTGATGGAAGAGCTTCACAGCAGCATGACACAAAGCAGGAATAGAAATGCAAAACTACCATAGGCATGATATTGCACATTGGGGGATATGATCAGACTGCAGATTGATGACTCTTGCTGAGTTATCCAGTCATTTGTGGGTCTGGATACTGTACTGTTCATGGAATAACAGCCTTTTATGACAGGTGTGTGGTGTTTCTTATTCTGGGGAGAGTTTAACTTCCACTGGAACTTCAAAGGAGGTGTAAGGGTGCCTTTGACAGAGAATGAAATTATGGAGTATTTGCTGCTTCTCTTTGTAGTTTAGACTGCTTTTCATGAAAGCAATTGCAGAAGGTATTTTACAAATCTGTGTCCCTGTCCTAATAGGAATTTGCTCTGAAGCTGAAAAGCATCTTGGAATTAATATACTTAGCTGAAAATTATGGTTATACAGGGCTAATTTACAGAGTAGCAGCATTTCTTCTTGGGTGGTGGTATACATTACACATCTAAATCTGTGTTCAAGCATCCAGTGCTAGTCTGCTGTCACTGTCTTAACCACCTCATCATCTCTAATGCAGAGCTCAAAGTGAGCAGAGATTGTGTCTTGCAGGGGTGTTTGTGTGGAGCATGTCTTATAGCCAAAAGCCTTACCAGACCTCAGTTTGAGGTTATGACATTGTTTTAAATAGCCAGGGCTCATCACCTCTGTTTGGAGTGCACTTTAAATTTTGCTTTTGCTTGGAGACTTGTGCTATTAGATGACCATGGCATGTATGAGATTTTCCCAGTATGCTCAGAATCAAAACTTTGAGGGTAAATGGCAATGGCTTACTGATTGCAGGGGAAAGCACTATGAAGTTGATGCTGTAGAGAACCTTGCAAGCATCTAGTGTACTGTTGTTGCTAATCTGGGATTGAGAGGTAACTCTAGTCCTTTGCTTTTCCTGTAGTACTGGGTTTTGTGTTTCTAAACTTCTGAATTTCATTTTAGTAATATGCTTTAATGTGTACTGTTTTAGCTTCCACTAAATTGATGTTGTTCTGCTAAGATTTAGAATAAATAGAAGATAATACATAAAATCATCCTTTATCAAGAAGTGAAAGATGCTCTGATTATGCTTTTATACTGTACTGTAATTTGTGCACTCTGATGTCAGATGTCTCTAATGGGCTGTAGTTGTGGGTTTGCTCTCCATTCAGTTTTAATTCTGAGTAGACTGATGTTCTCTTGTAATGGTACAGCTAGCAATGAATACAATTGCTGTGAACATTTGTGGGTTTTAGCACTTTTTCATTAAATAGGGCATACTGTTCATGTATGACTGAGCTTGCTGTGTAGAGCTGTATGGGCTGTAACTTTATTTAGTATATGGCAAAAAAAGACACTTCACAGTACTGCAGTAGTAATAGCAGAACTATTTACTTAGGAAAAAAAGTTTGTCTGTGAATGGCTTCAGACTTGATGTCTAACTCACAGCATTGTGTCTAACTGCAGTCTATCTGAATTTTTTTTTAATATTGCAAAGGGACAGAATTAATGGGTGTTACAGATTTAACTACAAACATTATTTCTAATATTTTTCTTAGAAAAGTAGGATATTCAAAATTAAACTTAAGACTATGAGAACAGCTTTCTAATTTTTTTTAGTTCACCTATTTACATAATTAAACCTAGAAGGGTGCAACTAAGGGAAACATTGAGGCAAATTCATATAAGTGGAAAAAGAAATCTTTGTTTTCCCTCTTTCAGGTGTACCTTAACTATGACTGGTTGCTTGCTAGCAAGCATTTTAGTGTTTTCCATTGATATGGAAGTAATATACTATTACTTCTGTATTTACCTGTGGGTAAACAGGCCATGGAATAAATAATTTCTAATTTGCAACCTTGTAGGCTGACAGCAAATAGCATATCATGACTTGGATTATTCTTTGATTATCAACCTGTGTATCTGTGTAGTGAAACCTTGGTTTGGGTGCTACCAGCAAATAAAATTCCTTTGCTGACTTCAGTCCTTTGTTTTAACTGCTGAAACTGTATAACCCCTGTCAGACAGATTGCCCTGAGTTACACAGTTTTATGGCTTTAAATGATCTGAAGCAAAGTCAACTTCATGATATAGATGGCAAAAATCTTGTGTGGTCCAAAGTAATTTTATTGATCAATCTTGTTCAGCAAAGGTATGTTTGAAGTCTTTGCTACCAAGCTGATTCTGATGTGTTTTGATTGTCATAATAGCATTGTGATATTTTATATAATGGGATGAGCATGCACTTGTCTCCTCCAAGAGGATTTATGAATATTTCAGCAAGACAATGACTTGCTAGAGTAAGTCAAGTTCTTGGTATAAGTTTTTAAAGCTTCTGAAGAGTAGTTGCCATCCAAAAGACCTTCTAAAAAAGAAAAAAACATGGACAAGCTTTAGTAGCTTATGTAGGAAAAGGAAACCACACATCATTCATCCCCAGGGCTGGACTTTGGGTTTCTGGGACAGTACTGACATTTGTAGGTCAGTGTGCTTGACTTAACTATTGTTGTAGTTCGTATCTATGGAATGTATCAATACTAGCTTGTTTATATTTCAGCATCAATTAATCTTCTTAAAGATGGTATTAAATCTTTTAGTGGATGGAACCTATTTTATCTCCTTATCCTGTATTTTCTCACTTAAATGAAGATAATGAAGTAACTGCTTGACGGTGTCTCTGAATATTGACAAAACTGGCAACTTCAGTTAAAAAAGGAATTCTACAGCAATTTTTGTGAATTAATTTGTATTTAAAATGCAGCCTGGCGTATAACATATTAATGCTTTCTTTGCTTTTCCATGCTGAAGATGTATGAGGAGAAGCCAACCAGGCTTTGCTAAGAATATTGTCTAAGAAAGACCTTAAACAAAGACTTCTGTGTATTGTTCAGGAAAGTGTGAGGAAGGCTTTTGGCAGAGGAGGGAAGTGCCTATGTCATGTTTAGTCTCCTGTCTCCTGATGCATTTGCTTGGCTGTCACAGGAAAGCATCACCCAGCGAGCGAGATGCAGCACGTGATGGAGTCTGAGAAGGTGGCCAAGATCCCAGCGGTGCATGAGCACAGCCATGACCATTCCAGGTTGCACGCCTACATCGGTGTGTCCCTCGTTCTCGGCTTTGTCTTCATGCTCTTGGTGGATCAGATAGGCAGCTCCCATGTGCACTCTACAGATGGTAAGTGGAGATTCACGCCAATTAGACTTGCTAATTAGTCTTAATTAACAAGTTGCAATTTTTTTTTTAATGCTACCAGGACTTAATTTGTCCAGTCATGTCCAGAGAATGAAGAGAGACTTGGGGGGTAAGGGGGGAGGCAGCAGGAAAGGAAAGGACTGGAATTTCTGTTTCAGCATCACTGCCGAGTTAGTGTAGGTGTGCTTACAGTTGTTCTACAGACCACTGGGATAATTCAGTCATGCCTGTTCAAACTGTCTGGAATTAAACAGGTTAATAATAAGATGTTTCTACACTTTGTAGGGCTTACCCACCCTGCAGTGATTCTTTTCAACCGTTTCCCCCCTGATTGTGTAGTGGTAGATATTGACGTTGCCCTGTTGTGCTGTGTAATGAGCTAACCTGCAAATGTCAGGTAATTCTGGTCAAAACACTCGATCTCAAACAGCCCTGGCTGCGTTTCTCCTTTGTGGTGTATAACATCAAAGGGAAGTCTTTGCAACTGGTGCTGTGACAAGTAGACTTTATTGTTTACTAGGAACTGCCAGGGAATCACTGCAACAAAAACTGACCCAGACTGTCACCTGAAGGAAGCTACGAACCTTGAGCTCTGTGGGAAAAAATCATCCTGACTCTTGAAGCAGCTCTTCCTGGGATCCAAAAATAGCTTTTCTTTTTCTTGGTGGCACAGACCTTTAACATTTCATTTTAGGAGGTTAAGAAAAACATCTGCTTCTGCCTATGAGAGAGATCCTGCAAATTGCAAAGAATTGTCTACGAGTCTGTCACTTGTTTGTTGGCAGAACTTCAGGGGGTTTGAAGGTGCTAAGTGTCAAACTATTTTGCAGTAAATCTAATGCAGAAATACAGAAGCTGGTAGTTTTGAATACAACTGCCTAAGCAGCTGGGGGAGATATGTACAGTGATACTTACAGGGTTTTTTTCCAGCATAATTTATTCATTTGATCTCTTTATCTTAAGTGTTCTCATGACTGTTTCAGATCCAGAAGCTGCAAGATCAAGCAATTCCAAAATCACCACAACACTGGGATTAGTGGTCCATGCTGCAGGTAATGTGGGACCTATTATTAGCACTTGACAAGTATGTGCATTGCTGTGTGGGTCATCTTTAGGTGTGATGGAGACCTTTTGGTTTTGCTTTTGGAGGTGGCTTTTTATAAAAGAAAGGAAAAAAAAGGCAGGGAGAACTGAGGATCTTTCCCAGAATTAACTGGGAGCTCAGATGCTTCATGGAGTTTTATTTGGGTACAGAATTTTCTCTTTTACTCTTTACTTTACTCTTTTGTTTTTCCCATCTGAAAGGTTGTGCGATGTTCACTCTCTGCCTCTTCAATTCCTTTGCTGACTCTTCTAGCTGCTAAATTTCTATACACGCTAACACATTTGATAAGTTGTATGTTTGCTTGTTGGTTGATGGGTTGTTTAAAAAAATACTAATTTAAGAGAATAGTACCTTGTAGCAAAAAAAAGGATATTATAAGATGGAGCACAAAGACTTGACTGAAACACATTTAGGCTGACTTGCAGGGACTGACTGTTAGGTGTGTGATACAGTCAGACCATGTTCACATTGTGATTTTTCACTATATATGTATAGTATAAATATGGTGCTTTTTCATGTCCTGCTGAAGGTTGTATTTATTGTAAGTGATAAAAAGTATTTACAATAGTATTTATATTTGAAAAATCATTTAAAGGGTAATAATTAAAATTCTTGCAGTGAATTACTTGTTTTAGTATCTAAATACTTGTTTTAACTAGTATCTAATTACTTGTTATAGTATCTAAACCAGATTTTTTAATTTAGAGAGGAAGTCTCTTCTAGTGCAGAAGACTAAAACAACTAAACTTGTTCTAATTTGAAGGAATGTGTCAATACGGAGTAGATTCCCATTATGGTTTTTATGGTTTTGGGAAATATGAGACAGCTCTTGTTGAGGGTTTTCTAATATTCTGAAATGTTACGACTGAACAAACAAAGGCAAGTGAATCCTCTGTTGGTCTGCTATTGTAAATGGCAATTTTCAGTAATAGAGCTTCTTAAATCAACGTGTTTTCTACTGCCAGCCTTGGAGGGGGTGGGGGAGATCATGTAGAAGAATAATCCATGGATCTGCTCCTCTTTTTCAGCTGATGGTGTTGCATTGGGTGCAGCAGCTTCTACTTCTCAGACCAGTGTCCAATTGATAGTGTTTGTTGCGATTATGTTGCACAAGGTGAGTTCTCATCAAAAAAATCTTACTTGTTCTTCAGAAGCCTGTTAACACTCACAGGAATTGCTAAAGATGTACAGTTTCATTAGTGATGTAATACAGAAGTGTTTAATGCCATTGAAATGAAGAGGTTAGTACAGTGTCAAGGACCAAAAAGCACAGGTGTGAGGTGTAACAGAAGAGCACACGATTGATGCTAAGTCTGAGTGGGGTGCAAGTGAAAGAGAGTTCTGACTGCCTACCTCGGTTGCAGAGGTTGGAAAAAGTCTCCCAAAAGTAGAGAGAGAAGAGTATCGTATCTTCTTTTCATGAAAAAATGTGTCAGCTTCACACTGACTTCTTCTGAAGCTGGTATGGTAGTGTTTATTTAACAAACAAAAATCCCAAAGTTATTATTGCTGTAAGAGACATATTCCAAGAAGTTCTAAAGGGTGAGGCAGAGAAGTGCCTAATGCTAGTGCATTAGGAGGAAAAGCAATTTTATGCTGATTACAACAGTCTTGTTCTGTGATGTTCATCAGAAAATGGGGACAATATTTGTTATGAAGGGTTTTAGTGTTTAAAGGGTTAGTCTTTTGAAAGCACTGAATATCAGAGTACTGAATTACAACAATTAACTTCTGGTTACCTCTGTTGTAGTAGTTTCAACATCACTCGTATACCATTTTGTAGGAGAATGTTTTGCTGATGGTAACAAGCAAACAGTGGCTATTTAAGATGGAGAGATCTTTGCTGAACACTTTTGTGAATGTGACCTTATTGGCTGTGTAGGCTCTAAACATATCTGTGCAGATGAAATTTGCCTGATGGCAGCATGTGCATGGATTACAGTGGTTAGTAATAAATTCATCTGCAATCATAAATAATTCTCTGTTCAAAATGTTAGGAAATGCATATCTATTATGCCTCTTCTTTGATGTTCATACAAGTAATTGTGGTTTACATAACTTTGTTTGAGGGTGGCAATGTCCCTGTCCGATCTTAGAGCTTAACTTACGGCTATTGCCATGTGAAACTTGCTTTTGTTTTTCTTAATGTTCTTAACTGACTTCTGGAATGGTACAATTTTAGAGGAAGAAAATTTCTCCTAGGAATATTTGGTAATAGAAGAGAAACTTATTTCTTCTCTGGTGTCTTTTTTTCTATTTTTCTGATCCTGATTGATTTTGTCTTTCTCAT
Source organism: Dicaeum eximium (assembly GCA_013396995.1). Classification (NCBI taxonomy): domain Eukaryota; kingdom Metazoa; phylum Chordata; class Aves; order Passeriformes; family Dicaeidae; genus Dicaeum; species Dicaeum eximium. Next base: position 1,212,151 of record VWZP01007715.1, on the reverse strand, counting down.
CTTTTTTCACTCATTATTTCCTTCTATGTTAAAAAAACCCAAACCTTCTGTGTATAAAAATGCTTAAGGTATTTTAGTTTTATGTGTTACCTCAGAAATGTCAGGGTGAATTGCTATGGTCTTTATAAAGCAAAAATGTAGTAAATTCTGTGAGTAATGAGACATCTATGCCTTTTGAATAAAAAACAGGATGCCAGCAGAGGGAGAAGGAAGTGTTTGTTTGCTTTCTGGTGAGAACAGGAATGAACTAATCAAAAGAGCTCTTAAGTCTTTGTTAACATGAAGGCTGACTCTTATCTGTTTCTGGGCAATTGTTTCCCTCCCCGTGTTAATTGTATAATTTTCCTACTGCAGATGAAGAAATTGTCTATCTAAGGATGTGTGCTAGTAAGAGGATGAAAAAAGAAATGACCTAAGTTGATGGAGTGTTAGGGATTATAGCAATGACTGTAGTCAGAATGAATATTTTAGTATTTATAATGACTACACAAGTACATGTTTTCTGATAGCCAGAACATGGGTTTCCATCAGGTTTGGTTATTAAGGTGGGGCAGTCTGCAGAATGCTCTTGATTTGGGTTAGCTGCAGCATGCTAGTGCCTGCCCTGAATGTCTTCCAATTCAGTCCATTTTAATGTAGTAAGTCATATTTCAACCTTTGCTCATTTTCCAGGGGGTTTTAGAAGGTATTTTAGTAGCAATGAATATTGTTTTTTGCAGGCACCAGCTGCCTTTGGCCTGGTTTCCTTCCTGATGCACGCTGGGCTAGAGCGGAATCGAATCAGAAAACACTTGCTGGTCTTTGCGTTAGCAGCACCTGTTATGTCGATGGTGACATACTTAGGGCTAAGCAAGGTAGGTCCGTGGTTTTGTTCTGCCCAAAATCTAGCTTAGGGGTGAAGTTTGGGGGAAGGACTGTGATATGAGTTTCATATTACACAATTCCAAACTGCTTGCAAAATTCAGCTGAATGAAGATGTAAGAAAAGTTGATGAAAAGGTAGCAGTATGAATGCACAAAACAAAGCATAATCCATGCATTTCACGTCAGAATCAGTGACATAACTCCTTTATAGAATTTGTTATAGTTATTTTTAAAGTCTGATTGCTGTCTTTTATCCTTTCTGCTCCTCTTCACTGAGAATAATTTATTCATATAGCAGATTTTATGTTATGCCTATTTAAATAAGTAATTTTCAGCATTGTTGTATGCGTTCTTCTTTTAATATGCAGGAAATAATCTCCTCTAGCTTCCCCACCATGCCAGAAGTGGTCCTCTATATTCAAAGTCTGTGTCAGAAGTTGAGTCCTCAGCTAGAACAGTCTTTTTGCCTTACTCCATAAAGCATCATTGTGTCTTGGGTCTGTACAACAAATGGTCTGTGAAATGGGACACTGCACATGAGCTTATCATCTCTGTCCAAATTAAATGTTTCTGCTTCTCATAGCGTATCCTGGGATGCTCCTGTATTTCTCAGCTGTGGTGTGTCCTGCTGGTGACATGCTATGGTGCTGTGTTGTAAAGGATACAATGTGATCTCATGAACCTCAAGGCATGAGAGGAAAGATTAAATAAATCATCTGGGCTAATCCTTTACTTGCTGGATAGGATTTGTATTTGACATTATAGCACAAAAGACAGCAGCAAAAAAGGTTGGGTCTGTAAATAGAAAAGAGAATTTTCTTTGATTACTGTTTTGTGAAGTGTTCTCATCAAGGGTTGGGTTTACATTTTGCCCTTCAGAAAGAAGAGAGAATTGATAAAGCATCAGGGCTGTCACAATGGTTTTGTAGTTCCAGATGATGTAGCTTTCTCTTTGGAAAAATGACCTGAGAGTAAACACAAGAGCTAAGAGTACACCTGAGTTGGAGAGCATTGAAGAAGCATTTGAATCTGATATGCATGGGTTTGCATTTCATTGCATTTACTGATCTGTAGCATATCTTAATCCTGTTATGAAGGTGAAGAGGTGCTCAGTTTTGATGCAGAAGATGCATTTCTTCATGAAGTTTGCATGGAAATGCTGGAAAAGTTTTGGGTGTTTACTTCTACATACAAATGAAATATTTAATGAGTGATGTTTTGGGACTTGGTTCCGAAGAGCAATGGAGAACATATTTAAAGGCTAACATCTTGTTTGAACCCCTTGTTTAGCAAAAGGGAGGAAAAAAGTCAACCTTAGGCATCCTCCCTAAAATTTGTGGCTTTACAATATGAATTTTTTTTTTTTCCAAAACCTTTTGGTATATTGGCTGTGAGCTGATCAAATAAGGTGCTTCAGCAGACTGAGTTTTTTCCTTTTCTGAGGGTTCTTTATGTAAGGGTTTTTTCTTTTGTAAGTCTAAAGTAACTAGCAGGAGGGGTGTCTTTCTGCTCCCCCACAACTTCAGGGTGCCAGTAACTACATGTAAGGGCAAGACACAAAAATCACACTAAACCATTGTCATTGTGAGATGAGACTTGATAGAAATCCTACTGCTCCTGATACTGAGATGTTTCTTTTTTTATTACTGATTGAAAAGCTTCTGCTCATTCTCACTTTTTTTCTCTTTGTGTTTCAGAGTAGCAAAGAAGCTCTTTCAGAAGTCAATGCCACTGGAGTTGCTATGCTGTTTTCTGCTGGGACTTTCCTTTATGTTGCCACAGTTCATGTTCTCCCAGAAGTAGGAGGAATTGCTCATAGCCACAAACCTGAATCAACTGGAGGAAAAGGACTCAGTCGTCTGGAGGTGGCAGCCCTAGTAATAGGATGCCTTATTCCTCTATTTTTGTCCATTGGACACCATCACTAAACGCTCAGATTTCATTGTTCTCCTCCTCGATAAGACATGAGCAGTAAATCCCTGCTGCTCCCTTTATCATTCTTTTACCCATCATTCATCCCATCCACTTTATGGAATTCAGAGGGAATCTTGATTGCAAAATGAGGAATGCTGGGAAAGTTTTTAGTGTAGCAAAATGTACTTTGGCAGCCAGACACAAATTCTATGTAACTCTCTTTTCTGAAGACATTTGCTATTTTAATTGTTACTTCTGGCCCTATTCTCAGGGAAGATGGAACTTGAAGTTTAAGAAAGGTGAGCAGGGAAGAACATAGCGACTCCTCACGAAATGGCAATAACCAAAGCATTCTGCAGTTCAGTTTTCAGAGCTGAGAGCGAAACCCAAGGATGGCTGCGCTGTGAGAGGCTGAAGCCTCACTAATGAAGAAGGGGGCTCTCCCCCATCGGTTCTACCTTGTCCTGGCAATGTGACAGGCCCTTGTGGTGCTTGTCACTAACTGTATTGCAGAAATGGGCTACACTGGGAACTCTGCATTACACTGCTGTTGTCACAGAAGTGTCACTTGATAGGAAAGAAATTATGTAGACAATGTGTAGGATTAGAGGAAGAAATCAGCTGGTTAAGAAAGTGCAAATGAGTTTTGCACTGTATTCCATCATATAAGACAAAGGATAGAAGCAAGGAGAATAGTGTCTTGATTGTTTATTCAATTGTTAATAAATTCTAAAAGGCTCCTGTTTCTTGGGAGATAATTCCTGCCGACATTTTTGGTGCTTCCAACTTGACTGACTTGGTGGAAGACTATGTGTTGGCTACACTACTGCTTCTGTTGAGAGAAATACCCATAGTGCCCTTTGAAACAGAGCTGTTGTGGGCTCTGAGGAGTAGAAATCTGATGGAGACAGCTGTTGAGGGACCAGAGAACTTTACTAGCTCATTTTCAAAAACCTGAACTTCTGAAATCCATGGGGGGCTGTGTGGGTTTTTCACTAAATAAAGGTATTATGGCTAACAAAACAAGATGTTTAGTTAAATATTTATGCTGCAGATAGAATACCAAGTGTTTCTAAAGGAGTTCTGAACAAAAAACTCAAACCCACTAAAAACCAATCTGGTGGGTTCCCACTGGACCTGTTGGACATTTTGCTTTTCCTTTGGAAATTGTTCATTTGCCTTTTACTGATAAGCATTTGTCTTGGTGAATTTACTGGAGGACTTTCTGCCAATTGCTGATTTCTCTCACTGCAGAGGAGTGGTAAAAGATCCCTCCATTTTCAAGGCACAGTTTTTTCTTACCAGGCACCATTTCCCTTATGCAAAACATGTTATACTCTAATGTGCATTGAAAAGTCAGAAATACTTGACATGCACAGAATCAGCATAAAATTCTTTCTTTAGGGGAAAAGTTTTTAATGCTGTACCCCTTCTAAGCTATTCTTTGTCTGCACTTTTTGAAGGTAACATTGCCAAATATATTTTCTTTTTGGTTTTTTTTTAATGAATCTTGAAGAAATATCTTCTTAACTGAAGTGCTTCTTGTTTCCATATGAATGACTGCGACTGTTTGTCATACCATTTATTACTTAAACTGCAGAGCCCATTGTGCCTCATAACTTCTTTACATTTTTGTTATTGTCCTGTTTGTCTATTAGTTCAGAGAGTAGTGGGTGTGGCCTGGTTCTTGACTAGTGATGGCTTTGTCTGTTGGCTCTGTAACAATACTGATGGATCCCAGGATTGAACCTAGTATTGATTCCCACACAAATGAACAAGCAAGGAGTGCTTGTTCATTTGTGTGTTTTACTATGTAAGATCAATGCAAAATTATTAGAAGTCACATTTTCCCATAAGACAGTATTTTCAGATATAATTGGTCCTTCAGGCCTAAACAAGCATTTTTTTTAATATTAGACCTTCAATAGTGTTCTGAAAAGCCACTGCAAAATTAGTGCTGTGGATTGGATCCTCTTCTGTGTGTTTTTCAATTTTTTTGGTATGTTTTGGGATTTTTACAACATGCACAATGTAACTGGTAAGTTACTGGTTTAAAAAGTTCAGCAGGACAGATTCCTAACACCTGCAAATGATACACAGGGATGTTTACTCCAGAGTTCTGTTTTTCCTGATTTCTCCCTAATTACCTTCTTCCTTGATAATCTCACTATTTTACCATGTTTAATCTTTCCACATAACCATTTCCAAAGGCTGTAAAAGAGAGCAAGAGCAGGAGATAGGTTAGTGCAGCACTAGGTGCTTGCATTTCATAAAGCAGGAAGTTTTTCTACTTTAACCTCTGTCCTGTCACTTGCATGTGCTCCACGCCCTGGGAGTTAAGCTGACACCCTGACCAATTCCCCTTCAGCCTCACTTTGTGTATAACAGTAGCAGTGGTTGACAGAGGTTTCCCTTTCATGCCTTTAGTTCCCGGCTGAAGCATGTGGATCATGGATTGGTGTGTGTTGGTGAGGATGTGGCAGCCAGACTTGTCACTGCTGACATAACCTCTGGCATATTAATCACAGGTGCCACTCCCGAGAGGTCTTGTTATCTTTCCATTTCCTGTCCTTCACATCATGTTTCCAGTTTCTGGGACAGCCATCAGAAATAGTAATACTGAGTTTAATGATTCATGAAGTATAGAGGCCAAGTTACAGCAGCAGGTGAAGGAATTTGAATGAAAATATTGGCAACTTAAAATTGGCACAAAAATTCTAAAAACATACATTTTGGCATTTGGTTAAGTGACAGAGGACTTCAGTGATTTTTATTTTTTCTTCTATCCATTTAGAAGTAGCAACAGCATTTTGGCTGCCTGTTATCACTGAATTATTATTTTCAATTTTGTAACTGAAATGGCAGTGACTAAAGAAGCTTTTGGTTATGTTGATATGGAAAATTAAAATTTTATATTATCAAACCTTTCCAAATTTTTAGTACCAAATGGAGGATTATTTTCTTGGTGCTGAGTGTTTTAATGAGTTAAATTAAATGGTCCATTTTATTATAGCCCTTTCTTTCTACCTATCTCCCCATCTGTCACAGTAAATCCAAGCATTGCATGTAGTTGGGGCCATCTGGCATAATTTTCTACTCCTCTGGAGACCTTGGTGCAAATGAATTTCTCTTACTCTCTCTGTAATAGCCTCTCTGCCTGTTTTTTCTTCTGTGAGGTAGGTGGCAGTAGGTTTAGTAGGTAAATGCTTAAACCTGAGTGCCAGCCATGTCCCACTTTCCTTCTGTAAGTCCTTCTAGGAAATCCATAATCTTCTTGTCACCTGTTCCTTTTCAATTAATGATTTCCTAATGGGCAATAGGAATTGGACTAAAGCTGTTACTGTTGATCCTCATGTCTTCAGGTGCTTTCCCTACTGTTCTAATGCTTTTATTGTTTCTTATATAAAGAAGGGAAATATTTCTTTTTCAGCACTCAGTGACAGAGGCAAAAACTGCACTGACATTAACTTAAGTAAGGATGGCAGAGCTGTTACACCGAGACAGGATTTTTTGATTGTTTTGGCTTCTCAGATGGCTGGGTGTTAAACACAGGAACCCACTGTTGACTCCAAAGAACTATTTCCAGGTGGATTATATAAAAGGCTAATCTTGCCCAGGAGGCCTAGGAAAACCACTCTGTTTATTCAGCAACTAGTTCAGAGCCTTCAAGGAGCTTTTGACAGTGTGTTCTTGTGGTATCAGCTGATTGCAGAAAAGAGAGATGATGTGGAATAAATGCTCCTGCTGCTCCCTTCCCGTTCCGTGCTGGCACTTGGGAAAAGAGAAGGAAAGTGTACTTGTATTCTATTGAGGGTAGAAGGAGGAGGAGTGATTGCAGTATGGTGAGAAAGTTTATGATGAATATCAGATTCTTAACCACAAATTTCAGATTCCTGTTCACATCAAACTTATTTTTAAAATATTTTTTTCCTTACTGTTCTTATATCTCTCAGCAGCCTTGGCTTTCCAGGCAAAAATGTTGTGTGGTCATTGCTGTTTACCGTACATGTTTCTCCATGTATGGAACTGTAATTTTAATGTCTTTTTTCCAAACCATTTGTACACAGAATCATTCCATGAATGGCTGCCTTATAATTTTTCCACTTTAATTGTGAATGGTTAAAATAATATTGCCGTTTTCAATTTGTTTTATTATATTAAATTTTTACTAGGTGCTGTGCTTTGGAGTTGGCTTGTCATTTACTGCATGGGGTTTTGTGACAGCTCTGATGGAAGGAAATGACAGTCTTAAATGGGATGCAAACATTGCAGACAGTGTTTTATTTTTGTGGGAGCGTGTTTGCTGCTTTTCTTCATGATGCCTGAGCTCCTCTTGCAAACCTGGAATTTGACACTGCATGTTGGGAGGTAGTGTAGCAGGTGGATTTGGATATGGCTCTGGATGTGTTCAGAGGTACTAATGCAGAGATGATGTGACAGCTCTGCTTGAGTGGGGCATTTGGCAACTCTCAGAGTGTTTAGGAGTTGGCATTGCCCTGAAGCTATCTCCTCTTGCATCCCCAGGGAAATCTCTGGAGCTGACAAGGCTGAGACCTCTTTGGAGGGCAGCAAGGAGATGATGGGCTTAAGGTTGCTCCAGGCCACTGTTAAAAGGCTTGAGGACCATTTGGAGCTAAAGGAAATAGTCTTTTTTCCATCCTCTGCTCTTAGTCTTGTCAGTCCCAAACCAAAAATGCAAACACTAAGTCTGGCTCCATCCCCTTTGCACCCTTCTCTCAAGTATTTGTATAAACTGATAAGATTCCTCTTAGAACTGCTGAGTTGACATAGTGTATAGATGTTCTCCATACTTTCCAGCTGCCCTGAAAGCAGGACTGGGGTTTAGACCGTTCAGAATTTTCAGAAAAGAGACAGGGGAATGGTGCTGTTGTAGGATGAGTGATTTATGCATTTGCAAACTTCATGCATCCATTTAAGAGAGAGCGCTTGATGGAGATGATTCATAAGCAATTCATTTAAAGAAATGGATTTACGTTTTTCTGCTGTGCTTGCTGTCTACAGACTTACCTAAGATCCTGTCACACAGTGTTTTAGCTCTTTCACTCCAGCAATAAGCAATCCTCTCAGCTGGTTGCTTGCTTTTAATTTTTCTGGTAGCTCATAGGACTTGTGTCATTAAGAAAGTATAATCTCTTTATACTGGCTTAAGCACGAGAGAATATGATTAATGTAAAGTCAGTAGGAGAACTGAAGCAAACGTCAGAGGTGCTGTTAAAGCTGGTACAATCAAATGTAAACCAGTAAGAAGGGAAAGCCAGTATTTTTCCTAGACAGACTCTTGTTTTTTTGGCAAGTAAAACTTTACCATTAAAACTCAGTTTTAATGGTAAAGGATTATGCAGTATATTGGCATCCTTTTAGTGTATTTAGTAAATATGTCACCTCAGTAACTGGAGATGTTACCACTGTAGTCTGTGGTAAATCTTTTCAGAGATGTGAGGAAGTGCTTTGAGTGCATTGATGTTACAAGAGTTACTACTACAAACATAAATATTTGGGAGCTGTGGTGTTGCAGGCTTCCTGGTGATTGCTGCAGTGTTCCTTCATTTGTTAAGGAAATAAAAATGTACATCAGCATTTTTATGAGCGACTCATTAGGGATGAGCACAGCAGCAAGATGATGAACTGTCATCTATTGTTCCAGCTGACAAATTAAGCCATTCTTCTACTGATATGTGCAAGCCTTATCCAAATACCCCTTGCAGGCAGAATTGCATAACATTCCACCCTCCTTATCACAGCACTTCTCCCTCTTGTCTGTGGTGTTGAGAGATGAACAAACTGTTATTGTGGATGGGGGTTAAAGAAAAATGCCTCATTCAGAAAAACTTGTAGACCTAATAAAAATTAAGCTGTATCATGCTGACTGACACCAAAGCTACATAGTAGTTGGAAAATCTAAAAGCAGATGGAAATTATTAGGGGAAAATGCTTATTCTGTATCTGTATGCCTAGCCAGTATCTGAAGTGGTAGTTAACTTATGATATATGATTATAGTTATGTTGGAGTCTGTGGAGCTTAATGGGCTTCTGCTGCCTGAAGGAAGATTTTCAGTGAGATACTCCTGCTTATACAGGGTTGAAGAGGCCTGCTAAAAACCCTGCTTACAAGCCTTACTGTACTCTGGGTGAGTCTTACTGCTGCACCTCTTACTCAAGCGTTTCTTGCCCTCAGGGGGTGATGCTATCAGTAGAGTGAGTCGAGTTTAGTTTTGCAATGGATTTCGCATGTTCTGTTTTTACTTTTTGACAGAGGAGCTGAAAGGTGACTGATTTTGAACAAAACTTTGTCCCCTGGTATCTCCTCTGTGCAGACACTTCATGTGGAGGTGACTGGGTACAAGTAGATGACTGGGCAGTGGGTCTGGGAGCTTTTCCATGTTTATCCCTACAATCTAAACTTCAGCATTATGAAAGAAGCCTCATCTACAAAAGCTGTGTGGCAGCATGGCTCACAGGAGAATAAAAAGAGATGGCCCTCTTAGCCTGCTGTATGCTGTAGAGAGCAAAGTGTTTGATGCCCTTCCTTGCCAGTCATTGTATCTTTCACTTGGCTGCTGGCTCTCCTCATCATTGCAGGGTTTGTGGTACAGCTGTCATGGTCTGCTGCTATGATAGATGGCAGCAGTAGATCTTTGTGCCTCTGTACTTAGATAACCACTTGAGAATGTGGGTAGGGAGGAGGCAAGAGTTGTCTTGTGCCTGCCCTGTGTATGTGTGCAGCAGGAGTCCTGACCTCGCTGTGACCAGCTGGATGAGCAGGATCAGTAAGGAGAAACTTGGAGGCTGCTGCAACTAGAGCTGAGGGATATTGCACAGTGTATAGGGGAAGGGTGTGAAGAACATTGGTGATGTGGTCCCTGCAGTTTCCACTCCTGAATGAAGTCCTAATTGTAATGTCAGTACTTTTTAAGGCCTTGCCTCCAATGATCACAGCAATGGTAGGTGTAAAGGAAGTACTGAGTGTCTATGCAAGAGCAATTGTGGTCTCTGTGTCCATGTGCAGGGCTTTTTACAAACTTCAGATTAAATAAAAATGGGGGTTGGCCAGTTCTGTTGTCCTGGATATGTATTTATTGTTTAAAAGTTAAGCCTGTGAATTCTTTCCTTCTTTCAACCAAATGGAACAAAGTGGGTAGAAATTGGTGGACTGCAATCAATATTGAAACCTTTGCAGCTGAGAAACACCTTGTGGATAGAAATGCAGCAGCTAACCTGGTTTTAGGAACTTGGAGAATTCAGATACAATAACTAGTTGTGAAACAGCTAAAGAGTGTATTTCTCCAGAATGGGCAGCCCTGGATCTCATTTGCTTCTTGCTGGACTGTTTTGTCAGATCTGAAATGTGCTGGTGGTTCTCTGGTTGTTTGCCTGTCTAATATGTAGAGATATTACATTTTCCCCTTCCATTATCCTGCCAAGGAAATGCTAACAAATCCTTCTCTTTTGCAGGACTTTTTTTGGCTGCCCATGGTATCCAAACTACTGCCCTGGTATATGTATTCTCGTGATGTTCTGGATTTAGTACCAGTGTCACATGTGAGGAACAGTGGCTGAGGGAAATCGAGTTACATGCTTAGATTCATAGAATATTCTGAGTTGGAAGAGACCCACGATGGTCATCAAAGTCCAACTCCTGGCCCTGCACAGGACACCTTCAGTCAGATAAGCAGCCTAATTAACTACAGAAGCTCCAAGCATTTTCTGTTTGTCAACTGTGTGACCATTTTAGTATTATTAGTGGTATTTAGGCTTGATGGAGGAAATCCTGGTGCCTTGCAGGAAGCCTGTGGGCTGTCTTCTGAAGGAAGCTTTCAAAGGTAACTGACCACTCTGATGTATTCTGAAAAATGGCTTTTTAGCAGAAATCTTTGTTTAACAAAACAAAACACCAGAGTAAATGAGTTTTCTTCCAGAAGAGATATCTTAGTAGGATTTAAAAAAAATTAAATTATCTTCTTTTAATCCTGATAGAAATAGTTATTGCCTATTGTGTCAGTTCCTGAGAAAGCTACCTCCCAAAAGCCAAGGTATGGGGCTGGTTGCTTGCTATCAAATCCCTTTGCTTCAGTAAATTGGTATCTTACTTTCTGTCTTCCTCTAAGTCTCCTGAAGTGGTGCTGTATCCACAGCAAATAGTTGGATTAATATGACTCCTGGGCCATCCAGCGTGGATTTGAGTGCATTTGAAGGGCTTTGGCTGGAACAGGTCACTGAGACCATGTAATTCTTACCAAGGGATGATGTTAAATGGGGTTGTACATCTCTAAAGGTGATGTCTGATGGGGTTGCAAATCTACAGAGGCACTTGACTTTAATGCCATTTGCTGAGTAACTTTTCTTTGAGTTCTGCAAAACAGCTCTGACTTTCCATCTGACTGAAAATTTAATCATTGTGCAAAAGAAACATGCTCTGTTAGTGTATCTCACCAGAGGTGAATTGATGGTAGTTGCTTTTCTACTTAAAATAGCCTCTGCACACAGCTGTGCACCTAGGAAGCTGGAGCATCACTTTGAGGAGTACGTGTGACATTTTGTCTTTGCAAGAATGATGTATCATAAATGAAACTGGAGCTGGACTTTACTTCTCAACATTGTTTGGGTACCTGCTAATAACTCCCATAATTGCTGATGTTTCTCAGGGTTAAAAATGGCTATAGAACCTATCAGAAGCAGTAAAAGGAAAGGGAATCTTCACCTTACTGGAAGGTAAGATCTGAATCTCTCCAACTCTGCAGTGGCTCTGATCCATCTCAACTTACTGGCCCCAGCCCAAGAAGCAGTTTTTTTTCTTTTCTGCATAACACAGTATTGTCAGGCCACCCAGAACATGAAGGTGTAACTTTCCACTTAAAAAAAAAGAAAAAAAAAAAAAAGTGCCTCCTCAGCAGCTGAAGTTAGCCAGTATGTGTCTACTTAAACTGAAAGGGAGCATCTTTGAGCTGGAGGGTGGCCTGTGATGAAGGCACATGGGGTAATTCTTGGGCATTTCCTGTGCAGGGCTAAGAGTTGCACTTGATGCTCCTTGTGGGTCCCTTCCAACTCAGGATATTCTGTTAAGAAGTGTTACTTCTCTATAGCTTGCACTACTGTCTGCTTCAAACGTTTATTTTTAGCAAAATTTTACTGGCTTGATGTGTAGGAAAAATAAAGACAACATATTAGCAAAATAATTGCCATACCAGTGCAGCCTGTTGCTCCAAAGAAAGGTTTTCTGATTAAAGGTGCTATCTCTCAAGGATGTGCAGCTGTTTCCCCTTCATTAGATTAGTACACACATAAAGGAAATGTTAAAAGCCACTATTACCACAAATTACTGTGTCCAGACACCAGCAGTTACAAAATTCACCTTGCTGCTGTCTAATGCCCTAGCATTGCTGGCCTGTCACTTGACAGCAGCAAGTTGCTCTTTCCCTCCCCTGGCCAGTTGACTTTAAAGAACTTGCTGTAACTGCTCAGTGCCTTGCTTGTCTTGGAGGCCTCCAGAGGAAAAAAAAAATCTCACTTTTTGATGTTCAAAGCCAGAAACCTCTTTACTCTCTTAGTCTGTATAAGGTAAAAATAACAAAGAATATAGCAATAAATATGTGAAGGGTGAAAATCTGTCTCCTCATGGCAGGTCACTGCTGTCAGATCTTTGCATCGTTGGTGCAGTACAATGGCAGGGGCACTGGATCATGTTTACATGGGAGCTCTGTGGCTTTTCACTGCACATTTATAGAGTTAAGTGAGGCCCTAGGGCCCAGAATAATTTTTTACCCTTTGTGCAACCTAATTTGAGGGAAAATTTTCCCTCTCCTGGTTATGAGTAGTATTTCCTTCTTGGTGCTGTGTACAGAATGGTGTCTATAGCACTAATGCTTCTCTTCTGCAATGCAGTATTATATTCAAGAGTTAGAGCTCAGGTGAGATGGAGGCAGTATCTGCTGCTCTCTTCCCCACCCTCTGCCTTAGTATCACTCTGAGATAGGACATATCTGGGACCAAAAGGTTGCTCAAAGCCAAGGTGAGAGAAAGTAACAAATCATGGAGTTTTCTGGCTCTCTCATCTATTGATCAACTGTGACTTTTATCAGGGCCCTGCATCTCTAATTTCTCTAACACTGAATGCAGCCTCTGAGCCTGCGGCTGGCTGGCTGCATCTGCTCTCTTGAAGATGCTCTGCAAGTGCCTCTGACTGTATAAAGCTAAGTGAGCCCATGTCCTGGGGTGTGACATACCCTACAGCACATCCCAGGTTTCTGATTGGGGATTGGGAAGGATCATGTGTCCGTACTGTGTTTCTTCTGAACAACTGTACTGGGAAGGGCTGACATCCAACAATTACAGCATCCAAATCTATTCCCATGGGATGGCACAGGTTAAATCAGGAGCAGGTACCTCAGCATATATGGCATGCATGCCATACAGCATGTATGTGTCTGTATTGGTTATAGGATATCCCAAAAGCTCAGATGCTTTAGCAGCTGACATTCTTCCCTAAATTCTAATCCTGGAGGGGAGGCAGGATGCAGTAAAGAACAATATGAGGCTAAACTGCTTTCCTGTGGCCATCACAAAAGAAAGGTTCTTTTGGAGAACTGTGTTTGTATCTGTGCAGGGAGAAAGGGTTTCAAGAGAGAAACAAGGACACAGAGAACCAGATTACAAATTTTGCTGTGGGAATACTAAGCAGATGAACACGGACCTGAGCTGTGTGACATATTCCTATGTGTCTGTGCTGGGGCCAAGAAGGAGCTGGTACCTAAGAGGCAGGGCAGAGGCTGTTCTTGCCACCTCTCCGAGATGCAGCAAAGCATGAAGGCAGGCAGAATTTTATGCTCTAACTTTGATCAGCAATGGCCCTTTAAGGCAGAGCAAGGCGTGCAGCATGGACACTGCCCAGTCCAAGCCCAGCAGCCACGTGAACTCTCCCCAGGTGGGCAGTGCCAGGCTGGCACAGCAAGGCCCCCTCTCCCTCCCCGATGACAGAGGGAGTCTGATTGAACTTGCTGGCTCCCATTCACTCTACCCCAATTTTCCTCAGGACAAATGAGAAGAACCTGTCTCCAAGTGCAAGATTTTGGGAATATGTGTCAGAGATGCTTGTCAGTAAAACATCCGTCTTGCCCTAATTTCTGCATGGAGTGCTGCAATGTCGAGTGAAATAACCTTCCAAGCTGGCTCTGGTGCAGAGGTATTTTGGCTTATGTTATTGCTGAGAGCTTTCTTTCTGATGAGCTCTTTCTGCCTCTCTATGTTTCTGATGTCTGACTCTCTTCACTCTTCTTTTTCCCTTGGGCTGGGATGTGTGCTGTTTGCAATGCATCAGGAAGTAATACGCAATGAGAAAACTCTCATCATCTGTGCATCGGGGAGAGAATTACTGACTGAGTGCTGAGCAGTCAAGTTATTGATTCAAACCAAAGCCCAGTCTCTCTGTCTGCTGGGCTGGTTACATCCTGCTGGTTCATTGCATTTAATCGGATTCCCTGAGCTGCCACGCAGAGGGGGCGAGTTAGAACCAGATCCATCTATAATGTTCGCTTCAAAATCCAGTTCTGTGTCCCCTTCTCCGTCCATGGAACAGGCAGATTCGGATGCTCTGGACATCAGCACCAAAGTGCAGCTGTATGGAGTGCTCTGGAAGAGACCCTTTGGGAGGCAGTCAGCCAAATGGTCCAGGAGGTAAGGCACAGCTGCTGAGGGATGCTGGGGTGCAGTACAAAGCCTCGGGGTTCTGGGATAAGTTAGAGACTGAGTGCCTGACTCTTCAAGTGCAGCCAGCCAGGCAGGGGCTAGGGGTAAAACTTGGGGCATAGCTTCCCTGATGTTCTGAGTCTGCTTTAGACATGTGGCACCCCATTGTGCTCTTTATCTGTCCAGACCTTGTGCTGTGTGCACTTCAGGGTGGTGATAGAGACTTGCTGCCTGCTCTGAATAATTATGATATTTTCATGAAAAGGGAAGAGTCAGCTCATGTGTTTTGTCCCTAAACTGCCTGACCTTTTTGTTTTAGGACTCAAAGCTCTTTGGGTGTGAGATGGCAGGGCTGAGCTGACAGTGTGTGGGTCTGTATGTGCGTGTGTGTGGTCTGCAGGGGCCTGGGGACCAGCTCCAGCACTGCTGTGCTGCCTGACAGTGGCAGCGTGCTAGGAACAGCACATGCAGGCTCTTCCCTGGGGAGAAGGTGGCTCTGAATTCTCTCCCATCTGCTGTTAGGGAGTTGTAAGCTGCTGTATGTTGTCTATCAGCAGCCAGGATGTTTGGAGCAGGAAAGCATTTGCCATAACCTTTAACCAAGGACAGAAGTATGTTCCGTAATACTGAAGTGTTGGGTCAGTTTTAAGTTTAGAGTTGGTGTGGTTTCTTCATGCAAATCACTGAACCTCTGGCACTTACCTTTTGTGGGTAAGTATCTTTGCTGCAGTCTGCAGTGTAGATACAAACAATCCGTTTCTAAAGCCAGCTTTCCCAGCTTTGCTCTCTGTAGGAACCATAGTGCTGCCCAGTCAGTGAAGATGGCATAGCCTGAAAAGAAACATTATTTGGGAGGCAGTTTTGTGTTTGTAGCAGTCTTTGACCGGTGTGTGGGTTTTATTTCCTCCTGTGCCAACAACAGCCTATTTTCACCCAGAAAAGAATTTGTGCTGATGCTCCCTACTCAGCTACTCCCTACTTGATAAATAAATGAATTATGTCTGGAAACTAAAGTGATTGTGTTACAGAAAGTAAGTGGACAGAATAACAGAGAGGAAGGTAATTTGCCATGGAGGAGGCATTCTTAAAAGGTTCTCCCTAATAAAAATTTCTTGCAGGCAAATGGCCCGTCTCTGTTCCCTCTGTCATTAGTAATTTAGTACTGTACTATTCCTAGAAGTCACCCCCATCTTTGGCAAGTGGTAAATATTTTAGTGATAGCAGCTGGGAACAGAAGGGGAGGTGACTGTGGGGCAGGGATGATATGGAAGGTTTGTTGCAAGCACAGCAGCTGAGGGTCCTGGGGGACCAGACACAGGTCAGTGAGAGTTGAACATGCAATCTGTAGGGTTTTAAAGGAAGTGAGTACTGGGGTAAAAAGACTTGAACAGGAGAAATAATGTGTTGTTGATTTGTTTGTTTGTTTTATCAGAGGAGAGACTTGCTTTAAAGTAAAATAACCTTGCAAGTTATAATAACTAATCATTATGGGGAGATAAGGAGCAATTCAATTATTTCCCCCTCTTTCTCCCCATGCCCAGCAACACATAGCTGGTCAAGTACATTTTTTTATGAAAAGAAGAAGAGATGTTTCCCACTCTAGTTAAATTAAGAAAAAAAATATTTACTATTGCTGGATGTCATTGAGGACCTGGTCTCTGATAAATCTAGGTTTTGTCCTGAAATCTTGGACAACACTACTACTCCCACTCCCAAGGAAAGTCTTTCCAAGATATGGGAGACAAAACAGTGTGTAAGGGGAGGATTGATGTCATCAGGCCATCAGCCATGAAGATGGGTCTCTGTGGGAGATACATGATATTTACTGGCTTGATCCCGTTTGTTTGGATGTAGCAGCAATGCTTCTGGAAAATGGAGAAGAAAAGCAACTGTTTAAGGCATGATGGAATCTGACTAGATAGCAGATCAAGGAAAAAGTGTCCAGGCATGGTGTCCAGTACTTTGGTGATGGAAATGCCAGGTTTTGGAATTTCACAGCAGTAGAGGTTATGCAGGGAGGAAGGAGGGATAGCAGAGCCTTCTTTTAGTCAGGGCTAGATCTGATGGCACCTGTGGAGACAGCTGAACTTGACCTGAGGCAGCTTTCTGGAGCATTTTTGGTCCTTTCTTTTGCCTATGCAATGGTCTGCTGTGAAGCCCAAATATTTGTGTGCTGCCTCAGGTACTGTCTGAGAGAGAGCTGGATGCTTCTGGTGCTGGACCAGTGTAGCTGTGTTTATCTGCCAGGGCTGACATCTGAGCATGCTGCCTTTCAGAGCTTGATTTTTGAGATGCCATTAGCAGCATCCTAATGCCTATCTCTTAAAGAAAGGGAGTTCTATTCCTAATGTGAATTTTCTTTCCTTGTAAAGTAATATCACTCCAACAGGGAAGCACTATCTTCTGACTTTACTGGTGCTGTTGACCAGTCTAAGCTTGGGTCACTGCTGGAGTGGCTTTGGAAAATCATATTCTCAGTCCCTGACTAATGGTCCTCCTCTTCCAAACAACTGCACCCCATTCTTCCTTCCAATGCATGACAAGCAATTTAGTCTCTCTCCTACTACAGAAGTTTTACTGTACTGGCACCAGCCTGGCATGGAGGCTGGAGTGAAATGCATAAGGTGCGTACCCACCCTGGGTATGGCATGGGTAGGGTGCTGTAGCTTTCCAGGATGGAAGTGGCAAATCCTTCTTTACTATGAATAATCCCAGTCTCATATAGGAGTGTCAGGCTCTAAACTGTCACCATCCATGTCTGAGATTTTGGAGTTCAATTGGACAGTGCCAGGAAGGGGCATCTGCTTGGTGGACAACTGAGCATCAGAAAAGCAAGGTGAAGCACAAGAAATTGAGAACAGGAGAGAACAAAACACAAAAAATGCCTCTATATCTCCATAAATCGGTCAGAGATGACAGGTTGGAAGGAGGGAAACACAGCACGGTTAAGAGAGAATTTTTTGTCTTTTCTTGAACCAGTCCTGTCTGTGGCATTGCAAAGCAGGCACATAACCTTGTTTTCCTCAGTGGCTACTAGCAGTCCCTGCGTGTGCTCACAGGACAGATGGAAAGGATAATGG
This sequence comes from Dicaeum eximium, assembly GCA_013396995.1. NCBI lineage: Eukaryota > Metazoa > Chordata > Aves > Passeriformes > Dicaeidae > Dicaeum > Dicaeum eximium. The sequence continues at coordinate 1,194,594 of VWZP01007715.1, read as the reverse complement.
TTTGGGAGTGCTTTCTGCTCAGAACCCCCCCGGGAATCACACAGCTGCAGAGCAGCACAGGCAGCAGGAGCTGCCGACACAGCGGGGCTGCGAGAGCGTGAGCTTCCCTCTGCTCCCTGTGCTCTTCCCGTTCTGCTGCTTGCTGCCAGCGAGCATCCCCCTCTTCCCGCTCCCTGCCAGGCAGGGGGGCAGGCAGGGAAGCCTGGAGCTGTCAGGAGAGGAGGAGTGAGGGGCAGGTACTGCGGACTCTGCTCTCGATGCGGATAAGGACATTGGCCCATCGGTTTCCTGAGCTGTCCCCGGGGATAGAGTACTGGGCTGATCCAGTAACTGAGATTCACTGCCTGTGCTCCTGGCCCTGAGAAACACCACCGGAATAAAGGACCGGGACACTGCTGCAGTTTTATAGTGTAACTACTTCATCTGGGCCATTGTCATGTCAAGAACTTGCACAAAGATTCGCTAATTAATTTCATTAGCCCTCTGATACAAAGAGCACTTATTCCACAGAGATCAGGTATCTCAATTTGTCCAGTGCAGAGCTGTTGTTTCTGCTTTACATCCGAGTCACTCAAACTGTTACCATCCCTCTGCTATTCTGGTTTAATTAGGCTGTGGTTTCAGTGGTTCCTTAGTGCAGGATCCAGCAGCAGGGATGGGTGACTAGAGCAGCTGACCACATGAATGGCTCTTGTATTACCTGTGCTGCCCATGGAGTGTGGCTGTGCCAGCCTTGTCTCACCTCTCACACCTTTGCTGCTGTTCTCCAAGGTTTTGAACTCTGCTCTGTTTTTAAATTGCTGCTTTTTTGGGTTCTTGTTGGTATTCAAAATCTTCCCCTGCCTTTACAGCACACCCTTTTCTTCTGCTGCCACATCTGTGCCTAATTCAGACACATGTTCAGTGTCTCCAGTCCTCCAGTTACAGTCCTAAGTTGGTGTCTCTCACCATTCTCCCTTGACCATATTTTCCCTTTCTGCTCTTATTCACCTGGCTGCTGCTTTAGTCTTCAGCCTGCTCTTGAGTATTGTAACTCTCTCATTTTTTACTTCATCCCTCTTTTCACCATGCTGTATGAATTGTGTTTGGATTGTTGCATGGGGACTTTGTCCTGAAGATCATTTAAAGTGATGGTCTTGGTTGCTCAGGTGTTGCTTTCCAGGTAAGGATAGATGAGGGAATATGATCTGAGCATAAATACATTATGTGCACAAGCTAACCAAATTTTCAATGTTTTTCCTTCATTACTTGCAGAGGGATTTTGTCCCTATTATTTTTTAAACTCTTATTTTGTGTGTTTTCATTCTCAATACCCATATTTTCTCTCCATATCTGTGAGGTCAGGGATCTAAAATGAGACCAGGATCCTGGTCTCATTTATCTGTGAGAGACACATCAATTTTCAGAGATTTATGCTATGTTTTGTTCTTATTTTTGCCTTGATTTTGGTTTCCATTGAAGCATAATCTATAATATGAGGATTATCATCACTGAGCAATAAAAAGTATGTAACAAACTAAACCCTGGTTTTAACTGGTGGTTAACATTTAGATTAAAAAATCACACAGAGTTAAAGATCAATATCTTTACCCGTCTGGCAAATATTTCTTGAGATTAGTCAGACTGAAAAGAGTGTTGAAAGTGATGATTTGACTCTCTGTTCCATGTGGTGTGTTGACTTTTGGCATCTCTAGATTCATACTTGTGCCCAAAGTATCTGATTCCCTCTGACTCACTGGACCAAGCACAGGCCATTGGGCAGGCAGGTTTGTTCTTTTAAGATGTCATTTCTGTATTTATTGTGTAGAAATGGCAACATTCCTCTCTAAAAAATGAAGTCCTCCTTGAACTAAGCATAAAATTGGAGAAAATAGAAATATGCAGCTACTCAAAGGAAAACTTTCTTATAGATTTAATGACCAGAATTGCAAGGAAAAATTAATCAGGAAGGCACAAGGCTGCTGTTGGCAGAGGTTATGTGGACAGGAGGAACCAGGAACAATCCTCTTCTGGAGCTCTCTGATGTCTGCCTTGGCAAAGTGCCTGCTTCTCCCCACCTCTGATGTCATCATGAACTGGTATAGATGAGAGGGCAGGGAGAAGAAAATAATTGGAGAACAATAACTGCCACTGGTGTTTGTATGTTCTGAAGATTTCTGGATGCAAATATGCACCTGTTCAATGATTGTCACTTTTAAACTCTTTGGAGAAGGTAAAAAGTGGCCAGAGCTTCAGTTTGCTGCAGACTTTGAGAAGTTTAGCTTTGTCTTGCATTTTTGTATTGCCCCAAGAGCCCGTGGTCTCTGTTTCCATGGCATTTGGGCATTTCATCTGTGTTGCCAGATCCATAGCAAAAGAGCAAGAGACAGAAGCTGATGGAAGCAGTAAAGTTTTCACCCAAGTAAAATAATAATAATAATAATAATAATAATATATATTAGTTTATTATGCTTATGCTATTTCTCTGCCAGCTTCAACATCTTTCTTTAGCTTTTGAAACTAAACTGGTACCAGATTGCTGTGCTCATCTGTACTGGAGGCAGGACTTGGCTCCCCCTCGGCCTGTAGCCCATTACTGATGGTGGCTTCAAGGAAAGGTGCAGGAATGCCCAGGCTGCACAAGTGGGCAGCACTACCTATAGAGGTCTCCTCTTATTCCCTCCCAGAAACAGGAGGGTTTCTTGGGAAACTTCTATTCACAGAAATGCGTTATCCTTTCTGGTTTCCTCATGATCTCTTGTCCTCAGGACCACATGAAAGAGATTTACACAGCTATGTTTTGTGAAATGTAAAAAGGCATTTTAAAATAATTTTCACCTTCTTGCCTTTCACTTTCTTCCCAAATCCCTCTTTCTCATGTCAGAAAATATGTACAGAACAGAACAATACATTTTCTTTGTCATTTACTCTTTTGAAACTTCCCTACTACACTTGTCCCCATTTTTTTTCAGCTGCTCTTCATAATTTTTGAGTGCTGCAGAGATTTAGACCAAACTGAAACTAAGTCAGGTATCTCTCCCCTGTACCACTGCCTGCAGAAAATGTGCAACCTCAATTTTTGAAGAGAGGAGGGACTTTCCCAGGGGCATTTCAAAAATCCAAATAAGTTAAAGGTGACACTCCTTTAATCATAATTTTGAGGACACACTCCAGTAAGACAGAGGCTTGGCTTACAGAAGCTGTAATATTTTGTGGTTTCTATACAATGATCACCAGAGCATACCTAACGCTAAGTGAGCAGAACAAGGCCTATTTTAATGTTACACATATGAAAAAAAAATACTCAATTTCCTTGGTAGTCGTGAAGGTCAGTGACAGGAGAGTTTGCCAGGTGCTCTGCTTAAAAATATCTCTCAAATTTATTTCTGCTCCTGAGTGCTTTGATGGCCAATTTTTGCCTCAAGAGTCACTTGGGGATGCTAGGCTGTGATTCTCTGTTGGGCTGGAAACACTTCCCTTCTGGCTTTTGCTGAGATGGGAGGGAAGAGGGTGGCAGGCAGCATATTGCAAAATAAGGGTTTAGTTTGTCTTAGCCCAGGTGAGAGACCCTTGAATAAAAGAGCAGCTCTCTCCAATATGTTGAATTAGCACGTGAGCTAGAGAGGGCACACACGTGGAGATGGCAGAGGTCTGTGCTCCTGTCCTGGGCACAGAGTGCTGTCCCAGTGCCCCCTGACCATGCAGTGCCATGGTTTGCCCTCAGCCTGGTGTGTGCCTGCTGAGGTGGGCTGCAAGCACACAGTGCCTGACCTTGGCACTTGCTGCTCAGCACCAGCTCTTGGCTGTGAGCAGAAGTGAGGCACCTCACCTTAGTCTTAGGAGGGAGTAGTAAACTGCTAAGAAAGCAGCTTTAGTTAGGTGGAGATTTTCTTGTGCTGTGAACAACAACCTCCGTTTCACCAGAATGTATTTTCCGTCTTGTCTTAAAGGTTCTTCATCATCAAGGAAAGCTTCCTGCTGTATTATGCTGAGAGTGAGAGGAAGAGTTTTGAAAGCAATAAATACTTCAATATCCATCCCAAGGTGAGCAGTGTTTGCACAAGGAGGGACTTACTCTGTTTCTAGCATTCCCTCCCCCTCCCTCCATGGGCTCAGCAGGCCAGTGGTGGGGCTGAGAGCTCCCTGTGCCTCTTGTCCCCAACTTGTACTTGCACTTGGCAGCAGCTGATGGCCCACCTGCCCTCAGGACTGAGTAACCTGTAACTCTGCTGCCTGGAGCTCCACAGGAGAGGGACCCTGTGCTCTGAGCCTGATTTTGTCCTCTGTAGTCACTGGAGGCTGATGTAGCACATGAGCTTCAGAAGGTGCTGATTTCACCCATGCTGGGTAGGGACAGCCTGTCTGCCCCACACAGCACACGTGGGGCTTTGGCTGCTGTCAGTGACTGCAATGAATGCACAGCCTCTCTCGTGATACCACACTGAACCTGCAAGGTTTGCTCCTCTTGGGAGATGACTTCCTCCTTGATGAAACAATTTCTGCTTCCATGTTCTAGCTAACAGCTTTCCCTCCATGCTGAAGGCAGGACTGCCATCTCTACCCTCCTCCAGATGGCTGAGGGTTTCCTGCTGGTAATGAGTCCCTCTGCTTTTTAGGAACTGTGTGTATTGCCCCTCCTGAGGTAGCCAAAGTAGGGCAGGGGCCAACAAAGTGATTGAGGGTGAAAGTTCAGCTCCTGGTTAGTTGATAGTTACACATGATTCTTCTGACTGATTAGAGTGCTCTGGTTTATCTCCAGGGTGTCATACCCCTGGGAGGCTGCATTGTGGAGCCCAAAGAAGAGGCCAGCATGCCTTATGCCATAAAGATCTCTCATGAAGACTTCCATGTAAGTAGATTTCTTTTCTTCTAAAAAGCTCCAAACACCACAGAACAGGTTAATGCTGATGAGCAGAGGGGATTGGCAGACTTTTCCCTCCCCACCAAGGTATGCCTACCCTCTCTGGATAGACTCTCCTGAGAACAAGGGTGACGGAGCATCCCAAGTCCCCTCAAGACTTTGCTGCTGCTGCTTTGACAACCAACAAGGAAACTTGCACTTTCTGAGACCAGGTTTTATGATACTAGCAGACCAGTAGACAGATTCTCAGGAGCCCTAGAGCTCATGCTGCCCTGTCAGTATTTTTCCTACTGTGACTGTTTGCTGTGCACACTTCCCAGTGTGTGGTAGGCCTAGGTTGTGTTTGCTCCTGTGTGAAGCTTCTTGTGGAGGTAGAAGACTATGATGGGCTCTCCTCCCACCACAGTCCAGTTCATGCCATGAGTGCACAGAGGCACAGAAGGCAGCAGCCTCTCTAATCTGGGTTTTTTTTCCCCTCCCCTCCCCTCTTCCAGGGTAACATTGTTCTAGCAGCCGAATCAGAGTTTGAGCAGGCTCAGTGGCTGGAGATGCTACAGGAGTCTGGAAAAGTGTAAGCTTCTTTCTATTGCTTATTTGCTTTGATCTGCTCTGTAGATGTATAAAGGATAAAGAGGAAGAAGCCTGACTAGAAGGGCTATGGGGAGTCAGACAAGCTCCTCACAGACAGAGCTTTACTTGCCTCCTGGACCCATCCTTTCTCTAAAGGGGAGGGCTCTAAAACTGATGCAAAGCTTCCTGCTAGTTGTGCAGTGTGGCTCTCTGCTCGTCACCCCAGGCTGTCATCTGCCAAATGCTGATACCCTGAGTTCCATCTGCTCTCCCTTCCTCGTGCCTCAGAGACGTGGGACCCAGGTCTGAACAGGAGCCCTCCTGGACCATTCTGTGTGGGAAGCAAGGTTTGCAGGCTTGACAGAAGTGGGAGTCAGACAACCTCTCCATATGAATTTGGGGTAAAGTAGGAGCAGAACAGGCAAGACATGAAGCTGATGAGCAGCTGCCCATGTGGCTCTGTGTCCTGCTATGAGCAGGGACCTCACCAGCACAGTACTGATCAATAACAGGAATTGTGATGCAGTTCTGTGTCTGTGGGGTGTGCATTCCTTCTGCCCAGATTTCTGGGTGTTCAGGCCATGCAGCAGCAGGATTTGGCCCCTCAAAACAGTTTAATTGTGAAATGTGGAGGCAGCCTAAATCCCAGGAGAGGCAGTGTTAGCAAAGCATTTCCAGCCCACCTGCAGGGGTGGGGGGGTTTGATTGCTCTAAGCATTCAGTACTGGTGCACACTGCTGAGAATGCTGGACAGAGTTTTGCAGTTTGTTGGCCTCCAGCTCTGCAATGCCCCAGCACCCAGGAGCCTGACCAGTGCCATGATCAGCTGCCCTGCAAAACCAGAGCAGGCTCCTTCTAAATCTCAGCAGATGCAGGAAGAGATAACACTTAAACAGGGATTTGACTTTCCCAAATCAGATATAGAAACTTCCTGGGTCTGTAGGGCAGAGCCTACCATTCAGCTCTGAGGCTTAAAGCAATGAGCATTTTGCTCTGCCCTTCCTGGCTGCATTACAACATGTGTGGTCTCTTGTCACAGTAGAGACAAAAGCTGTTTAACTTGTAATACCAGCGTGTGCATGTATGTGTACATGCTAATGGAGTATCTCAGTTAATTTCAACGTTGTGAGGCTCAAAATGTAGATTTGTAATTAATGGGGAACTTAATGTTATGGTGTGTCAGCCCAAGCCAAGCTCTGTGCTGCCACAGTGTGCTTGGCTTTGGTGCTGGGGCAAGCTGTTACCTCCGTGGTAGTGAATGAACTGCAACACAAAGCTGTCCACTGAACTTTCCTGGGAGCAGGAGTCCCATGGGACACAAGCCCCAAGGCAGAGGTCTGCCACCCACTTGGCATGAGCAGCCTTGGCCACTGCAGGAGAAGTGACAGACACAGAGTTAGCTCTTGAGCAATTTGGAGATTTTTATTGAATATGTTAAGATCAACTATTGCCAAAGGCAATAATTTGGGACCGAGAGGAGGAAGGCAGCACAACTCAGGACAGGTACACACAAGTAAGCCCTGCACCGCTGCAGCTGTCACAGAGCCAGCCTTTTCTCTAGTCCATGCTTCAATATTCCAGCAGTAGCATTTGAAACACAAGCTAGAAGTGGCTGCTATCATACAGCAGACCACCTGCACCTCGTTGAAAATCTGCCTGAGACACCTTTCCTCCCCTCTCTGCTTCTGTTCCTGCATCAGAGTGGTGCAGCTCTGGTGCCAGTCTCACCAGTGCTGATGGTAGCCTGCATGTGAGGAAAAGCACAGATTATATGATTTAACAGATAAGGTTGGGAGCTAAACAGCAGTCAGAAAGGCCAGCATGGGCCAATAAATTGATCTGCAGTGAATAGAAAAGCAAAAAGAATACAGTTGAATTATTCTAGGCAATCTGTTATAATGTTCTTTTGTTCCTAGATGGAGATTGTACTGCCAGTGGCACTGCAGCACTTAGCTGGGATCATTCTGCTATTTTCATCATTATTTAAAGCTGACCAAAAAAAATACCCCCAAAAAACCAAAAACCCACAAACAAGCAACTTCAAAAAACCAAAAAAAAACCCCAAAAAACCCCCAAAAAAGTGCCAAAAAACCCCAATCCCAAAACAAACTCCATAGATTAAGATATGGAAATAGGTGAAGGAGGGAAAACAAATCCAGGCTGGGAAGTATCCTCTGTCCTTTGTTTAAATTTTATCCACTGCCTCTTTCCATCTGGGGGTGGGTCATGTGTATCTGCCTGCACAACTGGTTATTGCCTCCACCATCACAGTCTGCCTGGTGATCCCTTCAGCTCTTCACTCCTTTCCAAGCCTCCTGCCCTGGTAGAGAAATGGCTTATTCAGTGTGGAGGGGAACTGATGAGATCCCCCTGCTTCCAAAAAGTGTTGTGGCCTGGACTTAGCACCCTTGCCAGATTGTGAAAGCTTTTTGGAAATGCACGAAGCCCTGACTCCCGGACTGCCAGGCTCTCTGCCCACCCAGAGAGGCTTTGCTGCTGCTGGTGGGGGAGAGGGGCACACATAACCTCTCTCTGTCCACAGCAGCATTCCCTGAACTGGTAGAAAGTAAACTAGGTGGGCAATGCAGGAGAAAAAAAGTAACATCGTACTGATGTCCTGTGAACTATAAAGTGCTAAGTGTCTCCAGAAATTGGCTCTGGGTGCTACCAAGAAAGGTAAAATGCAGCCAAAAGCTAAAGAGCTACTTTAGCCAAAGCTAAAGAGCTACTCCCAGTGCTGCAGAAGGACTGGAACAGACAGTGATTGAGATGTATATGTGATGGAGATTCTCTATAGTTTTGGAGTTGGCTTTTTTTTCAGGCAGGGGCTTTCTACTTGTCCCTTGAGCCTTCCTGGCCCTGTGCTTTCCAATACTTTAAGCAATGTAGGTTTTTCTGATGAAAACTCACTTGGCAAGAAATACAAAATAAAAGAAGCTCTTGTTTGGCCCTCAGCTGAAGTCATAGCCTGGTACCTCCCTGTAGCTGTGGTGACACCAGCACTGTTCCAGCAGATGTAGGAATAAAAGCTTAAATGCTACACAGTGATCCAAGTGCATTTTCAGATTCACACAGCGGTGGGTGTAGAACCTTTGAGTAATAGAGGAAAATGTCCTGTTAGTCCAGGGAAAGGAGGGAGCACTGAAAAGGTGAATCTGTAAACAGACACCTTAAAGGCTACAGATGTTTTGAAACCCTCCATGTAATCATATGACAAACTCTGTCATTCCCCCCACTCCCATCTTGACCTGTTTGCTTCTCTAGGATCAGATTCATCCTGTAAAAGGGAATGTTAGTGAGAAAACACATTCACACCCACATGTTCTCACTCAAGATGAAGGTGTCTACCTGTGGGCAAAACAGCACCTTTTAAATTAGCATTCTAATTTCCTCTCTACTTTAGAAATAGTCTCATTAGCTGACAAGAAACACATATCTGCAAGGAGGTTGGGCTGCTGGAGCTGTGAGCTGCCTGGTCCCTGGAGTGGTGTGTGTTTAATTTATTCATCTGGCTTTTATAAGAGACAAAGTACAGCTTGCCTTGAAATAAGAGATTGCCAAATTAACAATTTCCAAAAAGCTACAATTTCAAATCATTCACAAAGAGGCCTGGTACAGGAATCTTTACAGATATTTAATATTTATATGATCCCTTAGGATTTAACAAATATGGCAGAATTTCTGGGCAACAATTGCTGTTCCTGTATGCACATCTATATAAACAGTTTGGAATCTATTTTATGTATGTTTTAACGTTACGTATTTTGTATGTGTAGATCTTTTTCTAATGAAACATGAATAGAATTGAGCAGCAAACTCCATTTCTGGTTTTATTTTTGGTTTTGTGTGTGCTTGTCCTTGATGTTTAATATCTGTATTAAAGCCCAGCCTGTCTGTCAACTCCATCAGTAACGAATATCTGCTCCACAGACCCTTTTTTAGCTTTGCTTTATAAAGTGTTTAAGAGACCTTGAGATCCTCTGGCCAGTGGTCCTACAATAACACAAGGTGCTCTTTGAATATGCCTGCTTCCTTTAACATTCCTAATCTGCCAGCATCTTGTATGGCTTTTATCTCTGGTTCTTCATTGTCAGGAAAAAGCACTTGACTCACAGTGTACGGCCAGACACCAAGTCCTAGTGGCTTACAGCTTTAGCAGAGGAGGGGTTGATTGGTTCCAGGATGGATGATGGATACCAGAAAGACTGAAGGTAGAAGGCCATAGGAAGGATTCAATAAGTGGCTGAAGTCTGAAGGGGAAGACTGACTCTAACAGCAAAGTACAGGAAAGCCTGCAGAAGACAATGTTGCTGGCAGTGAGAAGTTACTAGAGTTAACAGCTAAAATCTGGTTCTAAAGCCTGTCATTTAAAGGGTTCCAGGTACATCCTGTTGCAGTTGGAGGCTGTGGATGTGCTGGATTGGTCTGGAGAGCCCTCAAAATTCAGCTCAGTATAGAAATCTCCAAAACACTGGAAAAAGCATTTGAATAGCTATGAGATGTTGACATACAGTCCATGTATTTAAAAAAAAAAAGTAATAAAAATATTAGTGAATGCCAGGAAAATTTCTCTGATTCATTTGTGGAGAAAACTTTTAGAGAATCATGGTCCCAAGTGATAAGAGTCTGCATATTTGAATTTCTTGGTAGTTTGCTAGGCTGAGTCCCCTGTCCTGGTCTGTGGCACCCTTAGCCCTCTTACATTGCCTGCTTTGTGTCTGCTCTCCCTAGGACCTGGAAGAATGCCCAGCTGGGAGAAGCCATGATTGAGAGCCTGGAAGCTCAAGGACTACAGCTGGCCAAGGAGAAACAGGAATATTTAGGTAGGAAACTCTTACTTTGAAAAGCCATAAAGACCAAAATAGTAATTTTGCTTTTCCTGGAGTTGTCAGTGTGGTCAAGTCAAGCAGCTACAGCTTTTCTCTGGGTGAAGTTTTTGAGTAGTCAGCAGCTGAAATTCAGGTCTGAAGGGAGTCAAAACATGCAAAAGTTAAGGTGGGATCTGGACATCTGTGTGGAGTGTGAAGGAGGAACATGCTTTGCCCAACATGCTGCAGTTCTCCATGGCTCATCTGTACAAACATTTGCCCCCCCCGAGAGGTTTGGATGTGCTGGTTACAGCTGCTCACAGGCAAACAGACAATATCTTTGTCTCCCTGAATCAGACAGGACTGATACTTCTGAGGTTGGTCACAGCTTTTCAAACATGAGTTTTCTTCACCTAGCTGGTGTTTTTTGGTCTTACTCTACTTGATCTTTGTGTTTGTTCACACTGTTCATATTGGAAGGGGGAGAATTTACAGGGGCTTGTTTGAGGTATCTAATGGCAATGGCCAAATTGTCAGTGCTCTCTCTGTAGACAGTGGAGAAAGAACAGATGAACATAAAATAATCTAGGTATGAAGAGAGGTAGACTGTGTAATCCAATTCTGTGTTTAGGAACCAGCCTCTGCAGGGCCTGATGCCTTGGATGCTCTGACTGCCTTGGGAGGTCCAGTTATCTCTTCCCCACATTGCCTATAGGAAGAGCCAAGGGAGAGTAGCCCTTTTAACCCAGATGCCCTCTGAGTTACAGCATTCCCCAGGTCTAAGAGACCTTCTGACCTGGGGGCTGCAGGTCACAAGTGTGGGCCCAATGCTTGTCTGGAGAGTTATCTGCTTTAAATAAGATAGCAGAAATTTGGGTGCTTCAGGTTGGTGATGCCTTGAGCAGGGGCTCATGGTATCTACTCCTAATTGTCAAGCCACTGGAGCAATCTCAAGGAGCTTTTTGCATTTGTGCATCCACACTGATCAGGGCTGATCTCAGTATCTGGTCTCACATGTAACAGTGATCATAACTCAAGTATCAAGGCATGTTTACCCTGTCCATCTGAACACCATTCACCCATGTGAGGGGATGGATGGGCTCGTACATGAGGCAGGCAGGGAGAAGTGGTTCCACACCTGACAAAGGAATAACTGGGAATGCTGAGAGGAGAATCTGAAGGGACAGAAACAGGAGGAAAATTAGAAACTGGAAAGGCGCATCAAAACATTATTTTGCAACCACCAGAGCAAATGAAAGAGCTTTAAAGACTAAAGAGGTCTTTAGTATAATAAAAGAAAAGCTGGTGGAGAAATGAATGAATACACACTCTGTGCCAAACGGGAGATATTTGGAATATGAAATATATGTTTCATTGGGCTCTTTGGTCCATGACAAGAACATTCAGAGCTGGTCAATTGTCACAGTTGGTTACTTTCTTTTGACAGGAACTGTCTATTTCTATATAAGTGCTAAGGCTTCTGCCTCATTAGCCTTACCCTCAATGATCTGTGTCCATCCTGTAGTCAAGCTTTGAGGTCAGGCACTGTTCCTGGAAGCAGGTCAAGGTTGTCTGGAGGAACACTGCTCTGAGGAATTTCTTGAATCCACACTGAGTTATCTTCCACCCAGCTGGGATCCAGGTTTCACTGTCAGACATGGACATTACAGAAGCCCATTAAGTCCAGGGCTTGGGCCCCCCAGGAGGGGCAGAAGAGGGAAGGTGGAAGATGCCCTGTGTAATTACAGTGCATCTGTGCTGGCCAGGAGGAAGAGGGAGAGAGTGGGAAAGAAAGGCAGCAATGGTGCTCAGCAGAGCTTTGGTAATGTAACACTATTTCTCTGGCACCAGGAGCCCTGCTCTGGGCAGGAGTAGGGGTCTGCATTCCTCCTAGAAGTAGTAATGCTGCCAGCAGCAGTAACCTTGTCAGGTCCTCAGTACCAGGGAAACCAGTAACACCTCACTGATCAGAGGAAGACAGAAGTGCTACAGTCAATCTGCCCCTGCTCCCACGGCAGCCAGGTGGCAGAGCTGGGAGCCAAACCCGGGGCTTGGCCATGAGAAGCGGTTCTGCCTGGGTCGCTGTAAGCGTGGCTAGGAGCTGCCCGAGGCAGAGCTCAGGGCTGGCACAGCACGGGCACACCAGGCTGCAGGTGAGCACCAGAGCGTGGCCCCAGCTGGGTGTCTGGGGCTTCAGTGGACAAGAGCAACTGATGTTGAGGGGAACTGCTCTGTACAGCAGAAGTTCTGTGGCTAAGTTAGGGATCGATTTCTGGGCTTGGCTGGCACATCCCAAGGTGACAATAGGGAGTTGGCAGCGCTGCCCAGAGGGCTAAGGAGAGGATGATGGGCTAGGCAGGCGAGGATGGGACACTGAGCTGCAGGAAAACTGACTGCTGCTACATGTTGTGTGACCCTCTGCACTCACTTGACCTTTCTGTGCCTTATTCCTTATCTGTGAAGCAGAGATAAGAATATTTTCCTGACTCAGCTAGAGGATGGTGAAGGATGGTTCATTAATGCTCTTTGAGAACATTGAGAGGAAACCTTAGAAGGAGTACAAAACAATATGCTTGTTTAGTTTATTAAGTTATTTGGCAGGAGGGAAGTTGTAGAACATCCCATTAGTGCCATCTCAGCCTTTGGAGCCTCCCAGACAGATACACACAAAGGAATAGGCAATGCTGCATTTTCAAGCTTCAAAAGTCAGTGTTTCTTGTTTGTAAATATCTCGAGGATATAAAATGCTTTTCTCTGTGCTATGGACTTTTTTGTGTGCTTGCAGATAAACTAATGGAAGAAACAGAAGAGCTATGTCTGCAGAGGGAGCAAAAAGAGGTGAGTTCATCACAAGCCAATTTCCTTCAACTGCTGTGTGGCAGGGCTGGGAGGATGGAACTGGCTGGTTTGGAGGCATGTCAGTGTTCAGGGAGAGAGGCTTGTGGGGGCACAAGAGTCTCTAACCAACCTCTGGGTCCTGTGGATGAAGAGAGGAATAAGACCTTGAGATGGGTCATGGAGAGGTATCCCTGCTCCCTTCCCAGGAGGGTCAGGGGGGAAGATGAGAGGAAATTCATACTTACTGGATTGAATTACACAATTGTTATTCAGCAGATTCAAGAAGATTGTGGCAATTAAGACCCATCTCTACAGTTAGAAAGCAAGTAAACAAACTTTGTTCTAGCACAGAGATACTGTTGTAAGAAACAAGGAGCACAAAATATAATGTGATTTTGTTCTTTGGACACGACAGAGAGGGGAAGAATAAAAAATCTTGCACTAGGGAAAAATCAAGAGAGCACTCCCTTAGATGTGACTGTTATACCTTCATTTACCTTAGAATAGAATGATTTGGGTTTGACCTTAAAGATCATCTCGTTCCAACCCCCCTGCCATGGGCAGGAAGGGACATCCTCTACTAGGCCACGTTGTTTTATCAAGTTTATAATTGCTTTTTGAACTATTCCTAACTTATAATTGCTTAATATAATTAAAGTAGCACATCCTTATATTTACCAATCCAAATCTATACCGATTTTTATAGCACCATCATAAAGTCATGGCAAGACAGCTGTGCAAATGGACTGTCCTATTACACTGTTGGAGAGTCTGCATGGATATGGAGTTTTGCACCTTCTGTATATATGTGGCTGAGCTGACCTGTGCAGGGAGCATGTGTGAGATTTCCAGGTGCTTGGTAACCTGGCTGGGACTTCTGGATGTCTGAAAATCCTCAGCCAACCCCAAATCCTTCTAATTGCCCCTGGACAAAAGTGTGGTGGAATCAGACACCGTGTAGCTCTACACAGCTTGGCTTAAATGCCGTATTAAAAGTCCCAGGCGTTGTTAACAGGGCCAACAAGCCTCTCCTAACTGTGTTGGCAGAGTACATTCTGTCTTCTCTTTTGGGGCAGGAACTTGAGCGTCTGAACCAGATCCTGGAAGCAGAGAAGCAGCGTTTTGAAGAGGTGGTGCGGGAGCTGCGGCTGGAGCAGGAGGAGATCAGACGGTACGGCAGCAGGGCAGGAGAAGGACACAGCTCCCACACCGGGCTAAAGTACCCCTGTGGTGCTGAATCAAAGCAGTCTGTAAAACCCACCTGTTTTGTGCATGTAGGAAGGACATGCTGCATTGACCAAAACAGGAATGTGGGCTCTTTACCTGCGTTCGCTATTCCTTGCGGCCAATAGAATACAGCTTAGCTTCACTTGGCACTCAGGCCTCCAGCAATTTAATTTCCAAGTGCTGGGACACAAGCAACCCCCAGATTAGTTGGGGGTAGCATGGCAACAGACAGGTGCAAGAGAGGATTTTAGAGAGGCAATTAGTTCAACTGACTGAGCAACTATATGGGGTCCAGAAACCTGGATCTGGTTTTCCACCATCAGCTGAACGACAATGGATGTATGATGATGTTGCCTCACCAAGATTAGTTTTGTCATTTTTAAAGTTAACTATGCAAAATATTACCAGCAAATATACTTAGAAATAGAAGGATCCAAGTGCTTTGCCCCACGTGTTGAAAGGGCGTTTTTTGCTATAGTTTTTTTTTTTTTTTTCCCCTTTTTTTGTCCCTAAGTAACACCTCAGAAAAGCCAGTGTGGTTTTGCAAACCATTTTTGTTCTCATAGGCTCTGCTTAGATGTGACTGCCCTGTGTGAGCTCTTTCAGTTGCAACCATGGCTCTGCCCTTGCTGGAGCAGCACAGAAACTATTGAGTTGGGTTTGATGATCAGGAGGCACAGTGAAGTTCCTGGACACCTGTAGTGTGTCCAAGGCAGGATAAGATGCTTCCTGGCCAACTCCTGGCTCTCCAGAATGGCTATACCAACCGATGGTTGCAGGTCCTGCACCAGGAGGCCCACACAGCCTGGGTGCAGTCTGTGGGCTGTTGTTCCCCTGCAACAGCTGTCACCCTTTTTGCTTCTTTAGGGAGCTGGAGCTCACAGCCCGCTCCCTTAAAGGAGTGGAGGAAGAAAAGAAAGAGTTGCGAAGCCTGACGCAGTCCTTACAGAACACCCTAGAGGTGAGTGAGCACTCCTCCCCTCTGAGTGACAGCATTCTGGCCTGAAAGCAATGCTGTCACTTGGAATGACCCCAACATCTGCTAATGCGAGAGCTGAAGTGCTGTACAGATGAACAGGTTCATTTGGTAGCTGATATGAACACCAAAATCCCCTGCAGAAAAGGATAAGAAATGACAGAGCACAACTGAACCAAGATCTTCTCAGCAGTACCAGATGATATGGTGGTAGGACAATAACCATAATTAAGTTGTAGGTTAGGAAGCTTAGGTGGAACAGTAGGGAGATAATTTTCACCAGATGGGCAGGCAAGCAGTCAGAGAGGCTGAGGACTGTTTTCAGACTGTAAACAGCCACAGCTGGCCATATCCTGCTGGGCTGACAGACTGGCTCTGAACAGCAGGCTGGTCAGGAGCCTACTGGAAGGTCCCTTCCAGCCTACATGACTGTAAGTCTGTGATGAGCATTTTTTTTAACTGCACCTCCCTAACTTCTGGTGGAATTTGAAGCAGCACAGGGGCATTCTTTGTTCACAGAAGGGAGCATGATTCCCTAGAAAATCATATACCACATGGGAATCTAGGAAACAGAGTCTTGATGTATTAAAATCTTTCCTTACTCGTGGATCTGTGGAAAGTGTATTTTCTAAATGTATATTGTTTGTGAGATTTCCACATAATTGGCATTCTGAAGCTGCAAGGTCATCTCTAATGTTAGTATCAGATCCTGCAAGTTTGTCCAAAAATCTGTTCCTTTGAGCTCTTTTCCTTGCCCACAGTTATGAAAAAAAGAACTGGAAAGTTATGGAGGTACCATTCGTGCCCTGGTTGCACACTGAACACTTCAGAGGCAAACAGTGTGATGTGTCCTTTGCCCACAGTTAGAAGTACCATGGAGGGGGTGCCTCCAGTTCCCACTAAGGAGCAAGCAGAGCAGGGAAGGCAGGGAAGCTGCCTGCATCTGCGATGCACCAGGGAAGCACAAGGTCCCAGGCCCTGAGCTGTGTCCTTACTAGCATATCACATCAAAGGAGCCTGATGGTTCACCCCTTCATAGTGAAGGCTATGGTGGAGGCTTGCTCCCCATGAAGCAGGTATGAAATTAAACCCAAATTTTGTTATTCCTGTGTTTAACCTGAATGAGGCATGTGGATGTAAGGATAGAGGCACACAGTAAGGAACAACCAGGCAGGAACAGGAGCAGAAACGTTAGACTTGGCTGGTACTCACAATCTCTGTCCTTCTTCAAGGAGCTCTCCCTGGAAAAACAACAAATGCTGGAGATGCTGGAAGAAAATGAGAGCCAGGTCCCACCTGCAACCAGCCCCAGCAAGGAACGAAGCCCCATCTGGGGACTGCACTGCAGCCTGCGACAGATTGAAGAGAAGATGCAGCAACTTCTGCAGGAGAAACTCCTGGCAGAGAAAAGGTGAAGTGGGAAAAAAGGACACTTGTGCTCAGGCTTAGAGGTGCCAAAGGCTGTGACTGTCTGCTGACTTGCTTTTTGGTTGCCAGCACCAGACAAGTCTGGAAGCTTGTCTGGTTCCAGTGGCAGGAGTTCAGGTTGCAAGTCCTTCAAAGGAGACAGAGTGAGGCAGGGCAGCTGAACTTGCTCCCAGTTGGGCCTGATCCTTTCAAACCAGGACTTGGGCATGTTAAGGTGTTCATGGCCTGTCCATAAGGAGTGTTGGGTGCTCCTGGGCCTCATCTGGGAGTTGAGAATGTTCCATTCAAGAACTGTCTACCTGGCTTTCTCCAGCAATGCCGGTATTATTGGAATGGAGCACACAGTGCTCCTGTTAGCACCTCTTTGCTCTGGGCAGTCAGGTAGTTGAGCATGCCCCATCATGATACTGAGCTCCTTTCCTTGCTGTGAGTTGTGTTGGGGTGGGAATGCTCATGTTTCTTTGCTGTGCCATGCACCAGGATGAAGGAGAACGAGGAGCGGTCTCGAGCCCTGGAGGAGGAGCGGGAGTTTTACTCTTCCCAGTCGCAAGCGCTGCAGAACTCGCTCTCGGAGCTGACTGCAGAGAAACAGCAGGCAGAGAGAGACCTCAAGGTATCCCCTGCACACGTCACATATTGCTGTCCCTGGGCTCAGAGTGCTTCCATTTTCTCTTTCAATTCATTCCCTATCAAGCCAAACTCTTGGTTTTATTTAGTTTTCACATTTTGCTCATAAATCTTTGTTAGCTGTGCTTCATATTGCCAATTGTATCCTGGGCTGCATCAAAGCAGAGTAGCAGGCAGGGTGAGGGAGGTGATTCTGTCCCTCTCCTCCACTCTGGTGAGACCCCACCTGCAGTGCTGCATCCAGCTCTGGAAGGACATCAGCCTGTTGGAGCAAGCCCAGAGGAGGACCACCAAGGTGCTCGGAGGGCTAGAGCACCTCTCCTGTGAAGACAGGCTGAGAGAGTTGGGGCTGTTTGGCCTAGGGAAGAGAAGGCTCTGAGAAGGAAACCTTACAGCACTTCCAGTGCCCAAGAGAGCTGGAGAGGGAATTTTTACAAGGACATGTAGTGTTAGGACAGGTGAGATTGGCTTCAAACTGAAAGAGGGGAGGTTTAGATTAGGTATTAGAAAGAAATTCTTTACTGTTAGGGTGGTGAGGCATTGAAACAAGTTGCTCAGAGAAGTTGTGGATATTCCATCCTGGAAGTGTTCAGGACCAGGTTGGATGGAGCTCTGAGAAACCTGGTCTAGTGAAATTTATCTTTCCCCATGGCTGAGGGGTTGGAATGAGATGATCTTTTAGGTCTCTTCTTACCCAAAACACAATGATATCATGGTAACACATGAAATTGCCATCTTATATCTATGTAGTACTACTGATTATTTTTGTATCCTGAAGCCTGATTAATCCATTCAGTACAAGTCTTTTAATTTGCTACTATGAAAGCATAATCTATAGATGGAGGGAAAGAAAAAAAGTAAAAGAGGAAAGTAGACACAATCAAGAATAAAGATGATTTCAAAGATGCTAATATGGATGTTGCAGAACTGAGCAGACATCTTCCCTCCTCACTTGTGCTCAGAAAACCAACTACATACAAATACTTTATCCAAAAATAAACCAACCCTGAGTTATTCTTTTTCCTGCACCTCCAATATTTTCTTACCTTGTAACCTTCTACTTGGCCTGACTAAAGTTGGCCTAAGCTGTGTAGTCTTTCTCATTTGCTAAACTAGTACTGTATTTCTAACTTCTCTTGTGCTTTGTTTCTGAAACTAAGCACTATACATCCCTTTGTGGGAACTGACTGCCTTTATCTCAAGTCTGTCTCAGCTGGATTGATGTCCTTCTGTTCCTGCTCAGCTGCAAGTACTTGCATTAGCACAAATTCATGTGTTGAAATACCACCTCTGATTCCATATGGTTTGTGCAATGGGAGGAAAACTGTGAAAAATTAAGTCAGAGTAAAGGAAAATTACTATAATAGTCTGGACTTCCGATTCTGTCTGAAGACATGAGAAACAACTTTATTCTGCCTTGCAATATTTCTAAGGATTTACATCACTGCTGTCTTTTCATTTTCATCCATGGCAAGTCCTTCACAGACGTTGTGAGTCACTAGGATGTTTACTGGGAAACAAGCTGTTTTCCAGCAATTCATATTTTCTTCCTCAGGCTGAAGTGAAGGTACGCATGGATCTGGAGAAGAGACTGAGAGAGGCTGAGGAAGCATTGCAGAGCTTGGAGCAAGGCCTAAATTCTCTGAATTGCAACAAAGAGAAAGAGAAGAAGATGAAAGCAGATGTCAGTAACTTGAGAAGTAAGTTAGTCATCCATCCTCTCTACTGATGAGCAAACTCAAGAGAGGAAATATTTCTGCCTATCTTCCCAGACACAAAAAGATTCCAAATCAGCAAAGCTGCACATAAATGTGATCTCCCACCTTCTTGTAACTCCACCACGCCTCCCCTTTGAGGAACCATAACCTGCTATGCAGGTAGTTGGTGTTTTGCCCTCAAAGGAGGTTGAAATTATTCCAGCCTCTCAAAGGAGCGTGAAATTATTCCAGCCTTCTCTGTTGGGTGGAAGGCAAACCTAGAGATGGGCAAATACTTTCCAAAATATCAAACAGGGAAGCTGTGGCAGAGCTATAAAAACTGACTACTGGCTAGGCCTGAGTTATAAGGAGTCCTCTGATTCCCCTCAAGGCTTTATTTCTCAGCCTTGCTTAAAAGAATACCACCAGTTCAAGGAGGCCCATGTTGCTGTAGCAACATGCTGGTAGGTGATCCAGAAGGTGAAGTGTGGATTTTTGCTCAGAGCTGAATTACAGCATCAGCCCAGCGCTGCAGTGCATGGGTCAGGTGTAAGACTGATGTTCCTCACAAGTTATCTCTGTTTCTTTGCCTTTTTTTGGCTTGTTTGGGTTGGGTCTTTTTGGGTTCTCTTGGGGGGCATTACCTTGGCATTTGGCTTGAGTCAGGCTTGGGAACTGACATTAGGAGCTTCAATTAAGTGAAATCTTGCTTGTTTTCCATGCTCAAGTTACAGTGCAGGGAGAAGTGTTTGTTAAGATGCTGTGTCTTTACAGTTAAGGCTTCATTTCAGTGAAGGGTGGATGTACTGGGCCAATACAGAAAAGTCCAAAAGTCCTATGGTATTCTGTGGCACTGTTAGGTAAACAGGGAAAAATAATCGTATAAATTGTTTTATATCTATTCACATACTTATAATTTATATATATTTAAATGAAACAAGTATTATTTGTAGTTTCTAAATAAGATTTCTAAATTTGATAAAAACAGGCATGATTCTGAACTTCATCCTACTGGCTCAGAGCCATGGTAAGAAAACAGAGTGAAAGTGGATGTGTTGAGCTCATCATTCAAGTAGAGCTTCACAGGCCATAAATGAGTAACTGGTACTGAATGTCTCCTGATATTTCCAACCTTAGATTTTGGGGGATGTTTTCTTCAAAAGAGTAAAAATGTACTGATGAGCAGAGCACTAGAGAAAATAAGGGACCAGAAATGTTTCCTGTAACATTAGTCCCAGCAGAGATTGCTTCAGTCCTTCCAAGTGGTTCCTACAGCTCTGCCCTGCCCTTTATAGAAGAGTTGGGTACATTAGCACATGATGCCTTTGAACAGCAAGGGAGCAGCAACAGGCAGGAGGACAGCAAGACTGGAATGGCAGAATAAGATACTGGTCAGACCATAAGAGGGGAAATGGGCCATGAAAAGCAGTTTATGTGGCAGATGAGGGCAGACTAATGTCAGAGTTTGGACATGGGACCTTTCTTGGAGCCCATAACATATATAACTATGTGCTAGTAGTTGCTATGCTATTAAGAAATCCCTTACCATGTGTGGCCTGGACATGTGTGCCTGTGCTGGTGTTGCCAACACCTTCCTTTTCCAGTTAGACCTGACTGGTTTTAGAAGTCCTTCAAAGAAAGTATGATGAGCAAGGCTTCACGGTTGAGAAGTTTTATCACAGTATCAGAGGCTTTTGGCAGTTGAATCATGAGCAGTTGTGAGAATTACTGATGCGAAATGGATGGCTGCAGTTCTTTCTAAATTTGAGAAGGAATTTGTTAGGAACTGGAGGCTTTTGTCACTTTGGAAATGAACATTTGAAAATGTTCTTTCTGATGATATTCTGGAGCTTTATGGATTATTGTTCATGAAGGTCATCATTACCTGGCTCAGCCCATCAATGAGAGCAGTCCCTTGTGACTGGTCCATTGCTTGGAGTGTCTGTGCCATCACTGTAACAGTGGTGTTCTCTCCTCAGAGTTCTTTGAGGAGTGCATTCGGAACGCTGAGCTGGAGGCCAAGATGCCTGTGATCATGAAGAACTCTGTGTACATCCACAAGGCTGCCACTCGCCGCATAAAGAGCTGCCGCTTCCGCTGCCGGAGAACCAGCGCTGCATGGAACGACAGTGGGTATCGGGCAGCCTTCCACTTTATATCCTGCAGGAGCAGATATGGGCCCACGGGGCTGGCAGAGCAGTAAAGTCTGCAAATGTTGTTTGTATTTCATGGTCCTTAGCAGTAGAATGGAGCCACAGTGCTACTTGGAGCTTTCTTTCCCAGAGAGCAGGCACTGAGCCTGTGTACTTGTTGCCCATTTCTTTATATATGTTAAAAGCTAAACTTCTGTGATGGTCCTGGGCCCCTAAAAAACCATACTTAAATCTGACTTCATCAGAAGGCCTAATCACAGACTGAGTTAGGCTCAATCATGTTAGCCACATGGCTTGTGAACTCTAGTGAAGCTTTATCTTCAGTTTGTGTCCCTGAGGGAGAGTGCTTACCTTTCTGTGCTGTTCTTGTTTCAGTGAAACAGTCACAGTCCTTCATCTTCTCACATGCAGAAGCTGAAAACATTGAAGAGCTGAAAGAAGCAGCCAAAAGACTGAGCCGGGACCAGCGCTTTAGGAAAACTATCTATCAAATCATGAGGTCTGTGCATATTGACAAAAGGATTCTGCTTCAGGGGACAAAAAGTGACTCTTCTTGGGAGGGGTCTTCTGAGATCAACCTGCCATTCAGCTCCGCAAAAGTTACAGCCTTGAGCACTAGGCTCAGAAGGGAGATTTGGCATTTGGTGGGGAAGGCTGGGGAGAGTTGTGTGTTGGCAATCCCTTCAGTTATTGGCTTTGCTTTAGTTTGAGTGCTCCCTGCAGCTTGGCAGGCCTTCTCTGCTGATCACTCCAGACCTGTTTGCTTCAGCTGCTTACACTCAGTCATGTTTTGCCAAGATGCCACAGTCAGTGTTAAAGTGAATCAGAGACCATAGCTTAGGAAGTGCCTCTCCTTTCCTTCCCTGCCTAGTCTTTCTGCCAAACACAAGTGCTTCTGAGGAAACCTTTAGCAGCCTCTGTTCCAGCTAGTGTAATCTCCTCAGCTGAACACAGCTCACCCTGTTCTGCCTGATCCCCTCTAGGAGATGGCTCGCTGCACACCCGCAGTCAGTCAGCACTTCCGTGGGGCACATTTCCTGAAGACTGCAGCAGTCCCAGCCTCCCAAGCACAGGCAAAAATATCAAACACAGGGCCAAACTTTTTGTCTTGATGCTGCATCATTTCAAGAAAACAGCAACAACACAAGGTGAAGACAACAGGAGGATGCTGTGGATTTGGGTCCAAGGAGGATCATGTACAGAGAAGAGCTTATAGATAACTCAATGGCATCAGTGCAAGCTGGAGGGAGGGTTCTGTTGTGCTGACAGTGGGCAGAACATTCCAGGGCCACCTTTGCACATGTTTTGCACTGGGACATCTAGCTGTGTCAGAACACGGGAATATGTGCTAGGGAAGGTGTCAGCTATTGGCTCTCTCTCAGTGTGAAGAAGCCTTTGACTCAGTTTTGATGGCTTCCTCAACACCTCTGTAAAATGAGTTGGAGGGCAGGAGGGTGAGGACTCACTAGCACTTCAGGCAAGCTGTCGGTCATGGAATAGGAGTACAGGAGAGGAGTCACTTTGTTGTGGAACCCCTTGCAGCCTCTCCCACCTCTTTTAAGCAAGCAGTTGGCTAATAATTACCCATGCTGTAGAAACAGCACTGCCTGGTGCTTACAGAGCACAGGATAAGCATGCTCAGAGTGATGCCCTGTTTTCTCCTGCATATTGATTGGGAAATAAAGAAATAGACAATACAAAGGTGAATAAAGCTAGCAGCAGAAGTACAGTTAGGGGTTAGAGGGTGGTAAAATGCAGACTTCCTGTACCTTTCATGGCACCAGGACCCCTGGGTATTATGTATGTCCAGTGACACACAGGTAGTTGCTTGCTACTGTCCCATTCAGACTGTGACAGTGTCCACCCACAGCCTTTGGCTTCTGGCGACCTACATAATTCCCTACCAATTTAGTGTGTTCCTAGGGAGAAGTCAAGGATGAGGCTGGGAAGCAAGCCTTGGCTTACCAGCCAGAGGAGAGGGGTTAATGCTGGGTGGAGGAGCATCCTGTGATAGCGTGATGCTCCTGGATGGAATCACTCTAGTGTGACCAGAGGAAAAGTTTTGAAAGCACAGCCTGTACTTCCCATTTTAGTCAGTTACTGACTAGGATCCTTCTGCGAGGCATTGGGAGGTTTCATCAAATCAGAGGATCCAGCTCTGAAGGATGATGTTTTTGTGATAATAGGTGATATGGTAGGAGAAGATTGCTTCCATCCTTCCTTAGCACACTCGATCCTTCTGTGGTTTATCTACTTGTGTTTATATGCTAGAAAGCCACAAATGAATTTTTGCTCCTGCAAGGCTGAAGGGCTGTGATAAAGCAATACAGAAATGTTTTTTCCTTTATGCTGTTCCCAAATAATCTCTAGCTGTTTTCCAGTTACAAGGTCTATATTAGGTGATGCTGGAAGGGACAGAATAAAGGATAGCTAGGGAACGCATCGGTGATTCAGGCAGTTAGGAAAATCACCCTGTGGCCTGTGAATACAGCATTTTTATTCTCCTACCATCAAAGCCACAATATCTGAGTCTTCAGAAGTATTGTATGGAGGAAGTAGCCACATCAAGTCTTCCTTTACTGTGCATATTGACAGCAATAAGTAAATAAAAGTTATGCTGACACTAGAATGAATTCCTGTGTCTTCTTGATACACTGTCACCAAAATGATGGTAAATTGTCTCTGCAGGAGTTCGAACAAATCACTGTGACACTCTCATTTACTGCCGGCGCAGCTCCTCTGCTTCACTGAGTTGCTGTGTTACGTGCTTACCATCACCTCTCAGAAGGATTGGCTGTATGTAAAAAGCTTTCACCCTCGCTACCCACTTCCACTTGTAAATTGGGTATAAAGTTAAAGCAGAATGTATCAGATCTGAAGTAGAAAGCTCCCACTTGCTTACCTGAAGTCAGCGAACAACTCTGTAACCAGTGTAACCAGCAAGACGTGCCCTGAGCCACCTCCGGAAGGTGAGGAAGTGCTTTCCATCAGTCATTCCCTGCTGCACAGGAATCTACTCCTCTGTCATCTCCCTGGCAGAGCCAGCATGGAGCTGCGTCTGTGCACCACAGCATCTTAATTAAGTGACTGTCTCCTTTCAAAGGACACAGAAATTACTGATTTCAATGTTCTCTGCGTATTTTTAACGCAATGCAGTAACGGGAAGATGGCTTAGGGAGCAACTCACCTCTGTTCGAATAACCTCCACTAGTAATCCTAGATTGCTTTCTTCTGCTGGGAAAACTGGGAATGAGGTAATAACTTCCTCCAATGAGAAGATATCTCTAACTTTTTCTCTTGTGTCTGAGGATAGAAAAAAATATAGGATGGTTTACACCTTTTAAGATTTCACTTCTGGAGTTGCAGAACAGCTAGACTGGTTCTGAAAACCCTGTGGCCGTTTTTCACCACCTCCATCTTCTGGGCAACACCTGGGAACTTCTTTTCCCTCTGAAGATGTTCCCTGTTGTTTCTGTCAGAGACACTGCCAAATGTGAAGCCTGCTGATTTCCTCTGCATTGTCTTGGCTACTTTTCACAGTGTGAAGGATGGCTCCTGTTAAAGGTTCAATTAACTGATTTAAGGGTTAATGTCATCCTTCTTGTAAGATGCACAGGCTGTTTCAGTCCCTAGTGAAGAGTGGTTCCTGCTGGAGTGCCCACCACCCCAAGGCTTTGCTCTTTCACAGAAGTTAATTTCAGAAAGGAAGGCAGCCTTAGCCCTGCTGCCCCCAGTCTGTGTTGCTTCTGAAGCAGAGAAAGTGGATAAGAAATGGAAATTGTCCTCGGGGTCAGAAGTCAGTAATAAAGGATAAATGGTTGCTGGTGCGTGTTGTGCATTGCTGTGCATGGCACACAAGTGACATAAGCTGGTAGCAGTTTTCAGTGACAAAGTTTGGCTTTTTTTAGCTCCAGATAGTAGGCAGGCTTTCTGCTTAGGACTTAGTGTAATATTAGTGTATCTCTATGGAAATAAGATGGTAGATTTCCATAGGAATAGTCTGTTTTAAATCTTTTCAATGCAGTCAATTTTTGTTTGAGGTTGTTAGAGGGACAGAAGCTGGCTCATGTGGTACCTAGTAAGGAGAGGTTTGCTCCCAGGAAAGTGGCCCATGCTCTGAAGGTCTTGTCCAAGGCAGGGGCTTGCCTGGACCCTCAGTGCTCCTTGGTGCTGGTGTGCCTGTGAAGGATGCAATAATTCTTGCATCTTCTTCCTCATGCACAAGGAGAACTCTGCAGTTTTTCACCTAGTCTGTGTACAATTTTTTACCCACCTAGTCTGAGCATGGATTTGAATGGGTGAAATGACCAAGCAAGAGGAATTGTTGTAGTGAGTCACTGAGAGCTGGGTCTGAGGTAGCTTGTTGGGGTGACAGTCACCATGAGTTCAGCCACTATGTGTGGACAAACCAGTGTAGTGCATTTCTGTGCACTGAGATAACATCCCTTTTTCTGTATTAAGTAACATTTGCTTCTTACTGCACGTTTATCTCCACAGCCAAAACACAGAAAGATCCAACTGAGCGCTCAGGTCTGTGAGTCCTTCCTACTCTTTGCAGGATACACTGGAGTGCTTGAACCAACTTACAGATGTTGGGGGTTTTTTTCAGTATTGGCAGATCTGGAACTTCAGAGGAAGAAAAATTATAAAGGCCGTTTTGTGGGAGTAACAAAGGCACCTTTTGCTAACTCAGAGGTGTTGCAATAAATAACCCAGCAGGGTCATGTGCTCTTATTTTGCTGTATCCCAAAAAGTGCAAACTTTGCATTGCTTAAATTACTAAGTGAAGTCTGCTTACCCTTGAGTTCTTGACTGCACCTCTGCCTCAGACCTCTCTGTGGAAACCACCCAAGAGTGGTGGGATATGTCCTCTCCTAGAGCTGCTCTTTTCATTGGTTTCTTCATCATTAATTCTGGGATGGGAGAGAGCTCCCTATTCCTCCACAGATCAGTGGCTGCCCATAGGAGGTGCAGCCCCTGCCTCTCCAACATGAGGGAAACAGATTCTGGTTTTTGTTGTGGGTTTTTTTATCTAAGTTCTGCAAAACAGGAATTAATGTTTTTGACACCTCCATGTTAATAAAGGGGTTTGGAAACAAGCTGTTTGTGGTGCGTGTGAGCAAACTGACTCCCTGCATTGGAATTAGGCCCTGTTCAAAAGAGGCTCTCAGCCTTGATGGAGTAAGCTGGAGGCTTGTGTCAGTCACTGCAGAAAGCACAGCCGTGACCAGGGTGAAGCGTGCTCAGCAGAGCTCTGTCTTTGGCACAGTTCGCAGAGCGTTCAAGGTCCCTGGGTGGCAGAGATGGGCTGTGCTTTTAGGTGCACTAATCTTACCAGCAACAAAAACAACACAGCAAGAAGGTGAGAATCCTGTGGCTTTTGTAGCAAAGTAGAGAAGTAGGTTTTTAACGCAGAGATTGCCAGAGATTGATTGGATTGTCACTTGCTTGGGAGTAGCCACTGTTTTAATTTCTCCTTTCCTGACTCTGCCAAAGGCACACCACATGCTTGTTGCAGGCAACGAGAATGTGAGGAGGCTCCAAGAGGAAGGAGATTGAAAGGTAGGAGTGCAGCAGGTGGGACTAAAAGCTGGAGCACTGCCAACAGTCACTGTGCTTCAAAAACAAAGTGGGTGCCATGGCAAGCACATTTCAATAACTTGAAGACAGCTGTTCGATTTCCCAGTAAGCAAAAAGCTTACTGAATCCAACCAAGGAGTCCAGCCCCAGGTGCTCAGAGAAAAGAAGTCTGCAGCTAAGGCCCTTTTTCCCTCTCCCCAGTTTACATGAGGCATGGCCTGTGATGCAGGAATATGACCCCTGTGATTCAGGCTTATGCTTATGGTTATTCTTTGTGGGTAGCTGTGTTTACACAGAGGCTGCTCAGCAGAGCTGAAAAGGTGCTGGGAAGGTTTTGGGTATCTAAACATGGGCTAGTAGAGATTGGAAATTCCTGTAAGGGATTTGGATGTTCAGTAACTCCTCTAGCCTGGAGCAGCAGCCCTCTAGGTCCCTCTCTGATCAAGTGTGTGATACTTCAGAGAGATGCTGCAACCCATAAAGGGATGTGGGGAATGGCAGTGAAGGCTGCTTTTCTTTCTGCTTCTTCTCCTTCTCCTACATTTCTCTGTCAGTGGTTTCCTCCCTTACACAAATACAACTCAAGTGTGGTTTAATGTGGAACTTATTTTAGATTAAGAGAATGTGCAGGCAGAGCTATATTTCCTGTGTGTGTAGGGGGAACGTGGGCTCCAGAATGAGGACAGAAAATTCTCAGCCATTCAAAGGTATCACAGATGGGTAAAATAATTGTGCTTATCACATATATCAAGCTCAGATAAGGGGGAGTAGTGGGATACACTGTATTTGAAGCTTGAAGCTTTGCAGTAAGGGAAAATGAATTTGTTTGGCAAAGGAAATGTTTTAGTCCCTTGCCCTGGCTGATGCTGAAGCAACTAGAATATGCACACTTTGTCCACTTTAGCATGTGGCTGGCTCCTGGTGTTGGCATGGAACTAGTTTTGATGGCTGCCAGCTATGCAGAAAATTCCTCCAGCTGTGACCAACTGCTGCTGTGTTGTAGCTTTGTTCAGAAACGGTGGTGGTGGTTGTGGATCCAGGAAGCACCCTCAGACCTGGATGTCCCAAAGGATGTGCATGATACCTGTCCTGACACACTCACAGCATCTCCATGACATGGGAACCTTTGGCTTCCCCATGCAAGTGGGCATAAGCTCAGCTTGCAGCTTTGCTGCAGAGAGCTCCATGCCCACAGCTTGAGCTGCTCCTGCCACCTCAGGCCTGTTGGATTCCAGACCTTGCCACCACAATTTCAGCAGCAGAATGGAAGGAAGCAATTTAGTGAGCCAGCCTTAGCAAAGGCCACTGGGTACAGGGATGGAAGCTAATCCCCTTCCTGAAGGGAGAAGAGCATCTCCTGATCCTGGCCTCCATAGTGCTCTGCTATGAGCACCTGGTTCAGCTCCTGAGTGCAGCCTGGCTGTCAGGGGAGCTGTGTGTGGACTCTGCTTCGTTCCCAGACCAGGGAAGCAGAGAAGGGCAAGAAAGAATTGTTGCTTTCCAGGTGAATGGGAAAGAAAGAACAGTCCTACCAGGGAAGTAAAGGATAGCTGTTGTGGGTAGAACTCTGCAAAGGAATGAAGTGTCCTGAAGACAGGAGGGAACAGACCTAAAATATGCTTCTGGGCCTTGGTTCTGGTGCACTGCCCATAGCCAGAGTTTCCATCCTGTCTGTACTTGAAGAGGATCACAGAGCTAGCAAACAAATACTGCTTTACACAGTGAGTATACACCCTTCCCTGTCTATCCAGCTCTCCCTAGCTTTGAACAGGATTGCAAACTGGCTGTTCCTCACCTTCCCCTCCAGGCTGCTCCCTCAGCTTTCTGTTTATTCTTCTTTGGTTAACTGGGGCTGACTCCCCAAGGTGGAAATTAGCCTCACCCTGGTGGGGTTTGCAGCACCCAGGAACAGTGGGAGGAGAGTTCTGCCATGGTGGAGATGGCGGGGCTGCTCTCCTTAGAGTGCAAAGGAGGTGAGACACACCCTAATAGCTGCTCATGCTTTTTTCATAACACTGGCTTCCTGTCTAGAAATATTATTCACCCTGATCCCAAGTCTTTCTGACTTGAGCATTTCATGCAGAAAATGCACGGTGATGGGCAGTGAGCACCCCAGGCTCTTAACCAGGCACCTTCCCTCCCTGCTTCACAGCCACCTCACATGTGGCTGTGGGCCACATGTGGGTACAGAGCTGGGCAGGGTGGTGCTGGGTGTCCCCTCACCTTGGACAAGCAGTGTGAGCCATTTCAGAGTCTTTGTGCCAGGTCCTGTCCAAGTGTGTTTCACAGGGGCGAGGGGCAGGCAGAGGAACCAGTCCCCTCCACTGGACCTTCACTCAGAGGAGTTTGTCATCTATTCAAAGAAATATTTCACAATCAGGTCTTTTATTTTTATTGTTTTCCCTGAAAATAATTTGTCCAAAAGTAATTTCCAGTTTTTCCTCAGAGGCAGAGAGCAGACCAAAAAGTTTTATCTTCAGATGAAGCTAGGTGGGCTTTGTAACTGAAGGTGGCCCTGGAGGCTGTGTCTCTACTGTAGCTGCACTGCCAGACCCACAGAGAAGGCTGTGTGTGGGCACACAGCCCTAGCAAGGACAGCAGCCTGTAAATCCTGCATTAGAGACACGTCTGTGCCTCCACTCCACAGCTGCCAGGTCAAGTGTGGCCTCAGCTTTTCCAAGTCTTTCAGCACCCTGCTAAAGACAGGCAGCTGAGCACCTTCCCAGCTGCCCTGGATGAGGGTCAGTGGTGGCAGCTCTCTGTGATCACGGCTGGGCATGCAGCTCCCATGCTGGGGAAGGGCCAGGCAGCCTGTCCCAGAGCAGGGGCTGGGGCGTGAGGCTTGGGGATAATGTGGTTTCTGAAGCTAAGCACATAGAAAGCCTGATGTGCCCTTTTCATTGCAGCTGCTTTTCCCTGGAAAAACCGTCTCAAATCACAAGGGCTATAAAACTAGTGCATTTCCTAGCTCTAGCATCATGTAAATAAGTCAGGTCAGACAGTGGCGTACCAGAAATTTCCTCAGTGTTTTCCTATCTGCATGATTTAACAGACTGCAGCTACATCCTAAGAGCCCTGGAAACACATCTCTCTTACATGAACCAGGGATGTTTTAAGTATCTCTGAAGGTCACTGAAGAAAACCAAGAAACTGTTTCCTTGGAGGAGATGGTGTGTGTGTCCCAGACAAAGGGCTCATGGGGAAAATGGAGGGATGGAGCTGCTGCCTGCTTGTAGCTGCAGTGCAGTAGGGGAGAGGTGGTGTTATAAAGAAAGACTTCCTGGTTTAAGGCTCTGAATTAATCTGAATTGGTTTGCAGAATAATGGGCTTGCACTTGCTACTGCTGTAATGGGATAGCCAAAGAATCAGAAACTGTGGCTGCCTCTGCAGCAGGAGACATCAATTATGGAAGAAGGAGGCTGTGCTGTATAAGGTCAGAAGACAGTAGGACAGACAGGACTATATTCAGCTTTTTCTCTGCCTGTCCACGTGATGTTTGCCACGGCAGGGTGTGAGTTCCCAAGGTAACGTGAAATGAATCCTGTCTCCTTTCTAAGGAGAAATGGGTCAGTATTTGCCATCCCCACAGCCCTGATACCACAGCCTGCCATGTTATGGATGCTAGTTACAGTAGTAAAGCCATGACTTCAGCTCACTTTCGGGAGGCTTTGTGTGGAGAAATGCGAGTTGTACAGAATTGGGATGTGGGTACTCATCTTTAGACAGACAGCTGTGCCAAAGACAAATCAGATTTTACTTTATGGAATCTCCTTTCTCCTTAATCTTCAGAGATTTATTGAAAACAGCCTCTAATCTCTTCTGCTTGCCACAGACAAGTACATTTCACCTACTTATCACAGGGTGTATTTTAGTGCCATTCTTAATCTATGGTGAAAAAGGCTTGGGAACAGGAACTGCAGCATGTTGTCTCTGGCATACACTGGGGATTACCCCACCTGCCTTAACTGCTGCCTGGACCAACACATTCCTACACATACCCGGCACAGACCCTCCAGGAGGTATTCAGGAGCAGGAGCTTGCTGCGGAACGTGGGCTAGCAAGCACTGAGAGCCCAAAGGCAGAGGAGTTCCCAAGAGAAACCTGGCAGACCCAGCTGGCAGTGCCTGAGCAAGGGGAAGGAGAGGAACCAGGGTGCTTGGTGGGAGGAAGCCCATCTCACACAGCAGGCAGGATCTGGTAGAAGAATGGGAAGAAGGAAAGCAGTTGTTGTCCCAGGTCCTTAGACTTACTACTGGAAAGGCTATATTTAATTACATACATTTTCTAAGAACTATTTGTATCTAAACATATATGGATGATTTTGGGGGGAAGATTGTTATCCAGAATAGGTGCTGTAAGCTTTGGAGGCTGAAGGTTGGTGAATCCTCTGGAAGAGATGATCCTGGTTTTGGTATCCATGCTGTCATCTGGAGCATGGCAGAAATTATAGTCTACTATAGTAGATTATGATTATAGTCTACTTGTAGGGAGGGGGTAAAACTTAGTGAAATGGAAAAACCAGTCAGTAGAGGTGCCAGACTGGAGCTCCATGGGAGGAGAAAGCAGCTCCTGCCATTCCCCAGCTGACCTGGTAAACCTGTGCAGCCATTTCCCTTTCTGGGGAGCACCTTGTAGCTTGGCCAGAACAAGCTCTGGGTTGCATATCCAGCTGCATTTCACAGCCACATCCCTTTGGAGAGAAGCACACACAAGACAGCTAGGGCAGTGCTTGATTTCCACATGGTTAAAAGGGGTCCTTTCCTTCACACGCTCTAGAGAGAGATGTGGTTTTTCTGAAGGGGTTGTGCAGCTTTCTGCTATGGACAAAGTGATACTGAGGCTTGGATTGTGCTTTCTGCAGATCCTGGGGCTGCAGGGACAGTGGCCATGGGAGAGACACTGAGGAGAGGGCCCCTGGCAGACTGTAAAGTAGATGGTTCTCAGTGCATCTCCCCCTGTCTCTGCTCTTGAGAGTCACTTAATGGAAGAATTCTTTTTTCTTAATTAAGAACAATATAGAAAATACACAATGTCAGAGTTCCCCAAAGGCACAGAGAAATGCAGGTGGGGAAGTGAGGAGAGCCAAGGAGCAGCAGTTGAGTGGAAAATCTAAAGCCTTATTAGCTTTCCACAGAGTGCTGCAGGGTGGTGTCTCCTTTGCCTGAGATAAGAGACAGGGAAAAAGGACCTTTATTTGCAGCTAGCTCATCCAGGCCCTTGCATGGCAGGCAGGTTACTTACCCTGCCTGCCAGTCCTGCCTGTGTCCCTGCTGTGCCTTAGCTCTTAGGCTGGAGATGGTTGTATGGAAAGGGCTCTGATATCTGAGCCCTGGCCCAGGAGGATGAAGGGCATGCACATAACCTCAGTGAGCTCTTTGGAGGATCCATCAAGTTTAATAGAGACAGACATCTCACAAGAGACAATCAGACCCTTCGTGTTCTGAGCTAAAGTAATAAAAAATTTTTATTTTTGACTTATAGTTGAAGAACAGTGAAATTGCTAATCTGTGTTAATCTTGTGCTTTAAGGTGGGAGCTGCTTCTCTCACATTCCACAGCAGTGCTGCAGGAAGCATCTCCTGGTGGGAAGATGGAGAAGAGCAGTGCCCCTGGCTGCAGTGAGGCCCTTGCTGTTCACAGGTAAGGCACACAGACTTGGCAGGGTGTGAATGTTTCACAGACAAATGGTAACAACCAGGGCCTTTAGGGAGCAGCTGGACTGCAAAAGGCAAGATGTACTGAGGGAGGTGAGAAGATGTCATTTGACTGCTTAGCTGCCTTTAAAAGGCACAACAAGGAACATTTAGCACTTGTGTAATTTCAACCAGAGTCTTCAGGACCTAGACTCTTGTAGAGATGAGGATTCCTTCTCTGGAGTTCCTGTTATGTATGTGACCATGAGGAAGCCACCTGAGGAACTGCAAGGTATTTGTATTACCCAGCTTCAGGTAGAGAGCCTCCTGCTCTCAGCCTGTTCCTGTACACAGTGCCAAAAACATCTAACCATCAAAACCACTTCTCTTGCTCTCAGAGGGACAAGTTTGGAATAAGAGGTGTTTAAGAGAGAGGGATGTAAGTACCCAAAACTGAGTACCAATTTTGCTGGTTTGTCTTCCCCTGACACCAAAAGACATTTTGGGGCAGGGGAGAAGAGTCGTGCTGCACTTCCATAGCACCTTAGCAGCATTACTCCCCCAGAAACAGCAAGGGCTGCAATGACAGTTCAGCTCCTCATTTTGTTCCAGCCCTGGCTGCGTTATCTGTCAGGGAGATAATTCCTTGACCTTGTGGTCAGGGGATGAGTGCTTTGCTTAGTGATTAAGCCACTGCAGTAGATAACATGCTGCGTTTAATCCCTTTGGTAGCTGGTCCTGGAGGGGGGCAGGAGGGGCTGCAAAACCACAGTGGCTTGCAATAGGTCTGGAGACCTCAGAAACGGTGGCAACAATGCAGAAACTGTGGCTGTATGTGCCCATCCTCCTAAGTTAATTTGGTGGCAGGCTGGCAACCAACCAGCCTATCTAGGGCACTATTTTGTCAAGTGATAGAGCCATATGGTGCAAAAACCCCACAGTCGTCTGAGGGCTTAGGCATGTCAGAAATCAGGGAGTCCCTTTGCGTACTGATCCTGTCTGCTAGCTGGCATATATAAAAAGAAGGTTTATAATTGTTTTCCCCTGCTGATGGGGGAAGGGACTCCTGAATAAACAGCTAATCCTGCTGATTTGAACTGGGGAAAAATGAGATAAAACCTTTCCTGCTGCTTCCTGCTGGCTGGGATATGGCTGTGAAGCATGCAGCTGGCATGCTGGAATGCCCCACAAGCCTGCCTTATTCCAAGCAAATGCATCAAGTGCATCAGAGCATGGGTGCATGACCAGGTTTCAGGTTGTACAAACTGAGGGTTGAAGCCCACTCTTCCAGTGGTATTTAAGGTTCTGTCTGCAAGTGAAATCAGGGAGAGCTTTGACTGACAGGGTGTCACCTAGGAGGTTTCATCCCCACAGCCAGACTTCTGTCCCCTGCTTTTTGCTGTAATTCTGTTTCTTGCCCCTGCCAGAGAAGGAGAAGATCGAGGCATGAGCCCACATCCAGCTTACCAGCAGTGAGGCACTATCATTCTTGAGGGAAGACCTCTCGGGTTTTTTGAGCAATCCTCTCTTCCCAGGCTGTCACTGCACAGTTAAGGATTATGATTCCCCTTTAATCTGGCTTTTCCCTTTCATGAGGACCCTGCTCTCTTTGGAAACAGCCCCAGCCTCAGATTACCTCTGGCTGTGGTGCCACCTCTGTTGGACACAGGAATGTGCTAGCTGTCACCATGTGCTTGCCCTTGGGCAATTGACCTTAGCAGGCAGGAACCAATCCCGGCTCTGGTGGCTGAATCGAAATGGTTGCTTACAAATAAAGGCGGGTATGGATCTGGTCCTTGTGAAACACTGTGAGCCAGCAACCCAGTTCCCTAATGAGAACGGGACTATGGGCATGCTGTGGGTCTCTACCAAACCCTGGCAGTTTGATATTAAATTTGGTCTTTGAGGAAGAAAAACCCAAACAACCCACAAAAATTTAAACAAACCAACCCCCAAGAAAACCTTACCAAAAAAACCACAACACCCTCACCCCCACCAAAAAAAAATCAGAATTAAAACAGTCTTTAGTAGAAAAGTGCTTTTCCATCCTGTGGTCTTGAGATACATACCTCTTCTTAGCTCAGCCTCCTGATCCTAGCACTGACACACGGTAAGTCTTTTCTCTGCCAGCCCAGATTAAAATACTAAAAGAGGTTCTCCTCATCACCTTCTGCTTCACAGGAGAACCATGGGCACACTTGGCTGCTGCCTAAAGCCCAAAGGGAGGTGGTTTAGGCTCGTTCCTAACATTGTGTGGTGCTGCCTGACAGATGCCTGGAGCAGCACCCATGCAGGCCTGGGGCAGAGGAAGCCACTGTGCTGGGGTGCTCCAGAAGGCATTTCTCTGCTGCTGTAATGCAGGAGCCTTCAACAGGAAGGAGACCTAAAAAAATTCACAATTCATCATGACTTTCATGTAGGCGCCCAGGCTTATTTTCATTATATTATACATTTATTTAATTCCTGTATGTGCTTATCCCAGGCTTCTCTTTTCCATCCTTACTCCCACCATGCATTCAGGACATGTTTCTTTGCTGTAGTGGTATGAAAGCCATCATAGCTGGGAGATGTCTGGAACAGTTTTTCTACAATTTTCCACTCTGGCCAACCCTAACCCTTGTTGGAGAACATAATTCCCTTCTTACCTGAGGTCCTAAGTACTTTCCACCACTCTTCATTCCCTGAGGGTACCTAAAACGTGTGAAGCTGCTTGGCCATGTACATCTGTTGCATGATACATATAAACCATGCTTCTATTATTTTAAGGATATTTAAATAATTCCTTTTCTTATTTCTTTCTTCTTCAGACATTCTTGCATTTCCTCTGGGGAGTAATTTTGTGCCTCAAATGGAAAAACTCATGCTAAAATTATTCTCTCTACATCTGATCCATTGACTCCCTGTCCATCCTTGCCTGCTTGCAGGATGCCTCCCTGTACCTGAGGACACTGCAGTGCGTTGCCATGGAGAGGGCTCAGACAGCATTACTGGGTCAGCAGGTACTGTACAGCATGGGACTTTATACAGCACTGGCATCAGGAGGGATGGAAAGGGCCCTGTGGGTTCCAGGAGACTGCAGAAATTCCCCTGGTAGCTTACAGCAAATGTTCTGTGCATTTGGGGACTTGCAGGCTGCGACTGAATCATGTGGCATCTATGTTATGGTACAGTGTCCTTGCAGGGAGGGATCTGCAGCTTCCCAGAGACAGCAGGAGCTGCAAGAAATCTGGAGTAGCACAGTGCAGTCTGATCAGAGACACTGAGAGAGGACTGCAGCTCTGGATGTGAACATCATTGCCTTCAGGGATCTCTACTTCTACAATTTTTTTTGCTGGAACCATAAGTAAAATGCATTGAAATGGCTGATTCTGCAAACAGATTTTGCAGGTTTTTTTAAAATTGTAGGAGTCACAGAAAACTTCTGTTACAAGACAGAGTGCCTTCTGCCTGGAAAATATTAGGACTCACAGCATCCAAGAGATGTAAGTTGGAGTGACAGCTACCACGAAAAGGGATATGGAACATATCTAGACCTAACCTGTCAGGTGTTCTAGTGTTCCAAAAAGCCCTGAAGCTCTCAGCCTGCCTACCTGCCTGCCATTGTCTGAGAGCAGGGGGTCACCTCTGGCTTACTGAAACAATCTTCCCTGGCTTTACTTCCTCCTGAGCAGCAGTAGGTGAAACTGGTAACAGAAAAAAAACAACATCATGACTTACAGCTGTTACAACACATCTCAAATCCCTGTCATGACAGGTCATGCAGACCTTCATGAGCTAGATACAAATTTACTGGTAGAGTTCAGGTCATAAGGAGAAGCTGGTGAAAGTGGTGATAGCATGGATGTATCTTAGGTTGCCAGCCTGTCCCCAGAGAACCTGTGTATGATGCATTGATGATTGCAGAAAGGAAAGCTTCCCTCTCAGGCAAGAAGGGGCACCACTTCCCATGCCAATCATTGGTCTAAGTGGGGAGGGCAACAGCTAAGCACTTCCTCTGGGGCTGTTAATGCTTCCCCATCCATGGTACTGTCTGGAAAAGCAATGCAGGGGAAGGAAATTAGCAGCAATGTTTGATAATTAAAAATAAAACAGTAGCATCCCTTTGCTGTGCCATGACACCCCAGTTCTTCTGTAGGTTTTCAATCTACACCACCCAATGGCCAGATTCAGACAGTTCCTGTAGTTGCTCGTGCACAGACATGCCCCAGTTTAAGGAAGATCAGGGCAAATTAGTTTTCTTGAAGCTTCTGCAGACAAGTGGAGACTTGGCTGCATCCTATGGTCAGCTCCCCAGCTACTTAGCTGCAGGCAACAGGAGCAGGAGCCTCAAGATCAAACTAGGAAACAAGGACAGCTTGACAGCTTCAGGTGGAAGCTGAAAATGGTGCAGAGGCTCCCAGAATGTCTGGATGAAGGCTGCTGAAATTCCCTGATGAAAACAAAGTACCACTCTTCCATCAGGGTTCATGTCAGATGTGGACTGAGTCCGCCAAGGATGGATCTGTAGTGGTCCCTCTGTAGTGAAAATAGTGCCTGCTCATGGATCTCACCTTTTCCTTGAAATCTGAAGAAACAGCTGCTGCTGGGAGGTAAACATGAAGCCTGTCTTGTCAGCATGTACAGGAGACAGGTGTGTAAGTAGCAAAGCTTGTGAACAGAGTGGTCCCCTTCTAGGATCTAAGAAACTGGCACAACACTAGACTTAACAAAACTTTCACCTGCTGGCATAATATGGCTTTTTTCAGAAGGAAAAGAAAAATGGCTTTCAGCTTTACCTACTTATTTGTGTTTTGTGCTCCCTTCCTCATTTACTTTCCTGTCCCTTATAAATCATTAAATAATTGTCAAAAATAGCACAGGTTACTTTGGAGATGATTAAAAAAGAGACTAAATTATCACATCACCCTCCTACAAACCAAAACATTCCCAGTAGCATCCAACAGACAAAGAGCCAAATCTCTTACTCCCAACTGTTTAACTTACTGTCTGACAAGGCACTTCTGTGCCAGCTGCTCTTCCCCTCAGCTGCAATGAGCTGCTTGAGCAGACACTGCTTTGTAAAGGCCCAGGAATACAGTGTCCAGCACCAGGGTATTGACAAATTTGTCACCCAGTCTAAAAATATCAGCTGATATGTGACCCTCCCCTCCCATTGCCTGGGTACTGCTCAGGCAGGAGGAAATTTCCACCAAGCTCTTGAAAGCATAAGCTCTGCCAAGCCACTGTGATTTACATAAATAATGAAAAGTTTAATATATCGAGGCTATATTCACTCCAGGAATAACTCTGCTGGCCCTAGGGAGGTAACTAATGGGATGAACTGGGCTCTGTAAGTTTAATGTGCTGAAAGAAAGTGTTATTGTATGCTGTCACATAGAGATCTAAGTGATTCTAGCTAGCCAGCATGGTATAAGGATACTCAGTCCATGCTTACTCATTCATTTAACACTTCCATCTGTAGCTCCTGCCCATTTCTGCAGAAGCACCTTCCTCTCACTTTGCCCCTATCCTGGGCTCTCAGCGCAGCCCTATCTAACCTTCAGGCCCCCCCATTTAAAAGTGTTTCAGGGTTTGGAGACAATGCCCAGAAGTGGTGGCTCGTGGCTTAAAGCCTTTATCCTCCATGAAGCACCAGCTGCAGATCAGGAGTCAGGAGCTGGCACAGGGATATCCCTCCACTGCAGCCAGGAGAGTTTAATTAGAGGACTGCACAGGGATTAGGGAGGACGTGAATGAGAGCTCCAGCTAGATCAGGGAGGCCAACATGGCCCAGGGCAAATCACATCAGTTCTTTTCTGCTTCAGTGTGCTTGTACTTAGGCTGGGGGCAATAACTAGTTTACCTCACAGCCAGGTCCTGAGATTAGACGCAGGGAGCTGTGTAAAGCACGTAAGAACAAAACAGCACTGGCAGTTTGGTTTTGTAATACAGGATGATTCTTACTGGCAGAGTGGTTTTGCAATGCTGAGGATTCCTTGCTGAATGGCAGGCATGCAGGAGATGAGTGCAAAGACCAGAGAAGGACTTTGGTCCTTTCAGATTAGAATCTTACTATAATAAGGTAATGTTTCACAGTAAAGATGCATGCTTGAAGAATGGGCTAAGGACAAAGAAGTCAGACCTAGAACCAAATTTTTTTCATGTCCTAGGGTTAAGAGGTATGTGGGATGTGTGGAGCATACTCCATTATGAAGGCTCTGAAGACTAGCCTCCCCAGAGTGCTGGATGCTCTCCATGAATGGACAATATCTTTCCAGGTATCTTGTGTTGGAAGAGTTTTGTGGGTTTTTTCTTTGTTCCCAGTGTTTTCTCTTCAAACCATGACCTAGTAATATCTCACCAAAAAGGAGGGCAGAGCTGCTGCCTGCCTAGAAGCCAGAAGCATTATGATTTTCTTACTGTGCCTCTGTACTGGCTCTTTAGAGTGGGTGCTGCTTGCTTGCCAAGGACTTGTGGGGCTGCACTGCCCCAAGCAGTTGTGTTAGAGCTCCATCAGCTCCCACCGCAACATCCCTGTACTGTGCTGCAAAGTAGGTGTCTCAGGGCTGATTTCCA
The DNA here is from genome assembly GCA_013396995.1 of Dicaeum eximium. Taxonomy (NCBI): domain Eukaryota; kingdom Metazoa; phylum Chordata; class Aves; order Passeriformes; family Dicaeidae; genus Dicaeum; species Dicaeum eximium. The sequence continues at coordinate 1,155,662 of VWZP01007715.1, read as the reverse complement.
GAAGGACTGGGCTAAGCCAGTGTCTTCCTCTTCTTCACCTATGACAGCCAGTCCTAACAAACTATATTCTCTTGGAGCTTGACTCAGCAAAGCATTAGAGCTCACATTTGGTTGCTTTGAAGGGAGCCTGTGTGATCTGACAACAAATCACAGAGCACCTCCCAGAGCACCTCTGCTCTCCTGGATATAGTGGCTGCTCTACTTAACAACAGCACAGTCTCAGGTCCACAGAGCAGAACTATGTGTGAAGACACCGGTTACCATCCATAACATGCTGCATCTAACTAGCTTTGTATCTCATCCTTACATCTCCCCGCATCTTCTTTGAAACAAAACCCCAAACAAAACCAAAAAAAGCCCAAACAAAAAAACCCCATGTTCGAAATGGCATTTCAATTACTACGTTTTTGTCTTTACCAGCAGAAGCACATCCATAGCTGAAAGCAAGTCCTTCTTTGATGTAACAGCTGCAGCAATGAGAAGCCATCCTGAGGTAGGATATGATAAGCCTGGCTATGTATTGCAAATTCTGTTTCCCATGCCTCCCTGTCCAGCCTTGGCTTAATAAAAACATGTAAATCAAATTAAGTCCCCTCTCAAACCTGTAAGCATTGCATATTCAGCTTTTGTTTAGTGAACAGAATTCCCCTGGCATTGGGAGAAATTTTAACACAGAATGAGTCTGGAGCTCTATAAACATCCTAAGAGGAAAACAGTAGGTAACCAAGGCGAGAAATTTAATCCTTACATCCCTCTTACTCATGTGGAGAAAGAACTTAGTATAAACTGGCTTAAAATTTACCTTGTAAAATATTAACTAGTGGTGGTGCAGCTGCTCTTCCTAACAGGTTTTAGATGTATCTGCTAAATTCAACCTTGACAGAGAGAATGAGTTTTAGTGATGAATTTTGTGTGAAGAGGAAGCACACAGATAACATTGTTGGCACTCTCTCCAGCACTGAAGGGCTCCAGTTTCTGTCCAGATGCCATTAAAAACTAGACAATCCACATAAACAAAAGTTTCTGAACATATAAAATGTGTTCCATTGTGTTCCAAAATTCCTCCAGAGCTCAGCCAAAAGAAACTGCTCCTTAGTCAGTGCTTCTCCTCTATGTTGATTGCTTTTTTAGTTCTCCCTAACCAGCACCTCAATAGCAAAAACACCAAATAAGCCCATCTAAAAGGGCCATGCTTTTCACTTTTTCACGTGACCCAGAATTTAATTTCCATTCCTACAGAAATCCAGCAGTAGAATTCCTTCTCAAATAAACAGAAGCATAAGCAGACCCAAGAAATACCTCTCATGCCTCCATCCAAACAGCTGACTTAGATTTTCCATGCTGCAATTTTGAACTCATAAAATTCACTGAATTTCATGGAGTTTGGACTTAAACCACTACAGAAATAAAAAAAATTCATACACAGATTAATGTCTTTTGAAAAAAAAATATTTTTTCTCAGATTGCACATTCAAAACTTGAACTGTACACCTCACAGTATAGGAACACTAGTTTGCCAATCCAATTACCATCATGTAGGTTTGTGTTGATTAGTTCAGCCGTAGCCCCAAGGTGTCAAACTCAGTCAGCAGCAAGAGATGGACCCCAGGTGTAATTACAGTCAGTGGCCAAGACATGTCTCCCGGGCTGCAGAAGGTTCTCCATCTGAAAATGCCCTTGCTAGAGGGAGGTTTGGACAGTCTTCAGGTAGATTGCAGTAGAGCTTTAGGGAAAACATGCTCCTCCAGTTAGAGGCTGCCTGCTCATTCACCCACCACCATTTGGCTTCTTTCCACTGTTTCTCAGCACTCCCCATTTCCCCTCTGCTAAATGAACCAAGCAGTGAATTTCAACCACAGTGCAACGACACAGGAAGCAAAAGCCCTCATATACATGCTGGCAGGCTTTCTCTGCAGCCCCAAAGGCTACAAACCAGGTAAGACATTGGCTATGCTGGAATCACTGCAGGTTTTATCCCAACTCTAGTGCTGTCAGGGAGCAAGGCCAGTTTTGCAGTAGCTGGATTTGGGCCACTGGCCATCTCTTTTCTAGGTCTTTGCACTGACGAGGGCACACACAGATCACTGCAGCATGGACAAGAAGTGGAGAAGTCTGTGTTTTTTCAAGGACCTTGTCCAGTGTTAGAGCAGGATTCATTTCACTGTTCTAATTGCTGCTTTGAGGATGAGGGTGAGGGGACAGCCTTCCTGTTGGAAACAGCAATGCAGCTGTCCTTTCCACAGTTACCAGATTTGGGCGTTACTGCTTTTCACCAAGGGATGTTTTACTTTTAATAACCACTCAAATAAATAAAGAAATAAATAAATAATTTTTTAAAAAATTACTTTGGGCTTTATAACCAGTATTTGTCCAAAGTCTTTGAAGTGCTTTGCCAATCAGAGCCTTACTATTTCCTGTGAGTCCCAAGAGCCCAACTCTGCTTCCGTTTATATCAATAGGAGCAGGTCCAGCCTCTGAGGACTTGCCTGGCATTACACAGTGAGCCAATGACTGACAGAGCAAACATTGCTCAGGTGCCCTAATTCCTACTTTCATGCTGCCTGCCCTTAACACCACCAATCATACTTGGATTCAAAGATCAAGTCCTATAAAAATAATTTAAAAAAAAACCTTCTTAATTTTCAACACTGTTTGTGTAATGTCTCTAGCCTTGCAGGTCACCAAGGTGTATTTGGTCTATTGTTACTGTTCATTTAACACCTTCTTTAAAGCCTTATAGGAGGGCTCTGACCTGCTGTTACCTCCTGGGAAATTCTGGTAAGCAATCTACGCATGCGAGACTGCATGTCTGTGCCATATGTCAGCCCTCTTCTGGTTGTCTCTTCTACTGTGCTGTACGTCAGAGACATCCACAAAGAAACAAGATCCTGTATTTTCTTGCTGCTTCTCCTCCATGCTCCAGGTCTGCTATCACCAGAGCAACCCAATACGGCGTCACGGATGGTGGAACACAGAGCTGATGCTGCCCAGAGCCAGGAAAAAACCAAACCAAAGTGCCTGCTTTGGATGTGTGCTTGCAACTCCAACCCAACAAAGAGTAAATGTGGAAACCTGGAGCAGAACACTGTTGTACTTGAATGCTGTGCACAGGGCACAGATAGGATTTTCACATTTCTGGTGTATTTAATTGCAGAAGGACTCAGTTCCCCCTAAACAGTATTGAGTTAACTCTTAAAAAACGATCCTCATCTAAGAGAATCCGTAACGCACCTTATTTTGTGCATCTACTCTTTCTTGTGCTCTATGTAAGTATACAACTCTTAGCACCAGTGGCAGAGAAATCCTGCCCTGCTCAGTAGACGATGATAAGAGCTGGGTGAACATCTCATTGTATGCAGCTCATGAGAACTGTAAGGTTGGAACTCTGGGGAACATCTGGTCCAACCTCCTGCTCGAGATAGGGCAAACTGAATAAGGTGGGTGAGGGTCTTTTTGAGTTTTGAGAATTCCTGAGAGTGGTGATTTCCATTTACAAGTGACCTTCATGTTTCCCCCAAAGTCCAGATTCCAGATTCATTTGTTTTTATACCTTAATGAACAAGTGGCTTGTGTGGGTGCTCATCAGACTGTCCACGAATTTCTCTCTTTTTCTCCCTCTTCCAAAAGAAAAGAAGGAATTCTACAGATGTTTGTAAGAGAAACTTGGAAAGGACAAGGAGAGGTGAGGATGCCTGGAAGGGGTAACAAACAGCAAAAAGAAAATTGTGTTTGTGAGCACTTTCAGACAGCTTCTGCCCAGCTCTGATCATGGTGTCTACTTACACAGCCTTGATCTGTGCTTTCCCTAGCTTGGTACTAGCAGCAGGCAAGGGGCACCCAGGATATATGGCATTCTGTACTGCAGCCTTCCTCACCTTCAGCATGGGAGTGCAGCAGCTTTGGAAGTGTGGTCCCATAACTTAAACCAAACTGCCTGTCACTCCAGGCAGAATCAGCTGGGGTGGTTCTGGTTCTTGTTCAGTAGGCTCTAGTAGTCAGCAACCTGTGTTTGTATTTCCAGATGGAGAGTGCAGCTGTAGTCATCTCTGGTATAAAAGATCAATCAGTAACTCAGAGGCTTCAAGCAGATTTTGCAGCCCTCTCTGAAAAAATGCATGTGCTTGTGGGGTGGAGGACAGAAAAACTTGCTTCCTCTCTGTAAAGATGACTGAGGTCAGTCTTTAAAACACACCCAGAACAAAAAATGTATTTAAAACAGTATGTGAAATAGCTGCCACATTTTTGTGCGGTACCCTGCTCCCTCAAAATATGAAATTAGGGTGGATGTTGGTTTTTGTTATTTTTAAAATGCTCATGCCAAGGAGCTTTTTGTCACATTACGATGGACAACCAGTGGTGCATCCTCACTCATCCATGACAAGATCTTTCATTTCTTACTAAGGTGAGCATGCAGTTCTGCTTCGAAGGCCATCTTGTCAAAGGTGCGCGTGTTCGTCTCCTCCCGCACCTTTTCCCGGACATGGAAGGATGCTCGAGCAACAGACCTGGCATTTTCTAAGACAGTCTTCTTCTCCTTGAAGATCTGCTCACTTCTCTCCAGCTTCCTCTCTATAGAGAGGAGAATTTCCCTGCGCCTTAAGTCCTCATACTGTTCCACCTTTTGCTTGTTCATCTTCTGCACTTTTTCCTTTTCCAGACGGCTCAAGACCACTTTGCGGGCTTTTTCTTGGACAGCCTCTTCAGCCACCTGGGCAGCATGCTGGAGTTTTCTTTCTGTCTCTCTAGCCAGTGCTTCCAAGTGCTCCTTCTGCTCTCTTTCCTTCTTCTCTGCTGCCAGTTTAGCTCTCTGGATCTGCATGTCCTCACGCCTAGCCTTCTCCCTCAGCTCCTGGTTCCTCTTCTCCACAAGCTGCTCGTAGTTCTCCTGAGCCTTTGTCAAACTCATCTTCAGGGATGCCTTCAGCATTTCCTTCTCTTCTGCCTCTTGCTTGGCCAGTTCCTTGAGCAAGGCGTCGTGCTTCAGCTTCTCTGCTTGGTTGAAGAGTCTCTTTTCCTTCTGCAGCTGCACCTCCTTTTTCAGCCTCTTCTGTGCAGCTGTGGACAGCTTCTCTTGCAGGAGCTGCTCCTCTCGCTCCTGGTGCTCCTTCTTGACCTCTTCCTTCGCCTTCAGGTTGAGCTCTTGATGGAGTTTCCTCTGCTTGTCTTCCTTGACGGCCCTCTCCAGCCTCTCCCTCCGCAGCCGCTCCTGCTTCTCCGCTTGCTCCCGCCACCTCTCCTCACACACCAAGAGCTGCTTCTGCTTCATCAGGGCGGCTTCCTCCTGCTCCTGGTTCAGTCTCCCTCGCCGCTTCTCCACCTGGCTCTCCCACATCCGCTGACCCTGCAGGAGGGCCCTCTGCTTCTCCTTCTCCTCCTGCTCCTTCCGCTGCTCAGCCAGGCGCCGCTGGCTGTCCCACTGCAGATGAGCTGCCTGCCGCTGCTCCCGCAGGAGGTTGGCCTCCTGGTGCTTGGCGATCATCAGTGCCGCGATCTTCTTGTCTCTCTCTGGCACCTCTGAGAGACCTTTCTTCCTCTTCACCTCCCTGACGATCCTCTCGACTCTCTGGGCAGTTTGCGGTGAGTGGCTGAGGTCGCCCAGGCTGAAGCTGCGTCCCAGCAGAGTCCCATTGGCGGCGGCCACCCCCCGACCCCGGCCGCACACCCTACCCCCGCGCTCCCGTAGGCTCTCCCCGCTGTAGGACGACGAAGCGCCCGATTCAGAGGAGGTCTTGCCCCAGCTACCCTCGCGGCGCTTCTGCAGCGAGTCCAGGGAGTGGCTCTTGCCCTTGGCACCCCTCGATGCCCTGCCCTTCCCCCCGCCATAGGTCCGGGGCCCGCCGGCAGCGGCGGCCGCAGCCCGGGAGGAGAGGCGGGCGGCGGGCGAAGGCGGCAGGCTGCCGAGGGGCGCGAGGATCCGCCTCTTCTCCTCCCGGATAATCCTCTCCCGCTCCTCCCGGCACTGCTGCAGCTTGCGGCGGCGCTCCCGCTCGTAGGCCTCGTAGAGGCCGGCGGCCACCCGCATGGAGCGCCCGGGCGCCTCTCTCAGCAGGTCCCCCAGGGCCCGCGGCAGCAGCTCCACGGGCCGCACGGCGCAGCGGGCGCAGGCCTCCAGCGACCGCGGGCTGGTCAGCACGTACCGGCTGCCCTCCGCCGCCGCGCAGTCGAAGTTGTACAGGTCCAGGTGCAGCAGCGGCGACTGCTCNGGGGGAGGCTCGGCCGGCGGCTCCACCATGGCTCGGCCTGCGGGGCAGAGAGCGGCGGCGGGTGAGCGGGCGGGCAGCGGGCGCACAGACCCCTTTGTGTCCCCGGGGCAGGAGCGAGGTGTGCACCGGGGGTGGCTGGGCTGGGCTGTGGTTGTTTAGAAGGGGGCAGGTTGCGGCAGGTGTTGGGCGCGGAGGGGCAGTGTCCGGCAGCGGGGGTGCCCGGGGCGGGGAGCCGTGTTTGGGCACGGGGCGTGGTGCGGGACTCTTTAGGATGCGCGGNGCACGGCGTGCGTCTGAGCGGGGAGGGCAGTCTGGGCTGAGGGTGGCCGGGCTATGAACGAGGATGCTTTAGGTGCGCTGGGCTTGGCGGAGCGGCGGACGAGGGTGTCCGCGCGTGAATGGGTGAACGGAGAAAGGGGTGCCCGGGG
>VWZP01007715.1:1136594-1148937 GCA_013396995.1 Dicaeum eximium | reverse complement strand
CCCGCCGCGGCGCCGGGCCGGGCCGGGGGCAGCGCTGCGGCCGGGCGGGGACCCGCCCCCGCGTCCCCGCCGCGAGGGGCCGGGCCTGACGCTGCTGCGGCGATCGCGGCGCCGGGCGGGTTCGGGTGGCGGGTGAGCGCCCGGCCCGCCAGGAGAGTGTCCTTGCTGCAGGCGTCCCCGCTCCTTGTGCGCGCATCCCTTAATCCGTGCCGTCCTGCCCCGCACCTGCCCCTCCGAGTTCGCGTCTTTCCCTGCAGACCTTCCCTAAATGAGCGGCACTTTCACGGTCGTGCCCCCTGTTTTGCACTGTTCCTGCACACAGACAAGCCCATCTGTATTTACCGTTAATATAGACAAGGATAAAAGGTGTGTTAGAAGGAACAGGAGATGCTAACCCAATTTTACAGATGGCAGACTGAGCCCCAGGGAGAGGAAGGTGCCTGCTATGGGCCTAGGGAATTCATGCCAGAGCTGGAAAGGAATGGTAAAGCTCTCAGATTTCAGTTCAAAGCAGTTTCCAACCATGAAACCTTATTCCCTTTTGTGTTAGTGTGAGCTATTGCCTGATGCAGGGATGTGTCAGGCAATACAGTACAGTTTCTTGGGTACCCACTTTGAATATGGTGCTTGCAGTTGCTTTGAAATATCCCTGGTTTCTACAGGAATCCTGGGCTCAACAGCCTCAGTGGAGTTGAGAAATGCTTTGCTCTGGCAATACCATTCAGGCAAAAGAAGATCACTGCTGCTTGTGGAGCTGCAGAGCATCTCTGCCACTCAGTGGAGCAAGTCGGATTTTTTCAGGCAGAGGACAGGAGTAGTAAATGCACCATTAGTCACTGTGTTATGAAGTCAATGGTTTTCAGCAATTTCTCATTTAACTTCTACAGGTACACCTTAATATGCTTTGCTTTAATAAGGAAGGATATGGTACTCACCAAATGACTTTTCAGGATGGCCCAGGACAAGGATACAGAGCAAAAGAAGGACCCAAAAAGGCTTGGGAGTTCCTAGCAGAGAGCTGAGGAGCTGCAGGTTGGTTGTCATTTCATATTGTACAGGCAAAGACTGTGCTGAGGAATGCACAGGGTAATGATGCATCCACAGCAAGTGAGCAAACTCCTCCAATAAGCCATATTGACTAGTCTGATCTTATTCATTCATCATCATGATAGTCTGCAGGAGACAGTTTTAAAGCTCGGTTATTAGTCACATGAAAAATCCTCAGGCCAGGGAACAGCTCTGCTGTATGAAGAGCCCAGCCTTCTGGCTGATGGGGCTAACCATTAATACTTGCTGTAGCACCACAGCTGTCCAGCTATAGCTGTATTCCCTCCTCATGGGAAGTATTAAGCTGGTAAGTGTATATGCCAGGTAAGGTGTAGGCTCCTCCAAGCTTTTGGCATGTTGCTATTTCAGCCTTCATCAGGGCTGTATTTGGGCCTTGATCTTTTCAGGTTTCAGTGTGGATCTTCAGGAGTCCTGTATGTGGTCTCCCAAATGCAATTAAAAAGGGATTTATCAGGAGATTTTTAGAAGCAGCTGGATGTGACTTCAGGAAACATTAACACACACTATGCAAACACAGAGCCATATCCCTACCTCATCAAGACTAAAGGAGTTTTGGGGTCTGGAAGGAGGAGATCATTGGAGGAGTTTAAGTGGATCACTGCTCGTCAGTCATTTTCCCAGACACAATTATAAAGCCTAATTCTCTGTTGGCTAGATATGTCTAGAAATCTCTGTGCTCAGGTGGAGCAGTACTATAAGGTTATGCTTTAATAAACATTTTCCAGTTTTACATCGCTGCTAATATAGCAAGAGATGCAGGGCAGTGGAACACTGAAACTACAGATTGAGTGGGTAGAAATTATTGTATCACTTCAACAAATTCTTCCATATGCCTTCCATTGCTCATGTATTATTTAATTTCTTCCCGTCCAACTTTAAAACTGCCTATACCTGGGCAGAGAATCTCTGCTCTCTTCAGGAGAGCTATTTCACAACCTGCTACAGCTCACTGGTAAAAGCTTTTGAGTTACTTTCAGCTTTGGTTTTCCCTCTCTTTGTTTTGTCTTTTCTAAGTAATTTGCACTCCCTCCTGCTTGGATGTATGCCTTCCAAATGTTTGTAAACTGTTTCTATGTCCCCTCAGAGACAAGGAACACATCCTGTCATCACAGATCAATCCCCCATAGTTGCACAAGGAGCTATTGCCTTCTGTCTCCTCCCAGTGTGTCAGACTCTCCTGTTAGCCACAGCCCTGGGCTGAGCAGTGGGCTCCTGCCCAGCACTCAGCTCTATGCTGCCTGGCAGGGTAGCTGCCTGCACATTCCTCGTGCTGGTGTGTTGCCTTCCTACCCTCTAGCTAATTCTTTGTGTCCCCTTCTCTAATTTTATAGCTCTCCTAAGACTAGATCAATATAGTCTGGCTTTCCAGAACTCTTCCCTCCTCTACCAAGAGGGATATTAGTTGATGAATTATTTCCTCCTTGCTAAATAGCCTTTGCTTTCCAGGTTGAATCCTATCTGTGTCTAGTTTGCAATTTCTACTCTCTGTCTAAGGCTTTTTATACTGTTGTTGGGACGACCCTGACCTATCATGTAGCTACCTCAACTCTCAGCCTATTCCCTCTTGCTTAGACTCTTCCTGGTTTTGCACCAGAATATTCCTGCACCTCCCTGAGCCCTGTGGATAAGGGGAAAGTGACAGCCTCGGGGAGAGGAGAGGAAGGAGGCCGCTGACACAGTTTTTGCTGGTATCTCCCAGGCATATTGCCCTTCTCTTCCTAGCTGCTGCTGGGACACAGGCACCAAGCATCTGCCCAAATATGTCCCTTCCCTGCCCAGATGCAGCTCCTGCCCCTCTCCCAGGACACACCAGAGCCTCTCCAACACAACCTTCTTCTGTCAGCTGGGTGCTTTAAGCACTAATTTGAAACTTTAATGAGGCACTCAGTCTAATGTTTTACTGATCCCCATCGCCATGGTTTCCTTGGTTCCTTCCCTCTGAGCAGCCACTTGTCACATGCCATAATCCTTTGTTTACAGTCCTGCAACCCATCCACCTGAGAGATTTTACAGCCTGCTATGTGATAATGCTGAACATAAAGTCCCATTTGACTTTATACATTGGGCTTGCCTGATAGCCAAGGTCCAAAGCCCAGCATGCAACAATGTCAGTGTAACAACCTGACAAAAGCCGAAGTCCTCTGTGAGACTTCAGTGTTGGTTCCTTTTTTACATTTCCCGTGCTTTGCTTTTGGTTTTTGTCACTCTGTGCTTCTGCTCTGCCTGCAGTTCTGGCACAGCTTGCCTTTCCCTTCCTCCATGGGTGGCAGGATGGGCATTTGCCACAGACTGCCTGCCGGGAGATGTGGCAAGGCCTCCCTCCTCTGTGGCTCCCTGCCAGGCTGTTCTGGTGTGGGGAGTGCACAGCATCCTGAGAGACTTCAAAGGAACTGCCCAAAGCTGAGGCACTGTCCCCACGCTCACAGCCCAGAGGCTTTGCCGAATGTTGTCATCTGTGGCTGACCCTCATCGGAGTCTCTGGGGAATGGAGCTTCTGGCTGGGCAGATGCACAGAGCAGGGAAGCAGAGAAGAGATGGGGCGTGAGGAGGTAGCTGGGAATGGTGACATACGGTGGGGGACAATGCAGAGGGCTACTGCCAGAAGCAAAATGTTTGGCAGCCGCTGGGGACAGACTTGCATTGCAAATACTGTATCTCATTCTAATATAAAGCTGGAGTCTAAAGGCAGTGTGCTGATGGTGAGTTGTTATTTGTGTTCATCTTGATGGAAAGCACTATGGTGTGTGCTGTTTGCTGTCTCACTGAAACCAGTTAGTCCTCAGTAATGAAAAGATTTTGTTGGTCGCTGGCTGAAAGGATCTGCAGAGAGTTATCTGTCTCTGTATTGAGGACTGGCAGCAATGTTGCTGCATGGATGCTTTCTTGGAGTCATGCTGAACAGCTCTCTATTTGGCTTTGTGCAAGTTTGGCTCATCTGCAGTAGTTTTGTATTTGGGTAAACGTAGTCAGTTACCAGGGCTGTTTGAATAAAAACATGGTAGGCTGGCAGAGAAAATGAGAGGAAAAACCTTGTCACTGCATATTTCTATGGAAACAAGTATAGACGTGAGGGTAGATTTTATTTGGTTTTCAAGATATTCTGTTGTCAGTGTTTATTTCTGGAGCATTCAGAATGTTGGCATATATTGGCAGAAACCAAATTTCAGACGTGTCAGTTGAACCTAAGGCACGCAGCTCTTCTGGTTAGGCTTGGCTTCTTTAGAGAACTCATGGGTCATGAGGGAGTTATGGAGCCCTTGCACACGGTGAGTCATGGAGGATTTGGCCCCAAGGTCATAGAGCAAACGTTAGATGAGGTAAACAAATACCTGAAATGAGTATGAGGATGTCTTTGTTATGAGAGGTCAGAGTACACCACGGAAGTAATCCATGCAGGACTACAAAGTACATGTGCATGAGCTACTATCCATATACACATAGTCCAGTGACCCAGAATAGTCTCTAATGGCAAGTGCCACTGAGTGTAAACTCAACAGGAAGGCTACATCCTAATGCTACATGGTTACATTATCAAGCTGAAATGCAATTACATCCCATTCATTTACTTGAAAACTCTTGGTTTTGAGCAAATGATCAGTCTTGCATGCTGCTTCAGTTTCCAAGCTGCGCTGTTTATTCTAGCACAGCCTGGAAATCACAACATGAAGCTATTGAAGAACAGTGGCAAATGTGACATTGCTGGTGATGCTCTTCCAGGGAAGTAAAATCAAACAGAACAAACTGTCAGATTAAGACTGGAAATTTGAAATTATTTAAATTTTAACTAATCTGAGGTGTTTATTAGCTGAATAGTAAGATTATTTCTCTTTTCATATGATTTTTACCTTCACCACTGCTTGGATTTTATCAGTTAGGTATTTTTAGCAAAAATACCTGGCACACTCTTACAAAAATCTCACATCACTCCTCCTTTGCCTATTGGAAGCTACATCAGAACACAGTATTCTAGGATATAGTATTTAATGTTCCAGTTTAAATATGAGCTACTTTTCCATTCCTTGACTGTACTTGGTCTTGCCTGATGGTGCTGTGCCAAGGAGCTGGCAGCCAGAAGGGAGAGATTTGCTGTTTGCTTCTGCTGTCATCTGGGAGTGATGCACAGCAGGGAGGATGAGAGGGGTCAGGAGTTGGAAGCTGGACCTTTCCTTGTTTTGTTATCCGTACACCCATGCTTGTGTAAAGGATGTATATGGGGCCAATGCACTCAGCCTGCATTTGGTGTCTATTATGGCCTGAGGAGAAAGGCAGAGAGGTGTTAAACCCATGATGCCTGCTCTTGAATTCAGGAGAACTGGAAGACAAATATCCCACTTGTGAAGGCACACATGGGCAGGGTTGCATCACTCTCCCACATCAGGTCCACAGGAGGTAGCCCAGGCCTGAGCTGCCCCTGCTGTTTTAACACTGTTTAACAATGACCTGAGCTACTAACGCTGCCATGACTTCAGCCAAAGCCCCTTATGAATAATTCTGCTTAATTATGGGTGAATGTCTGTAGCTGAAGCCTACTACCCATAATGATAGGATTACATTTAAATTCCTCAAGTTATACCTATAGTTATATGCTTAGATTTTGGAGGGGATAACCTCTATTATTCTTTAGCAGCATGATTCTGAACTCCTTAGGCATCAGAGAGCATCTGTCCAGAGCTCCAGAGGCTATACCAGTTCCCATGCAGTTCAGAACCCATCATGTGAATCACATGTCAGCAAAACCTCCCCAAGGGGGGGAAACTGTTCTACCTGAAGAATGAGTAATTGCAACTGGAGACAGTGCCAAATAGATTTTTCTTTTCCATTGGGATGATTTCTGGGAATAAAGCCAACTGGAAGACTGCTAGAAGAAAATCTTCCTAACTGATCATATTTGCAATCAATTTTTTGTGCCAGATGTTGCCTCAGAAAATATGAAAGTCAGCAGACAGTAGTTCTAGTATGCAGCTTGAAAAGGGCTGATTTTTATATAAAGAAAATAAAATTAAGATTTGCTGCTTTCTTGAGGTGTACAGAGTCTGTATGTAGCCAAACAATGCAAATTCATGTGGAAAGAACAGGTGTGAATCCAAGTTAACAAATGTCCTTTAACAAAAACCTACTGTGTAATAGAAAGACTTCTACAGCTACCCTTAATTTTGAAGAATTAGTCAAGAGATGCCTGACTTTCTTAATTTAATTTTCAGAGTTGATAGAGGAGAAGCTGAGAGTAAATTGGGCTGCTTTTTGGGAAATCGTGGAAAATGAAGTTGTTGTAAAGAAGGAAGGGTTGAGAAAATAGGTATTAGAGAGGAACAGGTTCAGTACTTTGCTTGTCACTTTTTTACTAAGCAAATGGTATGAGTTGGTATCTATGGGATCTGTACCACCCTCTTCCATCTGTGAAGAGGAATAATAGCACCTTCCCTAAGCAGTGCATAGTCAATGTGATAATGAAGCCATATAATAAATACGTTAGATAAACTTGGCAGTTGGAGGATTTTAAGATGGTTGGAAGGTAACTTAAATTGCTTACAGGATTTTATGGTGAAGGAGGTCTTGTCATTCATCATCTTTGATCCTCTTTACCTCTTTACTGTGCCGCATAAGCAGTGATGCAGCTACTGTATCACTGAACATACTAAAGGGGGTGGGATGGATACTTTACCATAACAGTTTTGTACAATTGGTGTTTCCTATACACGTATATATAGGTCAGATCCTGCAGTTTCTCTTCTTGAACTAACAGGCTCACTGTATTCAGTGATTTGGGTTTTGTTGTACAGTTTTTTTCTTCCAACTCTCATGCTTTTTAGCACAGTGCAGGAATGAGATCCATGAGATGGTGCTAGTACAGGTCCATGGCAGTGAAGAACACCACAGTGAGATACCTGTACAGGATGGCTGCTGTACAGTGGCACTGTGTCCAGGCAAATTGTTCTGCTGGCTTTTGAGTGTCATTCTCTGGGACATGGGGTAGGTACTGATTGTACCCAAAGGAAGCAAATGCTAAGAAGGCAAATGTGATCTGGTTTATTGGGCAAAGTTTGAGACAGCAGGGCTAGTTAGGATGATCAGTGAACCAGTAAGCTAGCCTTAGGACAGGGCACTAAATGTGCTTCTATCTTTGAGCCTGTAAAATGAAATTTGAGGCAGGATGTGGCAGACCTTTAAAAATATGCAAAGGAACCAGGAAATTTGCTCAGCCAGTACCTTTCATGTATCCTGCATTTTGCTGTGCTAACCCAGGGACACGTCACAGTCACCCTCAGAAATGCAGGCTCTGAAGAAACCACTCCTGTGAAAACCAGGGTGGTTTGGTTGTTGACTTCAACCACAGCAAGACCTACGGGAAACTCCCTTTTCCTTGCTCTGAACATTTAGCCCTTAACTGAAGTGGAATTAATACCATTGTGCTGTGTGGCTTGAAACTAGCACAACTGGAGCAGAAGTCAATTTGCTGTATTTGAAAGAAAATTAATTAAGGCCTCATTTGTTTCCCTCAGAGAGAAAAGCTCTGGGTAGTTTCCAGGAGATGATTTTTTGAGCTTCTCTGGTACAGGCCTATATGTACTGAACAAATGTAGTGCAGCTTCAAGACTCAAATCCCTATAAACTCCAGGTTGTGAGCTGAATCTTCTTACTCCCATGACAGCACAACAGCCCTGGTGACTGCTCCACAACTATATGCTGCATTTCAAGTCACAGAAAGAAAAAATCTCTTAATGCAGTACATGTTTGTGGTACTCCAAGAAGGGAAATGTCATGGCAAGGATGATGCTCATAGCCAGGTTTAGCTTTACCTGTTCTTCATCAGCAGATTGTGAACTCAAGTGCCCTAACAAGGCAGAAGGGTGGATGGTGTGCCAAGATTTTATTCTTGCCTCTTTTATTCTTGTTTTTCCCATGTTGCTTTAATAGTCTTTTGGAGATGAGCTGCTCTATTTACATCTACTCTGACTATTAATAATGAATAATGCCCTGCTAAACACAAAAAATGTGCATGGGTTCCAGCGTGTGATACTGGAAGTGTAACTGAGTGCTAGCAGGCCAGGAGATGTGTGCAGAAGGAATGGGGGAAAACAAAGGCAAAACAAGAGAGGTATAATCTACAGGGCTGTGAGGATTTAGAAAGTACTTAAAAACTGATTTACTCCTGCACAAGTCCCATTTCAAACAAGTTGCCAATGAATAGGTCACAGAGGTGTTACCAGCAAGAAGGCAAAGGAGGAACAAGAGTGTGTGTGGCTGTCATGTATGACCAAGGGGGTGATACTGTTTGCTAGAATGAGGCCTGGCATGCTGGCAGCTCCAAGAAATGAAAGGCATCTCCGGTGTGATGCCAGCTACCTCCTTTCCCACGGGAATCTGGACGTGGGGGCTTGATGGAAACAGAAAAATGTGAGTGGCTCTCCTGCATCTTAGCAGTAAGAGCTCTCTCTGAGAAAAAAGGGTTTGTGAGAGAGTCCTCTGAAGCCAAAAAGTCTTTGATGACTGAGCTGGGAGCTCAGGGTGTCTGTAGCAGCCTGTCCTTAGAGTGAAGCTGTCCTAGTCTTTTGGTTTGCTGGCTGGGCAGCAATGTGGAGGAGAGAACAAATGGCATGGAGCAGGTACAGCACTCCCTCTTTGTCTGCAGGGGCACACAGCACTGGGGAGAAGGAGGTCACATAGGATGGTAACATTACCAAGGCTCATGGCCAAGGATAGATTGTGTGACAGCCTGAAGTAACATTATCTCTTGGATTATGTTTTTTCTGATAGTGCTTAGACTGTCATGAGACCTTTTCTAGCTGAACACTACCATCAGAAATCATATTTTATCAGTGGCTTCTCTCAGAAGTGAAAAGTTACCTTGAAACTGGAGATATTTTAGATGTGTGGCACCTGAACAGAGTTCAGTAACTTTTCAAGTTGTATTGGGTTTGTATGGCCAAGTTGTGGTAGCAGTGGGGAGGGGTACAGGGGTGGCTTCTAGCAGGAGAGGCTGCTAGAAGCTTCCTTCATGTCCAGCAGAGCCAATCCCTGGTGGCTCCACAGATGGATGTGCCTCTGATCAAGGCTAACCACCAGTTAGAAAGGGTGGTAATGCCTATCCTTGAAGGATTGTGCCCCGTGGAAGAGTGACCCACACTGCAGCAGTTTGAGCAGGACTGCTGTCTGTGGGATGGATTCAGGTTGTGGCTGTTCACAGAGAGCTGTTGCTTCTGAGATGGACTCAGGTTGGAGAAGTTCATGGAGAACTGTCTCCTGTGGGAGGGACCCACAGTGGAACAGGGGAAGGACTCCTCTCCTTGAGCAGCGTGAGAAGCCATGGGTGATGAACTGGCCATAAACCCCATGCCCTGTCTTCCTGTGCTGCTGGGGAAGGAAGTAGAGCTCAGGAAGGAGGAAGGGGTGGAGGGAAGGTGTTTTGAAGGCTTTATTTTACTTCTTATTATCCTGCTCTAATCTTTTACTAATAAATTCAGTTAATATCTCTAATTCTATCCTGCTTTTGTCCGTCATGGTACATGATGAGTGATCTCTCCTGGTCCTTTATTGTAACTCATGAACCCTTTGTTATATTTTCTCTCTCCTGTCCAGCTGCAGAGGGCAGTGATGGAGAGGCTGTTGGTGGGTGCCTGGAATCCAGCCAGCATCAACCTACTACAGAAGTCCACCATGGGAGGGAAGGAATGGGCAGATGTGTGCAGGAGGGTAAGAAGTACCATTTGTTTTCACACAGTTGTGAAAGGCTTTTGGCATTTTGAATGGCAGGATACAAATTTCAAGTCTGGGATAAAAAATATGTTCGTTTTATCTGATTAATCCAGTGGCAGATCTGGATCCGGAGGGCAGCAACTGTCCCCGTGGGGTCTGTCAATGGTGCAGAGCAGTATGCATTTGCATCACTATGAGAGATGTTTTATGTTGTTGTAAAACATGTCCTCTCCAGCCCAGCTTCCACTGCCATCCCACTGCTGCAGGTTTGCCAAAAGAACCAGGGCAAAATGTGGTGTGGGGTGTCTCACTGCCCCCATGTATGGGCTGCCCTTTTCCCCAGCCCTGTGCTAGTGAGTCTGACCAAATCCCATCCATGTCTCTGCCAGAAAGGAGTGTATTGATGGACTAAGACTTATGTGACAGTAAAACTCCTTCTGCGGAGTAAAAGCAACCTCCATAACCACTGGATAAGAAATTAATTGTTTAATCAGATGGGACCACACAAAATAGGTATGCTTTGACCTTCTGGTGGAGTTTGGCAGCTTTTATGCTTTAAAATTTCTATTACTGAAAATGAAATATTTCAATGAATTATTTATTTTCATCTCCATTTGAGCAACCTGAAGATGATTAGGAAAATTGTGCCAAAATACCTGGGTTGAGACCATAAGCTTTGTGCCTTGGGGAGAAGTGCTCTGGTGGTGGCAGCTCCTGACCTTCCTTTATTGACACATGTAATAGAGAAAATGTTTCCCCTCCTTCTTCAGAACCTGGAGCCTGAAAAGATTGGAACCAGTTGGTCACAGGCATTTGCCTGTGTTATGGCTGTAACTGTTTTGGGGGCAGCTGGTGGCATTTACTTCCTCTGAAGCATTGGCAGCTGGCTATTGCTGGTAACAGGATGTTGGATTAGACTGGCTGGTGGTCAGATGCAGTGTGGCAAATCCAATGTAAAAGGCACTAGTTAATGTCTGTGTGAGACTTTGTACATTTAAAATGGTCTGTGAATGCTGATTTCTGTGATTCTCTGATACACTAATTTGGCTGTGCTTATTTTTTTATCTGAGGCCTCAAAGGAAGAATATAGTGGTTTTTATTATGGCTTGACACAGTTTTAAAGAGAAATATGTATGAATGAAAATTATGGAAACAAAGTATAGCATAGAAATGAAAGGGTCTCTAAATGTTAAAAAAAGTTCAACTGGTTGAAGCCAAAAATGTGATCAATCAGTCCCTAGTGAGAGGTCATTTTAGTGAGAATTTGCCAGGAATTGCACCTTTCTCTGTGCATTAATACCATGAGCAGAGGTAGTACTGTGGCAGCCTCCCCCCTCTTAATAAAAGAGCTCTTTTATTTCAGAGGTACAGAGGTTTCTGAACTTTACCTTCACGCCCAGGACAGCTTCACTAACTGATCAAAGCACAGCAAAACACAGGCCAATATTTTCACTCTGTGCCTTCCACCTTTGCATCTGAGATGTCACAAAAAGAACAGCTGTGTGAATCAGCAGGTTTGTGTGCAGCTCTAGTTCCCACTCTTCCTTCCTGCCTTTAGGCATCTTTTCCAGATGATGGTGTTGTTTTTTCCTGCTTTTTGCTGTTGAAGTGCTTACAAGGGGAATATTTATAGGGAATGTTTTGTGATTATCATATTCATTTCCTACATCTGATGAACTGATGGTAAGCTATAACCTATTATGGGCTTTTACTATGAATGATCACCTATTGCAGAAAAATAGGTAAACTTCCCTTCACCTTTCCAGTAGAACTACATGTGGTTCCTTCCCCATATAAGAGGGAGAACAGCTCACTTTCCACAGCAAAATATGAATAATGTAGCAGATCCATAGAAAGTAGATGTTAATTCAAGCAATAGAAAGGAAAGCAAAGCAAGGAATCCTTCCTTGATTCCCTGATGGCACTTTTGGATACAGGAGTGTTGTCCTGGGAGCAGCCGTAAAAAGCAGATGAAGGGAAGAGAGAAGAGCACAAAGAGATGAAGAGAGAGGAGGTGGCAAGAAGGTGTAAGCATCTCCCTACACCTATTTGCACTCTGTGAGCATGAGTGTGACCTCCCACAACAGCCCCTGCTGCTGCGGAGCCGCTTCTGCTCCGGCACAGAGCGGCAGAAGGCCGGGGAGGGCTTCAGCTCCGCTCACGGCCGTTGTTCCCCGGTTCCGTGTCGGGAGAGAATGCCACGTGTCCGTGCAGCCGCACGCCGCCCCGCGGAGAGCCGAAGAGGCTCGCAGCGTTCCCGCCGGCTCCCAACAGCAGCCGTCCGTGGATGCGGCGGGTGGGCGCTCCGCTCCGCCCCGCTCCGCCCCGTCCCTCAGCGTTGGTGCCGGTGCTCGGGCCGCGCTCCGCCCCCCGCGGGCCGCGCCGCAGCNCACCCGCCGCCGCCGCCGCCGCGGAGGGAGGGCGTGCAGCCGAGGGGCGCGGGGCGGGGGCAGCGGGCCGGTTGCAGCGGGGAGCGGAGCCGGGCCCGCCGCCGGGGAGCGGGGAGCGTGTGCTGGGCGGGGGCTGGGCGGCGGGGCCGGGAGCCGGAAGGTGTCGGCGGCGGTCCCCGGGTGGCCTCCGC
>VWZP01007715.1:903778-1136508 GCA_013396995.1 Dicaeum eximium | reverse complement strand
GGAGCCCTTCCCCGCCCGGCCGGCTCCCTTACATAATGTCACCTGTGGTACCTGCGGCTCCCGCGTGTCACAGCGGCGGGTGGTCGGCGGTGACGGCAGAGCTGGGCTTTCTCTGAGGTCAGCGGTCTTAAAGTGTGTGTATGTCTTTGGGCGTGAGGATTCGCTCGGTGCCGGATGAACCTCTGGGATTTAAAAGCCCTAAGTAACAGCGGATAAGCGTTCACCGCTGTCTTCTCTTTTTCCTTTCGTAGGGCTTTTGGGTGCGTAGGGAGACACAGGGAAAGTGGTGTCTGAGGTGAAGGGGGTAGTGGAGGCACTACTGCGGACAATTCAACGTGAGAAACTTCGTGTTTGCTAGGTTTTCCTCTTTGCTTTCTTCTTTGTGGTGCCTTAATACTGCCGAGGCCAGAGCTTCCCTAGCAGCTGCCTTTACACGTGTGCGGTGCTTAGGCTGAGCCTCTCTCTACGTGTGCGCGTAACAAATCTATGGTAAATCCCCTGTGGAAAACCTGGAACTCAAAAATAGCCATGTTAGGCTTCTCAGAACTGATAAGCAATAATTGTTCTAAGTATTCCTAAAATTGGGTAAAGGGTGAAAAAATATCATAATAAATTGTTCTTATTTCTAATATACTAATGGAAATAGTGACACAGTTTTTCATCTTTGTAGTGTTCTTTTAAGCAGATTAATGCAAATACAGTAGTTTCAAGTGGGCGTATTCTCAAGGGGGTTACGTTATTGTGGGGAATAGACATGAACTCAGTGTAGTTACAGTAACACAGATTTTGTTGAGCAGCAGGGGATGAGAGAAAGTAAGTAGATAAATTAAAAATATTCTGAAGTAGTCAAGAGCTAAACTGAGCCGATGGGCAGAGAGGATCTTGCACTTGTCTGTTTGCGCTTCCTAGTGGCTTTTTGTGCGTGTTCCCATAAAAGCTATTATGTAATGGTGCTTCTCTTGGCAGGAATCTATTGTCACCGTAATTCCCGAGGTTTCTGGAGCAATGCAGCTTGTTCAGAAAAGTCGTGGTCAGAACAATGGGAAGAAAAGTTCTTAAGAGGAGGTTTTAACCTCTTTAATTTTTCATGCAGTAGGACTAAGCTCAAGATATCTGGATCTGTTCCAGGGTATCTTTACTGTCCTCTGTTGTTCAGCTTGTCTTTCTCTTCTGCTAGGCTGCGCTGTAGCTGTCGGGCACCAGCTTGCTGCTTACATCTGCATCAGAGCTGGGAAAACATTGACTCTCTCCTTTAATAATATTTGTTATACTTCTCTTTTTAATGTTTTTTTTTTCTTTTCCCCTCTGAACAGATGCAAAAGTGGTATAGTTGGAGCACTTAACTGTTGCTTAGACAAGAAAAAATCGTGAGATAATGGAGAAAGGGAATTCTCCCTGTTCTCATCTCTAGTTTGAACTTGTCTGTATACATCAAAGGGAGGCAAAACACCTAAGCAGAGAAGGAATTTACATATTAAATGCCAGTGCTCTAAGGATCTGTGCTCTCTGTGGTGTCTCTAGTTTATCGTTGATTTCATCCACCTCCTCTTCAGGTGTCTGCCGTAAATCTTTTTGCAAGTCTGCCTCCTTTCTTCTTTTCTTGACATGCTATTTTGGGGGGTATATTTTGATGCAGAGAGAATAATTTGTTCTAGTAGTGTAATCTGGTGGCCAGCTGTTGCACTGGCCACAGATCATACTTTTGTCTTCATAACTTTCCTGTTGTTTCTGGTAGTTCTCTAAGCAAAACTTTGAGAAAAAACTACTTTTCTTTTTCTTGTTTGCAGTTTCATCTTCCCTCTTACATTGGCTTGTCCTGTTCTTTAAATGAGTGTTTTATGGGCCACTAGAAAAGACATCTGTACCATCTGAAGACAAGTACCATCTGAAAGTAGGAAAGTATGTTTCTTTAAGAGCCATTAGGTGAAGAAGTACTTGAAAGATCTGCAACTTAATTTAACTAGATTTTAAAATTGAAGGTCACTGTAGAACAAAGTAGCACACATAAGGGAGCCATAACTTCCTCTTGTTGTTAGACAAGTTGTTGTCAAAACCCAGGTGCCCCCATATCCTCTTTAGAGGCAGATGACTCTGAGTAAGTACTGATCTTGAGGCTGGAATTTCCCAACCACAAGTGTAGCAGAGACTTTGGCTCTGTCCCCTTCTCTCTCTGCTTGTCATGCAAATTGACCACCTGTAGATTTTGAGGAGGACCCAATGTCCTTGAGCTGTGCAGTGCTCCATACCACAGTTATCAGCAGTTTATATTTAGTGCAGCGTGTGAAGGTGGATTGAAATGGCTGCTTGAGCACAGCTGCCTGGGCAGTCAGCAAGTAATGGTAACTGAAGTCACTAATGTGTGTCCTGCCTGGAGCATAGTGCTTTTGGTGGAATCCCTTCTGTCTTGGGGTCAGGGTTGTTTTCTGCTACTTTGTTCCTGCCTCGAGAAATGTTACAACTCTCAGTAAGAGCAGCGTGCCATGGTCTCAACCTCAGCAGTGCAACATCATAACCATAGATTTTGGTCTCTGTGACTGTTCCTGTTGCGTCACTTCTGCTTTTTATCGGTGTACTTGCTCACACCACAGCCACCTACTGCTGTACCGCCTACATATGCCTCTTACTTGTTCTGCTTTTGTGAGCAAATGGATGTGAGTTGCTGGCCCCTGTCAGTCCAGGAAGGTTGGACGCTGCACTCGGGGTCTGTGTCAGGCCACTGCTGTTAATTTTTTTTTCCTCCTTTTGAAAGTTGCATCACTTTTTGCTTGCCTAAGATATTTCCAGAGAAGCCTATTATCTGTGAATAACTGCATGAAAGGACAGTAGCTTGGAAGCCTTGCTCCAAAGTTTCCTGGACTGTGTCCTTTTGTGCACTCTGCTTGGCACAGGGACTCCCTGCAGCTCCTCTGCCCTCTGAGCCACTTGTGGCCTGCTGTAACCAGCTGATCCCAGCTGATCAGGCTTAGCAGGGAGAGGCATCATTCACTGGCAGGGTTGGTCCCACAACCTGTTTGCCTGAAAGACTGGAAAGGAGGGAGGAGAGGCAGCAGGGATTGAATTCTGCTGTGGGAATATGTAAATAAAAATATGAAGGCATTTCCTACTGCACAGAAAGGGAAAAATTAACCCATGTATAGCAAAGGCACTGTGGTATTACTTACAGTAGATTTCTTCTGCCAAAATACAGCAGTCTGTAATTACATTTATCTAGTTGTCATGACAAGTGTCATGTCCTTAGAAATGCCATCATATGTGTTTAATCTCTTGTCAGTAGGTTACTCTGGGTACAAATAGAATTATTTCAGATGTAACAATTTAACCTCCATCACAGAGTGTTGTAGTTGGGAACAGGTAGATTATTTCAGTGAGGCACTCTGTCTTTTTAAGCCCATCCGTATGACTATGGCTTTGCTGGTCTGTAATTAATATAGACAGTATTTTCCCTGACTCTGCTAGAAGTCTTGTTTATGCAGCTGCAAAAATTGATTTTAACTTTAATCAGTAGAAATACTTCCTATAAATGTCAGGAAATGAGCTTTTGTATGTACCAGAAAAAGTTTTCATCTGCCATTCATATGCTGGCTGTTTTGTTACTGAGCAGTGGCAGCTACTATTCTCACAGGGAGCTTAGTGCTCTCACATGGCCTACTACATGATGCAGTCTGCAAAGTCTGTTTTCAGACTAAGCACAGTGATGCTAATAAGAGACCATTGAAAGCCTTGCCTGTTGTTTGCTTGCTTATTTATTTTAAATATTTGTGTGTGGTAATTCAAGACAGTTTTTTGAGGAAGCTCACATTAAAGAGCTGCAGGACCAGGAGTTAAGAGGTGTAAACTCCCTACTTCTTTCCCACTGTCTTAGTTGTCCCCCCAGCTTCTGTCTTCCCCTGTTGGACAGTGGGCAGGCTCCAGAAGTGGAGCGTACATGGAGAACGTTCTGTGCAGCACAAGGGATCTGTGTGTCTCATGTCACTGGTGATTCCCTGAGGGGACCTGCTAGCCTGGCAACCAGCCCACCAGCAGTGAATTGGCTTCCTGGTATAAGTGAGTGTTGAGTGGAACGGGCTGGTCATCACTGCTGTGGTAACCTTGTAACAAGGCAAAGTACAGCTTTTGGAGCTGGTTGAGCAGAAGAGTCAAGGGAAATTGAGCACTGGAATCACTTTTATGTGGTAAACAGAGCACCACGTCATATTTGTGCTATATAATAGAATGGCTTTCATTCTCACGGTGTGCATTTGCTATAGGAGTAACTTCCTTGTAGGCAATTGAACTTTGCAGGGCTGAAATGTGCACCATTTTAACCTCATGCCCAGAAGTGAACCAGCCTCAATACCATGTCTCTGTTCATAGCTCCCTTAGCTTACATTTCAAAAGTGCCATGACCATTTGGAAAACTTGAAAGCCGTTTACATTTTTCCTCAGCTAATTTTCCTCACAGTTTATAATATTACTGTGCTTCACTGCTGTTCCTGTTTTTTCCTTGCATTGATTTAATGGGATTTTGTAATAAAATGAGTGGGAATTACAAGAATTTCTGATCAAAACCAAGTTTGCAGCTTGTTTGGGAATGAAGATAGAAAAGTTATGTTGGTATATTCGATCTCTTTCTGCAGGACTTTAAGGGGTACATAAGTTTTAAGAGGGAAACCCTGCTGATAAATTGGTCTTTAAAAAATGACCAAGCAAACCAAAACCAAACAACACCCTTCTCAACCCCCCAGTTTCTGTAATCTTACTTTATATAAAAATGCAGATCTTTCAATAGCTAGACTTGTAATGTGATTTCTAGCAGTAGCTGTTAAAGGCTGCTTGCTTTGAAAGAAGCTGTAGTTTGTATATGTAGTGTTAAACCTATAGATCAGTGAAATGCTTGAATGTCTTTGACCTATTTAGGCTTTTTGGGTTTTCTTTTCTCTGTAAAAAACTTCTTAAAAGTCTTCAAGGGCAATATATTAGAGCAGCCTCCACTAATACAATTTTATTGGGACTTGTGCCAGAATCCCCTTTGGGTATTGGAGCCCATTTGTGCTGATCACTCTCAAAAGGCATTTTATTTGTTAGGCCCAGTAAGGTGCTCTAATGTTAATTAAAACGCGTCCCCCCACCCCTCCTTTAAAGGCTGGAATGCTGTACTGGGTATGTGTTGCTCTCTAATGAGCCAAAAGCCAGCTGATGTTCATTGAAGACAACAGCAATTTATCATTCTCTGCTGTGTATGGATTCATTGTATTTGAAAGCTAAGACAGAAACTGCCTCTAAAATACCCTGTATAGGTTATCCTTTGGTGTTGATACGCAGACTGAGGAGAATCTCTTCTGTGCCAAAACACCAGCCTGGGAGGGTGATTGACATATCTGCTTTTCAAGAGAAGTGTCAAAATTGCAGAGCATTGCTCAGAGGGTATGAAAGCTTCACTTCTCCATCTGCCACCGCGTATGCCACTGGCGAGCCAGTGGCCATATGTGCGATCATCCTGAAAGCTTTCAAGGCAGCTTCTCTCTGAGGGCCCCTCACTCCTTTTCAAAGTCCAAAAAGGGCATGCTGCTTGCTTCAGGAGAGGGAGGGTCCTGTTTTCCCCTTAGGAAAATCGAGTAGTATGTCTTTATAAGCTAAAGCACTATTGGAAAGAGCTGAGTGATCCTGAAATGCTGCAGGCTGATTCTGTGATATGCAAAAAAAGTGTGCTGGAGACTCATTGCAAGCTTTGCCCTGGTATATAAGTAGACTACAAAACCATACAAACTTACTTACAGAGATTAATTAAAAATAATTTCACGGGTTCAGGGAGCAAGGTTGTAAGATCAGGGTTTGTGTCTTTTTGTAAGCATATCAGAGATGTGAAGAGCAATTTGCTAGGTTTACTTTTCATTTCATTAGTTGTGAGAACTTTCATCTCAAGTCTGTTTGTGGTTTCCTGTCTTGCAGGGCTTGCACACTTCTGCAACTTAAAAAGCTGACATTTAAATGTGACAATGAAATGTTTAGCAACAAAGGAGATCTTTAAGCAGGCTAGACAAAAATTCCTTTCAGCTGCATGGCTTTTGCTTTCACTTGGATGACCAGTTTTCCCAGTTCTCAGTTTGTTGTTGTGCTTCCCAAAGTGGAGAAGGTTGCCCTATTAATAACCATCTTTTTAAGTATTGGAATTTTTAGTAGTAATGCTGAATAAAAAGGGTGTATAGGGTGATGAGACAACAGAACATATCTCTGAATTTTGGTACTGTAGAAATAAATTTCTCCTGTGCTTATCTGGGAAGTATGCAGTATTTGCAATCACTGAAAGTGCATGTTTGTATCTGATGGCTGGACTTGATGCAGTTTTAATATGTGTATTTTGGGTAACTTTTGGGTAGTCCCTCTGAAAGAAACCTCATCAAGCTAGCTTGAGTACTGCTGAAAAATGTTTTTGGTAACACTTTGCTACACTTCAAACTGTTCTCTTCTTATCCTTGAGATTTTTAAATTGAATGTGTGAGGATAGTTTGCATATTTTATTTTGAGTAACTTGTGCAGTATATCTCAGGCCCAGATCTGAATTTTGTAACATCTGTACCTGAAGCATAGCTCTGTGCCTGTGTCCTAAAAACATAATAGAACTACTTCTACCCCTCAAGCCTCCTGCTCTTTTATGTGACAGAGTGCTGTTCTTAGTATTTACAGGGCTAATAACTGGTTTTTTTTGTGCAGTTCTAGGTGTGTAAATCAACCTATCGTCACTGAATCATCAGTTTAATCTTGCTAACTTGACAACCGTTGTATGCCAGCCTGTGTCAATACCAGGTAAGATGAAAGCTGATGCTGTTACTTTGTTTTTCCTGAGTTTTTGCTTTTAAAACCTGCATTTCCTCCAAATGCCATGACTCTTCTGTGAACTGGAGACAGAATGTGCTGCCTTCCATGTTGTCATCCTGCAGTGAGACAGCCACTTAGCACCTCTAGCTTTTAAAACAAGAAGTATTCTAAAATGTTCTTAGGTTCTGACTCCTTTGTAGCCATGCCTTAGCATTTTTCTTGACACCTGTGTTAACTTGGTTTTTGTGGTGTTCAGATACCACAAGCTGTGGTTTTTTTTTCCTTGTATTCTTCACTCCCTTACCACTCCCTGGTTTTGCTGTAAAAACTACTGAAGTCCTTCCTGCCTTCCAGAGTTAAGCATGCATGATAAGTCACCTGTGCTATCTGACCTTTTCTCTTGAACAAAAAATACGTTTTGTTTTGATATTTTTGCCCTACCTGCTCCCAAATGTTACCTTTGAGAACTTACTACAGAAGGATCTCACTTGTGTATTGTATATTTGATGTTTTAGTTGGAAAAAGCTACCCAGATATGTCTTTCAGAGAATGAAACATAAAGCTGTTATTTGGACCTCATCCTTTTATCCCCCTTTAGAGAAGGGGTGTAGATTGCAGGGGGATGAAGTGGGGAGAAAATCCCTTTAATGCTTTCAACAATGTTATTATCCAGTGCTCTAGGGGAGTCCTAGTGCAGACAAACTAATGTGAGCCTTTGTTCTGATGCTAATCAAGATAGGGATAATTCTTCTGACTACGCCCTCTTCCCCTCAGAACCCTCTAGCATTGATAAGGCATTAAGCTCCTTTGCTACCTCTCTTTTTGCTCTGCCTGCCTGATGTCCTTGTTTTCTGTAACTGCTACCTTGAGTGCAAAGTTTTGAGTTTTAAGAAGGCCTCATTAGGAAGGTTTTTTTAAATATTATGAGATTTTTTGGGTGCTCCTGGGTGGTGCTTGTACACTTCAGTTTAATAGATATCTTGGTGGCTGTGTGTTTATTTTTTGAATCATTAAGTAAAAAAACCCAACTCTTTGTTGATTCAAGACACATTGGATTGAATGCAGTGGCATCTTTTGCTACATGTTGGGGCATGCAACTGAAATTTAGAAGGTATTTTTCATTCTGTCTCTTCTTGGCCAAAGCAAACAAGTGTTGTTTCTCAGATGCTTTTAAGGATTCCTTAAGAAACTAACTTCTGATCCCTAGTCCAAAGAGCTCTGTAAGTTTTCTAGAGTGAATGTGTGTGCAACCTAGATAATGTTTGGGTTTACGCCAGTAATCTGCTCTCAGCCTAAACATAATCTGCACAGCATGAGAGATAAGCTTGAAACCTAAGTATATAGTGAAATATGACTCTGCCTGTGATGTAACACAAAAAATAATGCCTCTTTACCACATCTTATTTGTGACAACGGGGAAAATGGACGGTGGTGAAAATGCGATTATGTCTCATGTAAAATGCTTGCATCAGACAGAGCTGTTAAAAATGTCATGCAGATCAGGAAGAGGAGGGAAGAAGTGTTCGGAGTTAGCCTCTTTAGCCTTTCCTTGGCAGTAAGAAGCTGATGAGAAGCTCATCCTTGTGCTCCTAAAAGCAGGTCTGCTAATATAGCAGTGCTGTTAGTGATAGTGGGCTCTCTGAGGATCGATGGTGGCAATCCTCCATGGATAATCTGTCCTGGGTCTGGCTCGGCTGGCCTTCTGGTGAATTTGTCAGGGAGCTTGCAGTCTTTCACTAGGGGCTGTTCCCACCACAGGGTGGTTTGAGACCCTTTTTGCTATCAGTGCAGAACAGAGGGATGAGAAGGATTTAGACAAGTTGAAGATCTTCCCTAGAAGACAGAGACTGCGTATGTGTACACAGGTACCATGAGCATATTGGTGCAATGCTCTCATGTTTCATTTTGGTGGAGTGTTTTTCCTTAATGCAGAATTGGGGAAGTCCTGCAGCGATGATGTAAAAATCTGATTTCTTTGCAAACTGCACAATTTTTGCCAACGTAGTCCAAAAACATGCGTGAACAGGTAATGGGGCTGAGGGAGAAAGGTTCCATCAGAAGATGCTCAACTGAGGTGACTGACTTGAAGTGCTTTCTGCCTGTGACTATTCACAGAGGCAGGGTGTACATTTCAAAGTAATCAGCCTGGCTCCTTGATGCAAACCTGCATGGAAACATTAGCTGTTGGAAGGGGTTTATCAGCACTTCTGAACAGTGTTGTTTTTTAAGGTTGATCCTGAAGAGACATCACTACCAGATATGGTACATTTTGTGTGGGTAAAATTATGGGCTAGGTGTAACTGCCTTTGCCTAGTGCTATTAACCCAACAACTTTTAAATCCCAGGAAATGCTCATTTTCGGAGTGATTGCTTTTACAACCTGAAAATAAAACCTGGAAGATGTATGTGATGTTGGTTTAATCTTCTCTTTACCCTTGATTTGCATATGCAGGGAATTTCCTGCAAATGAGTGCCCTGCACTTAGTTATTCATATTCCATCACTTTTCAACATCCTGCTCATCTTTGGTGATTTGAAATCAAAGTAAGTTGATCTCTGTTAGCTTAGTTGACTTGGGTACCTATGCCAAGTGTTTTCCACCATCTCCAGCTGGGCATCTTACAGAGTGATGCACATGCTGCAGGGTTTCCAGGCATTGTTCCAGACAAGCCTTGCTGAATTTGAGATATGTGATAAGATTTATTTTTATTGTCTGGTGTACTTGGTGTCAAGCAACCATACTTGCTAAAGCAAGCTGGTATTTTATAGTCCTCTTGTGTTGTGCATTTAATTGCTGCATAACTGATGCCTTCTGTGTCAAGCATACATCGATTTTCGAGCTTTTTATACCATTTGTTTAACAGGCTCCCAGTACATAGGGAAATTTTGCACCCTCTTTCTGCTTAAAGTAGTACTTGAGACTGTTGAGAGATATTATTCAGCTTAGAAAACACAGTACTGTGTCTTAACAAGGGCTTGTGTATATCCTAAACTCTGTGAAGATACAGCTAGGCACTGTCAAGGTGCTCAGAGAAGTTAAAGGTAACACTTTCTTCCCTTTCAGCAGCTCACACAGACTGTTCAATTTGTTTAATCCCCAGAAGTGGTGAATTTTATATGGATACACTAACAGAGGAGGGGTTTTTTTTTGTCTTCCATGCCGCAAAAATCAATATTAAATGTAAAATCAGTAAATTTTATCTACACGTTTTTTCCTCTAGGACTCACAATTACTTCAGTCTTTGTCTTTGACTTCTCCTTCTTGGTTATGGAGCCAAAAATGTTATGTGATAATGGTAGAATTCCTTTTAAGTGTAGAAGGCAGCCTGTTTTTCAAATTGAAAAAAAAAAATTTGAATGTAGGTGAGGTTCAGGAGGACAGTGAGATATTTCAAAGAGGCTTTTTGAAGCTGGCTTAATACTTTAGTATACTGTGATTATCCCATGAGTTCAGTAGAGTTACTTCAGAGTTGCACCATGGAGGTGATTGCTGTTATCCCCTCACCTGACGTTGGAAAGACTATTGCAGAGACTCTCTTCCCTTTTGGCAAAGGGAAGTAAAACAAGAATGCTGCACCCAGAGCGTGTGGAATGCCTTGAGGAGTGTGACACCGTGCCTGCTAGCCAGGAATTAGTTACTGAGGAAGGTATTCAACTTGCACTGCCTGTGAGAACAGAGACTGATAGCTCTGGAGGCTGAGGCTCTGTTGGTGTCTCAGGAAAAATACCCATGAGGTTAGGAAAGTTGGTTAGTGTAGGCAGTATTAATGCAAGCTTTGTATAGTGCCATGAATGTTGTGTAGCTGCTGCCTGGCTTCTCTGCGAGCTTCCTGGCTTTCAAAGCATCTGCAGGAAATGACACAGGAAATTAGATAAGCTTGTTTGATCACATGTGGATTTCTGCACACCTATATGTGTGCAATTTTTGAGGGTAGATCAGTTTCCTCAGTATATATCTGTCTGTAATTAAGGTGTAATCTACAGTGTGCTAGGCAGTGCTCCCAAGTGAGAACACAAATCCCAGTCAAAGGCCAGTAACATGGCAATGGAGGAAGGTAAGGGGGGGAAAAAGGCATGTAAAAATGAAACTAACTAAAACTGAAATAGCCTGTTTCTTTTATGTGACCTTACTTTTAAGATGTTGGTCATATGAGTACATTTGGGAAGACAAACGTTGCAACAATCTACCATTCTCCTGGTCTCCAGGAGCTAGTTCTTGGAATGCAATGATGTTCATTAGCTTCCTGTGAGGAAGAATTATCATTTGGCTGTAGATTTTTGCCTTTAAGCTGTGTTTGGCAAAATAAGTTTGAGGTAAATTTAATCCAATTTGCTTTTTATTGGTTTTAAAAGCTTAAGTCCCATTCATTCTCCTTGGCCTTTCTATGATGAAGACATTGCTGGGGTGAGCCTTGCACTTGGATAACTTGTCTGTGTTCTATAGGTAACTCTGTAGCAAAGGATGGGCTTATTTGATGTCTTCTGGAAGAAGAGCTAAAATACCTGAAGCACATAAGCAGAAGCTCATTGAGTAAAAATTACATGCTTCCACAATTAATGGCTGTTTCCACTGTAATAGGGTGTAACGTGTGGCTGCTGCATGCCTGTGTGTGCCTTCATTATGTTGTGGTTTTCCCAGTGTGTGAGGCTGTAAGGTTGCCAAGCTTTCAGCTGCTGGTGTAGGGTTGTGCCAGCCACACCTGGCACATGGGGAGGAGGTGACCTTCTAGGTGTGCAGGGCATGGGCAGCCGCAGGGAGGAAAAGCATTTAGGTCCTGCTGCTGATTTCTTTCTGCAGCAGCTCTGAGCTAGGCCTTACCTCCTTTTGCATCAAACAGGAGTGCTTCCTCACCAGACTTCACTGGGCAGGAAAGCTGAAATAGTTGGTGTTCCAAAAATAAAAATCCTGTTGCTCTGGGGTTTCTTAATGCCTCATGAGCAGACTAAGTAAAGGGACTTGGTCAACTGGAAATTGCTATCTTTGCAGAAGTTTCTCTATATTTGTTCGTGTAAGATTATGAAAAAGTTTGGAGGGTGAAATGTTACTTTACTTTTCAGATCATAGTGTGCTCATCGACATAGGTGTGGTTATTTTGATATCCCACAGAATACATCTGGTCCTTCCAAATTTCAAGGCTTGGCTATGCTGCTCCTTTTCTTCTCTGTGCTTCATGAGGCAATGAGCAACCAAGCTGTCCTGTATCTAAAGTTCAGACCTTGGCAGAGCAGCTGGGTGGCATTGCTTATACCTGAAGCATCTTTTAATTTGCAGGGGAAAAAAACCCCTGTAATTATTGAGTAGGTGACAAATACACAGGTCAAAGTGAGACTTTTGAGGCAAAGCTTGGCTTATAAGGTAGAAGTAATCACGGCTCTTGTAAAGAAGTTTAATGTTGGCACTACAGAACTGAGGACACACTTGGGAAAAGACAGTATAAAAGTCTTCTGTCTGTCCTGTGATATACTGGCCTTGTCCCCTTGACCTCCTTATCCTTGGCAGAGAGCAGGTGCCATGTGCTGAGTAACTTCAGCCACTGCCATTTTCTGCAGTCCTGTGTGCTTCTGTTGAAGCACACACAACTGCTGGTCTGCTCTGACCTTTTTTTCTTAGGCTTCCACATGTAAAGGGATCACTGTTCAGCTCTGGTTTCAAGTGATCCTAAATAGACAGACTACCCCAAGTTTCACACAGGAAAACAATGGATTTTAATTGTCTCTGCAAAATCCGCCTTTTCTGGAAACTGTAGCAAGTCTGCTATGGTTTGACTGCTGGTAGCCACAGGCAGGGTAAATGATACTAGACAAAAAAAAAACCCTAGGAGTATTTGATATGAAGTCCATATTTAATCCCTCCCTGTAGCCTTTGGCTTCCTGCAACCTTTCTGTTTTGCTAAAACTGTGCTACAACCTTTCTGATTTTCCAGACTATTGATTGCCCTGTGTCTGAAAATGGATTTAATTATGTGATGCTTTTATAGGCAGTAGGTCTTCCTTCTCACATGGAAGAAATGGAGACTACAGATCTTTTGACAAATTGATTGTAACTTCTGGTGACGTAGAAAAACTTACATAACAGTAACATAAACCATGTGCAGAAGCCTGAGTTGCAGAAGGCTTTAGGTTCAGAAGCCTGCATCCAACTTTCAGCTTCCATAGGTTTTTCCACCACACAAGTGCACTGTTTCAGCTGCACTTTGGTGTGAAATGTATCCTTTTACAGTAGGATCATCAGGAAATGATGAAGGCAAAACATGTAAGAAAATGACACTTTGTTCTACAAACTCATCATCAAAAGCTGGCTTTCATAAGCATAAAGGATAAAACTCCTAAAATGAGACTTCTAGACAACTCTCTCAGTAAGTACTTAGCCTAGCAGCTAAAATTCTGATACGTCCTATCCTTTTGCCTCTGGCACTTTCTTGCTGTGGAGCTGTTAATGCAGACAGTTGTTGTCTAGGTCTCTGCTGTCTTGCATTGCTTTTTCCACCTACTGCTTGGGAGGAGGCTGTAGAAGCCTTGCTGTCTCAGCAGTGGACTTGAACCCCACACAAGAGCTGTAATACAGGTACCTGGGAGACTGCCTTTTTGTCCTGTAAACAAATGTTGGAGATGCTTATGGATTACTCTGCATGTAAGAATGTTCATCTCTAGCTTTCTTCCTGAATTCCCTTCTGTAGGCAGAGAGCAAATACAAAGTGAGATGTGTGGGTCAGGGCAATAATATACTTGGATTCACACTGGAGTGTTTGAAAGGAGTGGAGAGGGGAGGCTGGGACATTTGATGTGAATGGATCTGGGAAGCAATGCTGGCACTAGTTAATCTGGCCTGTCATTTTTAATTTTATTTACTCCTGGTACTTGATTGTCAGACTAGACTTTTATACTGTGTTCTCTTTGTGGCTCAGACTGCTCAGCACTGCTGCAAAGTCCTTCTAATCCTTTTTGCTATCTGTCTCTTGCAACGAAAACTCAATTGACAGACTGAATACTTGAATTCCGGAGAGCAAGTGTTGATGCAGGCTTGGGAAGAAGGAAGAACCAGCAAATATGGCAAGACCTTGTTGGGAAGGAGGGGCTCCTATAGAGGTGAATTAACTTGTGTGCTTTATCTTGGCAGCTATTGAAGGCCTTTGCTGGTGTCAGGGATCTTATGTACTTTGCCATCTAAATAGTACCCACTAACAGGTGTTCACATAGAAAAAGACCTTATTGATCTGGTTTGGGTTTTTTGACGAGAAAATGAGGATGCATTATGATTGTCCCTCTTGCCTTGTAACTTTGCTGCATGGCTGATCCTTGTGTGGGGTAGCACTGCAGAAGTAGAAGCTTTCTCAGCTGGCAGGCAAGTGTTCTGCAAGATGATAGAAACATTGCTGCCATGCTCCTGCTCTCACATTTTGTGAAGAAAGACGTGTTTCTGGGTGCTCTGATTGGAACCAACTGTGTTGGTTCCAATTCTGAGCAGTTCTTTTGGGAACTGAAGATTGCTTCACCATGGTGGTTGAGATGTACTGTGCTAACTGTGCTTACTGCTGCCAAATGCTGCAGCGCTCCAGAGTGTTAACTGTAATCTGCTGGTGACAAAACTGGTCTTTCAGTGTTGCAGCTCTGACTTGGCTGTGGATAAAGCAGGCTTATGTTAGGACTAAGCAAAACTCCTACATGAACATTCTCATCCTCCTCTTTCTGGCGTCTTGACACAGAAAGTGCCCTGAGCTTGACTGTGTGGGCCAGAATACTGACAGTACCAATTCCTTGGAAGGCCATATCTGGACTGGGAATGCTGTGTGTGTAACAGGGAAAGGGGAACAGGCATTTTTCCTCTTAACTTGGAAGGAATGACCTATTACTTTTACTTTTAAATATGAATGAACTCATTCTCCTTACCTCAGATATTGGCCATGTGATATTCCTGGTAAAAGTAGCAGATGTTCTTCTTCTGCTGTGTTTTGCTTTGGTACACAAATTCTTTGTTTTCTTTCTGTCCTGTCTGCAGTGGGCTGTGATACTGCTCATCTTGAGTGTATCAGGTTATTGCCCTGATTTTCTACATGTTAGTTTAGAGATGAGACAGGGGGGTGCATGGAATGTTGCTTGGGTAGTAGATCTGACGTGTGTATGTGTATAGGTGGTAAAAACCATGGTTCAGTATGGCCAGCTCAATAGCTGCTGCTTCTGTTTCACTGTTACTTACAACCTTTGCACTTTGTCCTTCAATGTAAGAATGTGTTCCACCCCACATTCTTTATGGTAATTTGCCAGTGAAAGCAGTTGCTTTGCAAATCTTCATCACTTTGTATACCAGTGTATTGTTTTTCTAATGAGAGAATGAGGATATTTTTGCATGTAAGTGGTTGTTTTCTATGTTCTCCCTGCCAGTGTAGTTTGTCTTACGTACTCATGAGCCTCTGTTCCACTTTTCTGTGGAAGAGTAGGCACATGGAGGTGAACTGCAGTCTGAGTGCCAGACAGACCATGGCATTTGGCAGTCTGGATGCAGGAGTTTGAGGACTCCACCCATAAAAAGTTGTTCTCTGTGGTGTCTTTCGTTTGCATGGGGTATGAAGTACTTGACACAACACTCAAACTTTAGCCCTTGGTGGTGAAGATAACTCAGATCTTCCTAATTAATGTATTCTTAGGAATGCTCATGTGGAAAGGGGCACATTGCTTTGCCATGGGGGCTCTGTTGTCCTAAGGCAGTGCCAGTGGCTGGCTGAGCATGCACTGCTGCGCTGACCTGTGTGAAATCTCTTTCACACATGCAGCTGGAACAGGCATAGTTACGGGTCAAGCCCTTCTGTAGGCTGCTTGTCTGGGTATAGTTGAAGGCAGCTCTTTCCTCCCCTTTTCTCTGTAAATCTTGCTGTGGTCAAAATTTATTTCTACTCCCTGTTCAGGAACCCTGTCTGCTGGTTTTCTTTGTAAAGATAAGCACATCAGTGTGGACGTATTTACTAAGAAGGGTGTCAAACAAAGGAGAATGGGGTGGTAGATGTTTTTAAGATTTCTAGAATAAGAAGGAGGATTTGTTGTTAATATCAAGGAAGCTGCCGTGATTTGACAAGAAAAATTTGTCCATAATTTAGTAAGGGATATGGTGATGAGATTGGTTAATGTGAAGCAATTGTTACCTTTGTCTTTCATTTTTGAGAGAATGCAGATACCAAATGTGGAACAGTTCAAAATGTGAGTGTGTGGTTGATTGTGCTCTCTCGTTAACGTGATGCTGAGAAGAGGCACTAACACAGGTCTTGTGACCAGTCTGTTGATGCTTTATCTCTTGCTTTACTTGGGAAGACCTGTGGTAGTGACATGGGGCAATTCCCCTTTGGGGAAAACATGAGTCTCTAGAGGACAGATTTTGTCTTTCTGATGAAAGAAACAGATGTGTGGAGCTGCTTACCTCAGGGCCCAAGGGGTTTGCCTCAGATCACGCACTGAAGAAATGTGTAGTAAGGAATTGCCCTTCCTGTCTGTGTTCAGAAACCACTAGTCCTTTCTGCAGGACGTGTGTCTGGGTGCTCTTGGGCCTGTTGTTTTCTGTTTGGTGCTGTAAGTTACCTGTGATGATTTATGCACTCTGCTTGGCATGTGAGGGCTTGTAGTTCTCACATTCAGTGGGACAAGGTGGTCTTGTCGGCAGCTTTAACTGCAAAATACTGTCACTTACATGTACTTCCAAACTTAGTGTCGCCCTTTAGCAGAGCCAGTCAACAGACCGAACTCTTTTAAGCATCTGCTTGTGAAGGAGACTGAAACCTCGAGTGCTTTGTCTAAGGGGGAAAGAGTTTGTTTGATGATGGTGGGATTAATGGTAGAGTTGTTCAGTTATGATAGACGGCTCTAACATTCTAATACTGCTCTTACTAAAAGACAAAATCACAAGAGTGAAACCTGCTGATAGCTGTGTTTGGGAGCATATTCATGTTCCCTGAAAATCCCACTGGGCCCAGTTACAAGGATGCAGCGAAGCAGTGTTTTCATCTTTGTCCATAATCAAAAGAGGAACAGCTGCTCTGGGAGTGATAAAATGCAAGGAAAGGCCAGATAAATTCTAAGACATTGAGAAGAGACAGATTTCTTTGTAATAATCTCATTTCTGTTTACAGAGTTACTACAGTCTTTGAGGTGCTGCCACAATGTACACAGTTTAAGCAAAAAGAATGACAAAAAAAAGGTTGTTTAAACTCTGATGGACAAGATCAGTGTTCAAAATGGCTGGAGGTGTTTTGTAGCAAATCTGGGTTTCTCTGTCCCACTGCTCTCAGTAACTTGCCCTGCACTGCCATTGTAGCACCCCATGTTCCATGCTGCAGGAATGCTTTGGCTTGATATCAAGCTCTGTCTGAAAGATATGTTCAGTGGCAGCTCATGATCTCAGCCAAGGAGGGGGTGTATGCTTGTGTAGGTTCTGTCTCTTAAGGAGGCACGGCTAAACTGGGAACAGTTAAAAAAAGATTACAAAATAAAACCCCTACACCCCATTCCCATCTCTCCTCCACCCCTGCCCCCCAACAGCGCTCCCTTCCACAAAGAGAGCTGCACAAAACCTGCACACTTTCTAAAAGCTCATCTGGCATTGAAGAGGAGACAGTTTGCTCTTTTTCCTGGAGCAGGAGATTGCTTTGTTCCCATTTGTGGTTGTTTAGGGAAGCCTTTTGCAGTAATCTACGGGGTGGTGATAATCCCTCGCATGAAGGAGCGTAGCCTCCGCTATCCGTATGCAGCTGGCCCGAGCACTGAGCTCCGCAAAGCGGGACCCTGCCCAGCCTTGCTGAGGGCTGCTGTGCCCGCCCAGCCTCCCGACACTGCTCCTGCTGCAGCCGCACAGGACCTTGGCGAAATGCTCAAAGGAA
The DNA here is from genome assembly GCA_013396995.1 of Dicaeum eximium. NCBI lineage: Eukaryota > Metazoa > Chordata > Aves > Passeriformes > Dicaeidae > Dicaeum > Dicaeum eximium. Next base: position 1,118,855 of record VWZP01007715.1, on the reverse strand, counting down.
CTGCCCTCAAAACCTTGCAAACTCATTCCTGTCTGCCCAAGGGCGATTTTTTTTTCAGCCATGGGAAGTCCTGGAGACGTTGTTAATGAGTTCAGCTGAGGAAATCTCACAAGGAACTGTGGGAGAGGGAAGGCTCCTTGCGTGTAAAGCGTGAGCTAGAATGTGTGCAAAGAGGGTAAGGAGGTGTGGTAAAAATCTTACAAAGGAATGAAAGAAATGAAACAGAGGTGAGGCAGTGTTAATACTTGAAAACGAAGGGAAAGAGCTGGAAACTGGAGAGGGTAGCCATTGGCAAAGAAAGTCTTAGTTTTTAGTCCTTTGATAAATCTCATTGTATAGATCAGTATCAAGTTCATGTCAGTGACTGTAGCTACAAAAATATAAAGGGAGTTAAATATTTACTGACAAGAATTTGAGGGAAAACTTGTTTTCCAGAAGTTTTGCTCTTCGATTCTTGCTACTGAGTCAAATTATTGGCATATTTGGGACAGAAATAGCTCGTGTATCTGAGTGACCTTTTAATTTCCTTTTCAATCTTTTGAACTGTAGTGAGTAAGGAACTGTAGGGAACAAAGAAAGCATTAAGAACAGGCGTGGTGCAGATTTTATTGCGTGTTTGCAGTAGACCAAAGAGCTCTGTATTTCTTTGGGTGTGATATAGCAAGAACCTGCTGTGAGGGTAAGATCTCTGGGACCAGTGATCGTTCAGATTAAAGAAGTGGTTTCTCTCCACGTGATGGGAGCTGTGATGGGAGCTCACGATATCCGATATCTGTGTAGCAGTGGTCTTTTTTTGCTCAGTGTTTATACAGCACCTAGCACAGCATGGTCTGATTTGTAGGCTCCTATTTCTGCCTTTCTTTGACCTGCAAGTGTTAATGAGGCAAGAAGTGCTTGTGAAGGGCTTTTTTGCCTAGTCACATACCTGTCTGAAAGCAAAAGTTTATCCTTTGGCATGAGCCCCAGGCTTCCTGTCTGCAGCTCTTCCTTTGCAGGCTCTTCTGCAGCGAGTCACAACAGCTAGCTGTTTTGTAGGAAAAAGGATGTTAAAAAGCATGTGCTGAAGAGAAGGGATGGGAAATGACGTTTCAGAGAGGCTTTCATTGTGTGAGGGGGAGGAGCATGCAGAGGGGGAAGCAGCATGAGATCAGTGGGCTTTTTATTGCACAGCATGAAAACATCCCACAACTAAAATCTAAGCTAACCTTTGCTTCCTGTGTGTCTTAACAGAAATGTTTTCCATGTAAGGCAAGGAGAGCCTGCTGTAAGGAAGCATGTGGCTGTCATTTATTTCAGAAAATGTGTCTCAGCATTCAACTGTAGAAAAACAGACCAAAGAAACCTGTGGTATCTGCAGCCTTTATTGCCCACGTTTATGCTATTTAAAGACTAGTCTTCTCCAGCTTGATTCTGGTGAAATAGCAGACTTGCCTAAAGTCTACTGACTACCTGTAAGTGAGTGGATTTAGCCAGGCATTGCTGGGGGTAGGCCTGACATTTATCAAGTCAACATAATTGGATTATTCAGCTGATGGTAAGCCAACACCTTTCCAGAAGGTTTCTAGAGCTGTGGTTTGACTCTTGGTAAACGATTTCTTACGCAAGTCACCTATACAAAGCCACCTACACTTCAGGTGTGGTTTTAAAAAGAAGTGTTGATTATGTTAATCACCTCTCTGAAGTTCTTTAAGACTTTAATTCCTGATACCCTTTCCTCCCACTCATGCTTTTCTTGCCTTACAGTACTGGAGGAAAAAAATTCTGTCATTGCTCTTAACTCAAACCCTTTGCATTTTGGGTGAACACTTGTTCAAGGGAAGGGAGCTGGGATCGCTCTCTGCATGTTGTCATCTCTTGAGTGCTTTGCAGGTGAGCTCTGTAGCCTGTTCCCAGGAATGTGCAGTGGGTATTGAGCATTACTGTGCTCTGAGATAACATGGCTCCCACAAGGCTGGTTCTTTCTTCTTTCTGCATTTCTTCATTCCCATCAGATCAAGAGTCCTTCCTGCAGTTAGGAAGTCAAGATTATTTCCCCAGAAAAGAAAGCAAGCAGAAATTTTGGGTGGGGCATCTAGGAGCTATTGATGTTGCAGACCATCACCTGCTCTGCATTTCTCCTTGCTGGTGGAAGTACTTTCAGTGTTTGCAAGGAATAGTGTTCCCTTGATGATGGTAGTGTTGAGGTTGTACCTGTAAATTCTACAAGGCCTCCCTTCTGAGAGCCTTTGCCTTTGGGGAAGAATAACCTTTTGTGTCATGACTTCTGAGAGTGAAACTTGCTGTTGGTCTAGTGACAAAACCCCACACTTTTCCTTGGTCAGAAATAAAAATTTATCAGTGGAACTGCTTCTTTGAAGAACTTAAACTCCTGCACAATTATACTTACTTTGTAGCAAATGTGGCCTAAATATAATTAGCTTTATCAGATTTGATTTGTCTGCAAGGAACTTGCGAAGACTGTTGATGCCTTTGATGTAAATAAAGCATGGCTGTTCTTGGCAGAGATGATGATACTTAACCTTGGTCCCTCAGAAGCATGTTGTTGAGTTCTATTCTTACCAGCATGTGTTCCTACCTTTCAAAAGGGCTCACAGTAGCGTTTCACTGGGATTTCTTTTCATTTTCAAGGACGGTATGAAGCAGCCTCTGCAGTGATTTCCAGCAGCTATACTCAAGTGCTTCTGAGGAGCAGGACTTGGAGGTGAAGGCTATGGCAGTGTTGCTAGAGTCCAGGGAAGGGTATGTGAGTGTTGGAGAAAAGGCTTCTGATAGCTATTGTGCTCTGTAGTATGTTGTAAGATATTGGGTGGTTTCCTCAAAATGTGCCTTGTAGTGTCCTGAGGACCCTTAGTGGAGCTATTTATTTTCCACAATGCAGGCTTGTCTTTGTCCTCCCCCCACTTCCTTCTGCATGTGAAAGGGTGATTCTGCTTCCTGAGGAGAGCAGATGCTGAAGTGCAAAAGGAGACAGTGGAGATCCTTTGTTGTCCAGAGCCAAGTGTTGCTTACACCTGTTAAATGCAATGTTCGGCTCACCCAGAAAAGCAGCTCTAGGTGAGTTAGAATGTGTATAAAACATGCAGAGACTAGTCTTTTCCCAAAATGAAGCTTGCAAGTGGCCTTTTAAAAGATGCTAATGGAAATCCAGATACTTGCAAATGACAGACCACCAGCTCCTCTGGATATAGCTGCTGTGACATTCACACAATACAGTCTCTCTCTGAACCTTATAGGTGGAGCTGCAGATGATATTTGGTGTTTTGTTGGCTTTTTTTAACAGTTGTTACTCTGCACTTAGCAAGGAGAAGTGAGGTTATTAAAAAAACTCACCAGCCCTCCCCCCCATTCCTGGTCAATTCCTATGCAGGGACCCTTTCTGAAAACTCTGCATAATGTATTTTTTTCTTATGGATAAGAACAAGAAGCTCAGTTAACCTGTGCATGTGAGACCGTTGCCAGTCTGATGTTGATGTTTAGACCTTTTTGCAAGATTCAAGTTTTTTTATTTGTAAAGCATGCCTTAATTTAAATGGTTGCTCTGTTTCTTTCAAACTGTTGCACGTGTCATTATTTTCCTGTTACTTCCTCTTGTCTGTTCAAGAGATGCCAGAGAAGTTGAACAAGTTTCTGATCCTGATGTCAGGGTGTTTGCATTCCTCTACATACATATGGCATTTGTAGAAACTAACACTTTTCTCTGTATCTCATTTATTTAGAATGTTTGGCTTCAGAGGAAAAGGAAATTGGTAACACTGAAAGATGGCGTTAATGTATTTAAGTCGTTGTTTTGCAGCAAATCCCTAAACTGCAGAAGCAAAAGGAAAACAGCTTTGGTGATGACAACTGCTGACGCTCAAAAGACTAAATTGCATATCAGGTTTACAAAATGGGGAAAACAAATCCAGTCTTAAGGGTACAGTATAAAAAGATGTATACCCTTTGAGAAACTAATTTCAAACTAGATTAAATTAACATGAAAATCTTCTGCTGTTGAAAGTAATTTTAAATCACCTTCTCACTCTTAGGTGGGTCTGGTATATTAATTTTGTTATGCTGTAAGCTCTTGTAGCTTATCTCTTTGTCCTGCTGCTTGGAGCACTGTGTTACAGGTAAAAACATGAATAGCAGGACTTTTAAACAAGCTTGCTTTATACTAATTCTAATAACTTTTATTTAATCAATTCAGTCTGAGGGAACCTTGTTTCCAGAGACAGGAAATTGCTTGAGGATTACTGGCTGTCGCAGGACCTTCATATTTATTTGCAAAATGTCTGGAAAAATAATAATAGAATCAGTCTTCCTTTAAAGGCAGTTGAAACTGGAGTTGCTGTGCTTTTCCCATGAGGCTGGGTAGAGGTCACTGGGAATTCTGTGCTAGAATGTTTTTTCTTGACAAATAGTTTCATGGTTTCAGAGTACTCATGCAGGGTGCTTGGAGGCACCTCAAAACCCCAAGCAAAGCAGGGAGTGACCTGTTTCCCAGGCTTGACATACTTATTCCTTAGCTTGAGATAGTAGAGAGTTAAATATGCCTTCTCTAAAATGCACTTTTTAAAAGGAATGGAGAAGGATCTTCTACTTTTCAGCTCTGTGTGTGCAAGAGGAGCAAGGCGTGGAGGTGTCTGGGACAGCATGTGTGGTATCTTTCATGTTCATGTGCCCAGTCTTTTGATATTTGAATACAAGTATGCTGGACAAGTGAAAAAAAAAAAAAAGTAGAAGTCCAAAAGACACCATCATCTGTCTTCTTGCTTGTGTTTCATGGGTGGTTGCCTGGGAGCTGGCCCATTCAGGGGTGGAGGCCTATGACTGGAGGCAGGAGGCAGGCAGCACCTGGGAGTGGTGTGCTTGGCTGAGGGACAGCAGGCAGGGAGGCAACTGCTCAGGTCAGTAGCAGGATGCTTTACCTCTGTGTTCTGGTCCCAGTGGTGACAAGGTGTTGCCTGTGGCTTTATCCAGAGTTTGTCATTGCACACTTTGAGTTTTGGGAGGGAATATGATCTTTAGAAGGGTTTTCCCTAGAGTTTTGAGGTAGATTGGAGAAAGCCTAGCTGTGCTTTTGCAGTCCTAGGTGGTCTAGCAAAACAGCCAAAGTGTGAGGTAGAAGATTATTTAACCTGTATGCTCTGACTTCTGTGTGTATCTCCTGATTCAGCATGGGCATGTGTGTGGTTCTTGCTTGTGTGCAGCACTACTTTGTAGCCCTGAACAAAACTGTAAGATTTACTGCTGAGCATTTTGCTGACTCTTGCTGTTCAGCCTGGTGTAACTTTCCCCTCTTTGGACTTTGGTTTCCTTTGCCTGCCTCTAACTCTAACAAGCCTGTGTTACCTTTGGCTATTTTGGAGCACTCTCACCCAGCTTTCTGGCTTTTAATCTGCATGGAAACCATGATGCTGGAGCCATGATTTAGGGGAATAATTTTGATGTAGAGGATCTTTATGCATGTAAATTATTTTTTTCCACACTTCAGTGTGGATTGAAAATGGAGATGGTTTTAGGAGCAAGGAGCCTGTACAATTTCTTGGCCCAGCATATTGGGCTGCTTGCTTAAGTCAGAGAGTGGTTTCAGACCCTTCAGGCCTTGGCAGCAAATCTGAGGTGGGAGTGTTTCCCCAGCTGCTGCTTCCACTGGCCCCAGAGCTGTCCTTGTGCAAGGGCCCAGTTTCTCCCAGAAGTTCCCAAAAGTTTCATTATTGTTGCAAAGGGGATGTTTAGCTGTGAGGTAGGTGTGGGAGCAGCAGCATGGGGGTGTCTCATCACCCAGGAGCAAGGGGTCATCCTTCAGTCCAGGTAGCCTGTAGGTGCTTGGATGGTGGAGGACAACCCCAGCTGGCTCTGCAAAAGGGAGATGCTGATGTACAAGAGGTGAACTAAACTGCAGGTCAGTAAAGGGTGAGGAACCCTTGCTGCTATGTAAATAAACAAGGTGCTGAGAGCTGCTAAATGAGCAGTTACTCTCAGACAGTCCTCCTTGGCTGCCTCAGGATCCTTTGCTTAACATCTTGTTTGAGTTTGATAACAGCTAGACAGAGGCCCCTCCCTGGGGAGTGGAGGAATAGGGATCCCTCTGACACTTGCAGGGTGGTGCAGAAGACTGGTTGTGCTCCCTCTCCTGCTGCAAGTCAGAGCGTCCTGTGTCCCACTTCTGGGCTACCCTAGTTCCAGCTAACAGTGATTTTTTTTTTTTAAATATTTTTTCCTCTACTAGCCATGCTTTGTAAAGTCTAAATGTCACTGCGTCAGGTGAGGAAGAAGTTGAAGCTTTAAACCGACCTTCTATTGAGGTACAACAAACAGGTTTTATTCATGAAAAGTTTTATTCTGCAAACTCTTACTTCTCTGCACTTATTTCTGGCATGCTTCTCTCCCACCCCAATTTGATGGTGGAAATCTTTAACACAAAATCTAAATCCTTAACACACAATCTCTGGATGATGGCTGTGGGCCTTGGATGATGGTATGCTGCTCTGCTGGTAAGGGATCTATCCTGAGGATTCTGCTTGGAGCACTCGGCCTTATCATGGTGTGTGAATGTCCCCTTGTGACATGTTATAAGCCAATGTCCTTCTTGGAGTGTCTCTCTGATTTGATTCTTCTAGCTTGTGCTGCTCAAATCAGAATGTAATTGCAGCTGATCCCTTGTGAGAAAATCAAATTAAACATAGCCTATTGAGGGAAACTAGTTAGAGGAAAAAAGGCTGTGAGGGTCTTCTCTGTGAGTAATTCTGGTAATTCTGAGAGTGATTTAGAAGAAAGCAAGCTGTTTGGGCTCCTTTTCCCCACCCCCTCTTCTCTTGGTCCTACTGATGTTTGAGATAAGTTTATGTCAGCTTGCCTGAAGTCTGAAATCTTCAGGTTGAGTGTTGGGGAGGAGGCTGTGCCTGCTGCTGGTGAGGGTGCCCTGCTGGGGACCTGTTGGGGACACGGGCTCCAGGGGAGGGTCTGTGTGCAGGCAGTGTGCTAATTGTCCTGTGCTCTTAATTGCTAGGGGGTTGAATGGGAATGCAAAATTTCTTTTCTTCATTGTACACTGGTAAGAGTGATATGGCTCTGTGGAATAAAATGTGCCCTGTGCCACAGTGAGGGGTTTGTGGCAATACACGTGCATCTGTGCTGTTAGCACAGTGCATCCCAAGGAGGAAAAGCAGTAAGAAACATCTAGCAACTTTGCAGCTGCTAAAAAACAAAAGTAAAGGGAAATAGTGAGCTAAGAGATGCAAAACTGAGCCATAGTGCTGAACCTTTTGAAGGCCTGCCTTATTGAGATCTACTGAAGTAATTATTTTCTTTGTTAGAATCTCAAATGCAGTCTTAAGGCCAAAACTAGAATTTAAAACTTTTTTGGTTTGGTCGATGATCTCTCTTATTGGAAGATTAAGTTTTCAGAGGATTTTAGAGACAGTCTTATATTTCAGAGTTTTTATGTGTGTGTGTTTATCTGTGAAAAGATCTATGTGCTGACAGACGTTCAAACATTAAGGATTTGTTAGCCTGGAATGTTCTGATATAGCAACACATCTCTTGCTGAGAACCTTCTTTATAAGGTGGGATATAAATAACAAGCACTGTACAATATTTGTCACCATTCCTTGAAAGTGGGTGATACTTGTATATAGTGGGTATTTCTATGTCTGGGAAATGTAATAATTTTAAACTTGAGTTGTGTCTCACAGCTGTGCTTTTAGGAATAAATGTAAGAGTTCCTCCATCTCCTAGTATAGTTAGTTCCTTACTTAAATGTCAGACTGCTTCTCTGAAGTTTATATTTAGAAGACTTTGATAGGAAAAAGACTTCCAAATGGATGTCCTCTTAAGTGGCTGTGCAACCTCGTGGTATTGCAGCTGCATGTATAGCAGAGTGATGCTTTTAGCCACATTAGTTGAAATGAAAGCACAAGAAATGGTAAGGATAGGGAGAAGCATATTCTAGTAGTGAGGGATTATAAAATAAGCCTTTACTGTACATGGGCTTTCATTCTCTGAAACAGATTAAGATAGCTGCATAAATGAGAATAGCATCCTGGATATACAAGTGACTTTACCAATCCAGTGCTTCTTTGTCAATCCTTTTACTGAAAGTAACATTTCAAGCTTGGATGTGGTTACAAGAAGTTCTGCCTTTGCACGGCTTTTCTTTATTCTCCTTCCCTGAAGCCATTCCAGTTTACTGTGAGTTTTCTTTTTTAGGACTTATTATTTTTGGAAGGCATTCTGGAACATTTTGTGCATACGATCCTCTGTAAATGTGCTGTTGTACTGATTAAAGCTGAAAGTATGAAACCTAGCTTTTCTGATGCAGTGCAGCAGGGGAAAAATGCTGAAACAATAGTTTGTAAAGGGAATACTTTTCCAAATAAAGACATTTTCAAAAAAGCCAACAAACAACAAAAAAAATCACCCAAACCCAAAACTGAGACAGATTGTGAGAGATTAGTCTTCCACAATCCCCCAGTCTCTAGTTCCTCCTATAGATTGCATAGATGACAGTATGTTTAAAAAAAAAAATCCTTTAAAGCAGATCCAGCACTTAAAAAAAAAAACCAAACCTGTTTTCTTTTCATTCATTGTGGACATGATCCCACTGCTATAAGCATTTTTGTAATAGTGCAGAAATCTGCAGTGCATTGGAGTTGTGTGTATTAACCTAATTCTTCCCACTGCTCCTCTGCAGCTCTGTTTTTCTTCTTACTGGTTCCTGCAAGTTCACAGCCTGCCAATAACTAACTTCTTCCTTATTTGGAAGGACAATGGATTTTGATCTCTTACCTTCCTCTTCCCAAGTAAAACAGGAAAATTTTCCAGTGAAACTCTGTGACTTTAAAGAAAGTATCTTAAAATCTGGGGAGCTAATGATATTTAGGGCTTTCTCTTGGGCTTACCAAAGCAAGGAAAATGGGATTTTTTTTTTAAAGTAATACCATTCAAGTCGTCTGTGTCAGACCTGGCATGATAACCAGGGTACGTGGAAATGTAGAAGGATCTCACAATACTGAGACTATTTCTAATAGTTTGTCTCCGATTCTGTTTCTAAAAGTATGAGTGCTATTTGTAAGAATGAAAGCCAAGCCCTGCTTGGCAGTTGTTAATCCACACTGACTTGAGCATTTCCATCATGCAGTGGACAGTGAAAGGTACTGAGTACCACCCCTTTTCCCCTTGGTAACCTTGCACCTCTTCTTTGCACACGCCTTGGAAAGTCTGCTCCTTCCTTGGTACTTACCTTTAAAAGGAGTGTTGGAGTTGAAGCTTGTTTGGTCCCCTCAGGAGTATCTGTGAACCTGCTGTCCATTTCTCTGGGCTGCAGCAGGGAAGAAGCTGGTATATGAAGGCTTGCACCCACCATGGAAGGGGAATAGCTGGAGGAAGTGCTCCCTGCAATCAGCCCACAGAAAAATATGCTCAGCTAAGCTCAGGATGGTTAGAGGAGCATCAAGTGAGATAAGGAGGCAAACAAGGAAGGGAGGCAAAAGCAAGATCTAGGTGCCAAAAGGACTTCAGACTGTGATAGAGAGGAGGAAGATGGGGAGTAAGCTGTGCAAATTGGTGAATCTTGCAGGTTTATTCACTTGAGGTAGGAATATTGGTGTGACCTTACCAGTTGTAAGGTACTAATTATCCGGTAGTGAAAAATCCAGTTCCCTAGCTTAAAGCTTGGGTGTGCCTTAGTGAGTCTGTGGAGAGTTAGGTACATGCCATTTATCAGAGATTAAAATGGAATTTCAGAGTTTAACCTGTCCAGCAGGCTTCTTTCTTTGCAAACTCTAATGCTCCCTCTTGAAAATGGAAGTTGTGCATCCCCAATTGTTGGTTTAGTTTGTTGTTGTCTTTTTTTTTTTTTAATTTAACATTTTAAAATTTAAAAGAAGTGTTCTAGAAACCTTTGTGGGAGAGAGCAGGTAAAAGCTAAATCAAAACAATTATATGAAAGAAAGAACCAAATTTGAAGGTCATAGGCCAAACCTTTGGCACAGTTGGGGAATGAGGAAGGAAATCCAACTATTCGGATTCCCCTTCAGCAATGGGGCTGTTTGCAGTAGGGTGTGTGCTGATTCCAATGTCCAGAATAAGCAGCTTGGTCTTTTCTAGTGATTCTTCTTTGTAGCAGGGAATATGTGCAATTTGCCTATCTGCTTTATGCTGTGACTGTGCTATGCAGAAACTTGCCTTTTTATAATTCAAGTATGAAAGTGTAAAATGAAGCTACCAAACACCTTGTCTGGTTACTGGGCAAGAGGAGTGTTAGGTGTTGTTTGGCTTTTCATATTTCCTCCTTTCCTCTTCCGTCTTTTCCCATTATCCTGAATAATCGAGAGTTGGCTGTGCTGAAAAGTCAGATAAGATTTTTCTACGCTACCTGAAGGTAACATCAAAGGCTTTAGTTTTTTCCTTTGTTCCTAACTTAAACTGAACAGTGTAATTGACCTGTGGTGGTATTCCTAAATGTTAAAAACACAATTCTGTTTTTAAAACCTTGCAACTAAACTGGTTTAACCACAGAAAGTAAGTGTAATGAAGGATTTCTTTCCTCTGCTGTCACTTGGACTTGCTTTTCCTGGTTTTTTGGTTTTTTTTTTTATTTAGCAGCCAAGAAGATGACTTTTTTGTTTTAAAGCTTAACTGCTCTTTGAAAGCAGGCAAAATAAGGATACAACAAAACCAGCAACTAAGGGTGAAGGTTAAATCCTCTAAACCACACTGCTTACATTAGATTCCACTGGCAGCGTGACCATGAGGCAAGAACAATGCTTGTGCTTAGCTTTTCAAAAGCTGTGCTGTGCACACCCATCACTCATGCCACTGCTAAAATCTTTGCTGTGTGCATTCAAGAGTTAGCAAACAATGTCTGAGTATTATTCTGTGAGGGGGAAATAATGTGGATAAAATAGAGATTTCTCATGTGCATGAAGATAGCTAATTTTATTTTGATAAGTTTCAAGTATGGTATTTAAATGCAAGCCAGTATAATTCCAAACATTCTGAACACTTCCCTAAATAAACTTTGAAGAATTCAGGTTGAAGGCCTGTTTTCCAACAACAATGACACAGGACATAACTGTGCCAGGCATTTTGAGCAACTAGAGAGCTTCAGACTGTCCAGTATCGGGTTGTCCTGAGCATATGGCCTTCCAGAAAATGCTTTTCCATGTGGACCTAGGAGTCCTCCTGTGACAAAATAAGAAAATTTAGTCATAATCCTGTGAAAACTTACATGTGCTTATAAAGGGATCTTGGATCAAGGGATAGGAGTTGGCAGCTTCTGAAGGTCTGGAAGATAAATGACAAAGGTCCCCAAAGAGCTTATCTTAAAGAGAGCTCCTGCCATATATGTGTGCCATCTTTGGAAGGGGCTACGGTGGTGTAAGAGCAAGCAGGAAGTCTGGCCTGTCTGGTTTCAGTGGGACTTGATGTCTGCTTGGGGACTTAATGTAGAAGCAAACTCCTGTTCCCTGTGCAAGCAGGGCTGGCCCTGCAACAAGGGGGACTCTTGCTGAAGCATCACTGGGAAGCTTGCTTGATGCCAAGACTTGAAGAAAGAGCTGGAGATGTCTGGAAGCTGGGAGCAATGGGTACTTTTTCACTTGTTCATAGCATTCCCTAAGAGGGTGTGTGGCTATTGACTTTGTGGATATAAAGGATGGTTTATTGCCTTATCCATATTTAGTAGGTGTTTTTCAAGGTTCACATTATAAAGAAAGCACAAAACCCTCCACCTTTTTTGACTGATATACCTTTAACATAGGAAAATCTCCTCCACTCCTTACTGTATTTATGGGCACTGCTGGCTTTACTAAATATTATCTTTGTAAACATCTTTGTTTAATCCTTACATAACTCTTCAGCCTAGGCTGTGACATGTGAAATGGGTCTGAAATGTCCTTACTCTTCATATTTGTGCTACTGTCAGCTTCTGCCTTATTGTTCTTAGTATCCATTAAAGAAACCAGCCTGTTCCTTAGTGCTTTGTGTACACTTCGATTCTCCCAAACCCCTGAATTGTTAAGCTGTGCCCCTGGGAGTATGTCTCTGACAAATGTGTGTGATCTACACTGCACTCCAGCTAACTTCAGGCAGTGAAGGCCTGAGGAGTTGTTATGAAAGCTGCTTCCCCCTGAGCTGTAGGTACAAGGAGTGTGCTAAAACAACCGTCAATTTTCAGAGAATTGTATGTCTGTCTAAACAGCCTCAAAATCAGCTCTCCTATGGAAAAAAGGGGTGGTTTCTTATCTAGTCAGAATCTCTCTCTTCTTCTAATTTTGCCAGGGAACAGTCAAGGCTGGGAACAAGTTTTGTAAGTTGGCTGAAGCCCAAACGGGGAGGATCCTCGCAAGCGATACCTGTACCCAGTGTCTCCTGACAATCCTGAGGGGTTTTGTCTATGCTGTCACTCACTGAATGGTCTGGTTCCCCCTGTGTCTCCTTCAAATCCACACTGAACTAAATCAACCTAGTGGGATGTTTCTGTGGGCATAGCAGCATCAATCTACAGCATTCCTGGAGTGGCAGCGACAGGCCTGTGACAGACAGGATACCTGGTAACCTGGGATTCAAGTGACTTGGTAGTTAAAAAGAGATGTGGAAACCACATCCGATTCTAAAAGAAAGGAGAGAAACAGTGCTGTGCTTTGGAGCAATCTGTTAGTGAACTAAGAATAAGCAATACTTGATTCCTCCAAAGATATTCTTGTTTTAGGTATTTCTAACTTGCTTGCTGTTCAGAGACCAGAACTGGACTGCTGACTTCTGGGTGCAGTCTTTGAGCGAGAAAAATGCCTCACAGCACACCTCAGGTGGCTCAGCAGATTTTGTGATAATTGCATGCCCTCTTCCTCCCTCTTCTGGCTGCTGCTATGTCACCTGACATGCATTTTTCCAAGGGCAGGGAGGGCCACCTTTAAAAGATACCTTGGCAATACTTTCAGAGGTTCTTATACCAATGAAGCTTCATTAAATTGGGAGGACTTTCTTGGTCTAATCAGAAGGGTGTTTGTTGAAGATGGTGCATTGCTTTTTCAGAGCTGTAATTCTGTGTAGAGCAGTGACTCTTGGAGGAAAGCAGCCATCTGTTGGCCTGGAGTATAGGCTGGCCTCTTCCAATTGAATATGAACTCAGATGTTATGTGGGAGGTCTGACTTGAGAGGACAGGGCAGATGTACAGATTAACTGGCTTGGCTTTCTTCACATGGAATATTTTTTTCATTCCATGGTCTAATTGTTGCTAAAGGTATTCAGCAGATAAGTGAAAGTATCTGTTCTGCATGGTGGAAGTTTGCTGAACAAAGCATTGGCTCCTTAGTCATGGAATACATGAGAAATCTATAGGCTACAGGCATAGTGGTATAGATTCACTCCTCTCCCTCCCCCTCCAAATGAAGCAAGAAACAAATGGGGTAGACACAGTCTATTGTAGCTCCAATCCACATGACATTTTGTCATCTTGAAATGACATTTCAAGGCAGGGTGTATGCAGACAAAGAGTTTTTCTTTGAGGGAGATGCCAAAAGAAAAATCCAAATTTTTAAGTTATCCCTTTTGTGAATTATATATGAACATAGTAGTGACATGGAACTAAGGAAAAACCCTCTTTTCACTAGAATGGCTACCGGGTTTATTGACAAATCCACATATTCCCTCCCATGATGCATCTACTGTTTTGCCTGAGTAATTGGAAATGTGATTGAGGCTGTTTGAGTCGTGTGTTTCTCTAGTCAGTGCATGGCTTTAATCTCGGAATTACTTAAGGATCTGAAGGTTCTGCCTTCCCCAGTAGTAGGAGTGGTAACTGAGATGTCCTGTTTGTCCTCAAAAGGTACAAAAGAGTACAATACCTACCTTTGCACTTCTCACATCTCTTTGAGATTATCCAGCCGTTTCGAATTTCCTTGGGAAGCTTGGGCAAATAAAAAAACCTAATCCTCCTTCAGTCTGCATATTCATTTAACTGAAGAAGCTGTGGCTGAATGGGGGTTTTCCTCAGAATTAAAAGTGTTCCTGTTGTCAGATGTAAAACCATTAATTTTGTCAAACTTGTTTTCACCTGAGAGCTTCAGATACGTAATGAATAGCAGGATACAAGTGTTGAAATGTGTTTCCACGTGGGTCTTTTTGGTTGTTTTTATCTTATTGGTTGATTTGTTTTTCCAGGGTGTTTTTGGTTGCTTGATTGGTTGTTGTTGTATTTACCATTGGAGGCCTTGCAGGTTAAAACTATAGTAGGTTGGTGAAATGTGTTCTGCTGGGTCTTCATTAAAAGTAAGGGTTCAGCTTTGTGCTCTCTCTGTTTCCCAGCTGTTCTTTGTGTGTTTGTGTACAAGGCTGTTTCTGCTGTGACAGTGCCTCGTAGGCTGTGGGTGAATCCCTCAGTCCTCAGGTATGAGCAGTGTCACATCCTGCAATTTTAATTGCTGTGCTCTGTCCTGTCGGATCATTATACCCGAGGTTTGCAAGTTGTTTTACATTCCTCCTCATAAGCGTGTGCTTGCCTGCCAGCTGGTTGTCAGGACTGCTGTGCCTCTCCAGGTGGCTGAAGAAGCATTTGATTGATTTATCCTACTGTCTGCTGTGTCTTAGAGACCACCTGAAAAGTGGTGGGGGTGTAGGAAGACTGGCTCTCTCGAAGAATTTTTGAAACAAATCCTCCAGATGCTATGTCCTCTGGGGCTGTCTTGAAAGGAAAAGCTAAAATTAATTGGAAGCTAGGCAGTCTTCACATTTGAAACATCAGTGAGTGAAAATTTATGGTGTCTCTCTAATACAGCTCCTTTTAGTCTTTCCTGTGTAGAAGATTGCTTTTTCTGCTCCTGTTACTTTGAGAACTGTGAATACTTAGTAAGGTGCCTAAGTGCTAAAACATGTAAAAGGTTTCTCTTCGTTTCTACCTTTCCCTTTTCCTTCTCTAGATGTTGTAGGTGTTTGGCTCAACACTTTTTCTTGCTTTGTCTGTTTTTTTTTAGACCAAGGTGCTCCTGATCAACCAGATCTTTCAGAAATTTTTTAAAAAGAAACCTTGGTGGGTAAAAGATGTGCCATGGAATGGTAGCATCAAAGAGCAACACAGGATCATCTCTTGCCTTGACTGGCTATGGGTTATTTCGTCTGCTAGTTATCTTTGGTTCCTTTATCTTGGAAGCACAGTCCACAGGTAAGTGAAACCTTTATATATGCTACAGGGAGGGGGAGGCATATGAGTTTGGAAGTGGTTGTAAATTTTTAGGTGAAAACTGGTGATGGTTGATGTATTTGTACACATCTTTCAGTACTCACAGGAAAAATTCCATCACTACTTGTTAAGCAGAGTGTGAAGGGTCTGAGCAGAATGAGTCTTGCATATTAGTAAATAAGTGCTTGTTCTTCATCCTGTAGTTTTGATTCCCATGGGTTTTTTCCCCCTCCATTCTCATCCCTTCACTGCAGCTGGAGACACTTGGGTCATCTCAAGAGCATGGACCCTGTTTTTGTTGAGTGAGATTCTCATGGAAGCAGTGTTATCTGTCTGTCTTGAAACAACTGCTCATGTGAAGGGGTGGAAGCAGAGATTGTGTCCAGCTCTTTTGCACAGCTGATGAATCTGTTCGGTGTTTCCTTGCATGCTGTCTCTTCTGACACCTTAACACCTGCTACCTGTGCCCCTCTATTGGATCCTTTTTTCAGTTTAAGTTTTCCCTCTCCCTCATCTCTTGATGTTTCTTGGATGGATGGGTGTTGTGAATAGTGTAAAAAGCAGTGGAATGAGATGCTATGAAAAATGTCATCAGAGATGGGAGATCTGCCTTTTAGAAATGAGTGGAAGAAGGAAATGTACTGGATACTCAGAAAGTAGTATGTGATGTGAAGTATGTGCTTGATTACCCAGTATACCCTGAAATATGTCTTTTTTGCTCAGACCAGCCATTATCTAGTTTTTGTTTGTAGAGAGGTGTCTGGTCATAGGAGGCATGAGATGAAAAGAGGGACTTTGTTTGCTTTTGTAAGAACTTTGAAGGAGTAAATACCAAAAAGACAGATTTGACTTGAGCAGCTGTTGTAATGTAGAGCATTAGCTTGCCTATGTAAAGAAAACCTCAGTTCTTGACATAACTCTAAAAAGTCCTATTTATTTGACATATCATGGCACCTGAGAATGTCATGTGACCAACATTCCTCAGCATCACTGTGGTAGAGCAGAATAAACATTAGCTGCCAGATGCACTCAAAGTTGAGGTGATCCTGTATAGAAAAGTCTGCTGCTGCTGAAAACTTCTGGAGGAGGAGTTGATTTTGTTTTACTATTCCTGGCTATTCGAGTTTGAAGGGAGAGACTGCTGAAATCAGATATCTCAAGCTTATATGTCTTCCTGACCTGATTTTGGTCTTGTAGGTAATGAGAGGGTAGGGAAGAGACCCTTGAGAGCATGACAAATTGTCATGAATAGTTAGTGACAGTGGGAAAGGGACAAGATCTTTTTGGATCTGGGCTATCCATGTGTTTTTCCCAGCCTTGCTGTTGTTGGTGATGGTGTCACTGCCTCATTTCAGATGTAGGCCTGTCAGATACGCCTCCCAGCCTGAGGCACCATTGCCATCTGAAACCCCCATTAGGCACTGCAGCACCTTCAACTGAGACTGCAATAAGTATGCAAATGCCTTGTGCTGCACAGGCTGCTGGATGGGGAAAAGCTGCCACAATACTGGCAATGCTTTTTAATACAATTTTTGAGACATCCAGTCACATTACAAAAGCACTAGTTAGGCATGCCAGAAGACCCGAGAGTGATTCTGCCTTGTGTTTCCCTTTCTGTGTTTGTTTTGCTTCGGGATCTGAAACTGGTTGTGGTGATCAAGGCAGATCATCACCTAAACAGGATTCTGGTGGCTAGGCAGGAGCCATTTCCTGCAGGGGAAGTGAGAAAACAGAGGGGAGCCAGGATCATAGCAGAGGGCAAGACACTCAGGGGAAGAAGTCCTGGGGGAGGGGGCTCGCTGAGGAGCGCTTCCATGTATGGTTTTTCTGAGACTGGGATGTAGCAACCCAAAAGCCAGTTACTGGGAGGGCTGGGGGGTGCTCAGTGATGCATCATGGGCCCAGGGAGCTGCACCTGCAGCAGCGTGCCAGCCATGAGTAACATTAATGAGCAAGTCAGGTGAGGAGCAGAGAGCCAGATGGAGAAGCAAAGAGTACTGGCGAGGTGCTTGGAAAATCATCTTTCCTTCATCTTGGTCCCCCAACTGCCTTGCCATCCTCACTTTATTACTTTGCATAGCAAAGTCATTCAGAGCAAGCAGAACAAAATGATGTTAACATGAAGCAAGAGACTGTACTAAATCTTATGGTGGTAATGCTTATCTTGAATGTGGAGCCAGTGTGAACAAGCTCTAGATTGCTACAAAAGCTGAAGAATGTCCTCATAAAAAGACAAGCATGGAGACAGTGCCTGGCTCAGACCTGAGTAAGAAAGCAGAGCTTGTGATTCCTACATAGAAAACCATATGAGGTATATTGTATTGCAATCATTTTGCTGCTTAGAAATTCCATTGCTTAAGTTCCAGGAAGCTTAGAGATATATTCATGATCTGGGCAGGAAGATGTTCCTTTGCCATGTGGTTAATGCAGAGAGCAGACTCATTTTCAGTCAGCAAGCATCTGCTCTGTCCTCTGGTAATAAATCGATTTTATTTATGCTTGGATTTTTAAGAAAAATCCTCAGCACTTTGTCTCAAGCAATCTATCCAAATATCCTTGAGTGCCATGAGATGAATATAAGTTGCTTAGTCACTAAACATACTGCACAATTTGGGGAAACTGTTCCCTTTTCATGGGAAGATATCCATGAATATGAAAATAACCACTGCACATATTTTAACACAAAACAAATGCAGCCTCTGATAATAGGCAAGCAGTGAAGCTGTGTCAGAAGAGGAGGATTTATGGAAACTTGAGTGCTGTTCAGGAATATTTTTTGAGCTTTATCACTGTGGTAGCATTTTTCTTTGTCTGGCAAGTTCCCTAAGATTAGTTGCGGGAAATGATGAAGGAATGAGCAGGCAAAGAGACTTGGAAACCTCCTCAGTAATACTGAGGTTTAGTTCTTCATCTGTCTTTTCTGTTTCTTTGAGGGTTCAACTGGGATGTAGCTAAGAGGCAGGATGCTTAGCAGATAGAGATGGGGAATTTTTGAAGCATTGGAAAGGAGCAATGACAACCTTTTTATCTGCATTTCCACAAATAATGCTTCTCCATTTTTTTTTTCGTAACTGTGACTTTTTTAATTTTCCCCCATCTCCCTCCCATCTCTGTTCCTTAAGGTTTTGTATTTATATCTCATTCACAATGGTCCTCCTGCCTGGCCAGGCTATTTTTGGAAGAATGACAGTGGATCAGATTAAGTTGTTCATTAAATTTTAACATGTAGTCTATAATATACTCTGAAAGCTTCCTATGATTTATGTTCTAAATGTGTAATCTCTCTTGGATTCATGAGTGGCTCTGTCAGAAACCTATCAAAATAGGTTGGGCCTTCCATTATTGATAATAGCATCACCTGATCCTGCGAAATGCAAGTAAATGTGTTGGTAAAAGTATTAAACATCCTGAATTAAGCAAATATCAATACCCATAAAGGAGAGAGTTTAAATATTAACCTTTAAAAATTAATAGTAATGGAGGCTCGGTGAATCTAAGTCCATTTAGATTTAGACACAGTTTGATTTTTGTTGACTGCACGTGCAAAATGCTATAAAGTTAGCTCTTTAATTTTTAGGATTGCCATTAAAGTGATAAATTGAGCTTGAATAAACTGAAACGACTTCATTCCTGTGTGTTGTCTGTGACGCAAATGCAGCCAATCTGCTGCTTGCTGTTCTAAGGTCTTTTCAGTGCCAAGGTTATTCTGCACAGAAGCTCTTGGATACCACTGGTATTTGTTTGCATTGCACAGAGCAGCTTGTTAGAGCACACTCCACTCATTGAGCAGATTCAGACTTGTTCCTATTCTTTAGGAATCTCTGTGAAGCAGAGGTTTCCTTTGTCTCTGATTATGCAGCTGAAAGCAAGGCGTTTGTACAGCTAGGGATGAATTCAATGGCCATGAAAACAAGGACACTGTAGCACTGGATGGCCAGACAGAAATGTGGAAAGTGTCATGCATGAACAGATGATCTTGATTCTGACCTGTATGTTTCATCTAAGTGTGGGTTTGGAGAAATTACAGTGTCAGCCCAGAGCGGCGTGGCCTTGCTCATGGAGAGAAGGGGGAGCATTTTCAGGAGCAATTCTTCTTTCCAGTCCCTTTGTAGAGCTTAAAAAGAGCAGAGTGGTATGGAAGAGAATGGTGAGGAGCTGCAGAATAATGGCCATTCTGCAGAGTGGCTAGGAAGCAGATGCAGGTAGGCTCAGAATTAGAGTATTCATATAATGATAATAATATTCACACTGCTACACACACTGACCAAGCAGTGTTAGTTAAGTAAATGCCTTGAAGGGAGTAACAAGGATCTCAAGAAGCCACATAACCTGTTTAATTTTAATGAGTTCTAGTGGCTGAAGAATCAATTAAAGCTTTGTGATGTTTAGCTAACTGCTGGCTTAAGCCATGATAGCATAATAATAATAATTCTGAATTTTCCTTTTGTCTGTCCTAGGTTGGCTAAGCAAATCCAAAGGACCTGCATGTGAGTAAACTTACATTCACTGCTGTACTATGAGAAATGAGTGCAATATTTTACTGCTTAATCTAAGTGTCTGTGAGCTAGGATTCCTATTATACTTTTTGTTGTGTTGGATAGGCTCAAGATTCATCTTTATGCTCCATTTTCATTTCTGACTCTTGGGTTTGGGAATGACAGCTGCCCTCAGTTTGAGAGAGGGAGATCAGCTTCACATCTTCCACCATGCTTGGAAGGGATCCTTGTGCCTTCTACAGCATTTAACTTCAAATGACTCAAGAAAACAACAAATCAGAATAAATATTTCATTATATGCAGAGACATGCTGCTTGTGAGAGTTTTGAGAGGCTGACAGAGTATTGAGAGGACAGGTTGAGGTAAAAAAGTCTTTCCTTTAATCAAGAGAAGTGAACATCTCAGCATGATTCTTGATACATTGCATTGGATACTCCTCCTTTTCATTTCATGTGCTCAGAAGAAGTCTAAAGTCTTTCCATTGGCCGTGTTATGGATGCATGCAACTTTGGAAGCAGTTGGGAAGCCTATTTGGTTTCCTTATCTCTTCTAAACACATAAAATAAAATTTTTTGTATGTTTTTGTTAAACTCTGAAATATTATTTGTTTAGTCTGAACTTTCTCCCTCCTCTGAAAAAAACAAAACCAAAAAACCCACACAGGAACAAAATCTGAGGGGAATGGATTAATGAAGAATTTAAAAGTGTGGGAGGGGAATTTTATCACCTACCAAATTTTTGGCCTTCAGAAAGTGGGGGTTAAGAGAAGTGCTGATGGGATCATCTGAGTCCTCTGTTTTTATTCAATGCCTGAATATTACTCCTGGCGAGAAAAGAGGTATCACATAGACATAATATTAAGGGGCTGAAAACCTCAAGAATCATCTGATCCAAATCATTGTCACTTCTTGGGTTGAAGGCGAAAGATGGGAACTGGTAGGAGTTCCATTGTAAAGGGAAGCAGGAGGGGTGCTAAGTGGCATTTGTTCTTCAGGAGAAACTAGTTCTGAATTACAGTCCAGGTTCTGACTCATCACCATCCTGGTGTTCCTTGAGGGCTGCTGCCTGCTAGGCTGAAAATACAGATTTCTCTTCCTCTTCATATTTTCACTCAGTCATTTCCTTTTTATTTGCTAGAGGCAATCATTTGGGAAGAGTTTGAGTTTTTCCCTAGTATTACAGGAGAAGTCCTGACAGTGGGATAGAAGAAAGTTTGCTCGTTTATTGCCTTGTCCCAATTCCTCTCCTACTTTCTGTCCCTTTTGAATCCTGCACTGGTTCCCAGTGCAGCTGAGGCACTATTTTTTTAGAATATGTGGAATGTTTTTCATCTGTGCAACCCATGTCTGCCATTGCTTCTCCAGCCCTTCTGTCTAACCGAAGTACCACAAGTAGTTAGCATTTCCTTTTCATGCTGCCAGCTGACAGTGATTCTGCAGTGGGATGGCAGAGCAAGAAGTACGTTTGCTGTGGAACTGTGGCAAACTTCAGCCTGGGCTGTTACTGCAAATACTGCTGGAATAGCTGGTGTGTGGTGTGTAAACTGTGGGTATGACCTCAGCATGCTGACACGGGTGGTAAGGGAGAAACAAGTGGTAGGGCAAGTAAGGAAACTGTAGATTGTTGAGTCTTCAGCTTTTGGGGCCGAGTCTGTCAGGACTCTGCTAAACCTGGGAATCTGTGTCTAGATGAGGAATGCTGAAACACTGCTGGTAACAAGCTGCCAATAGTCAGGAGTGAAGATGGTACTAGAGGCACTTAAACAGCAAGCTCAGAAATGTTTGTACCTTTGTGAAAGTAAGTGGAACAGGATTATAACATTGTCACAAGAGGTTGTACCTGCTTATCTGTGTGTGCTGGTCTGCATATAAAACACATTTTGCTTTTAATGAACTGAAACCTCTGGGGAGCGTTCATCTTCCCCCACAAACAGGAGTTCCTGAGGCTCTGCTTCTGCAAAGTGTTGCATTGGAGTTGGAGGACTGCTTCCAGATGTTGTTAAAGGGATTTGAAGTAACCCCTTAGGTGTGGGGCTGCAAAGATGGGTTACAGGACGTGCTAGATGGATTGGGCTGAAGCAGGCTTGTTGCTAAACTGTTGAAGAATAAAATGAGCTTTAGGCCCAGCCTAGTACAGTGATCCTTTTGTTATGGAACGGAGAGGGGAACTTCTGGATTTCTTGTACTGAGAAGACTGCCTAATCTCAAGAGGTTGTTGGGATGCTCCCTCATTGCTTGTGTACTTTAGCATGACTGGTGCTGGATGGAGATGCATCCTGTGTTTCTTCTCTATAGGTCCAATGCTGTGAATGCAAAAATAACTGTGTTTATCCACCTGGCATAGTAGGAAGTGTTTCAGTGGGAGGAGAAGCCAAAGAATTGAACAGTCGGGTAACAAAAGAGCATCTTGAAATCCTGTGGGCTCAGCATTTTAGGTCTAGCCAGTCATCTTAATTCAATTGGGAGAATATTTCTTGTTTGAAAGCAAAAAGATACCATTGCTGCTGCTTTTGAGATACATCTTTTACTTTGTCAGTAAAGGGAAAAATGTCTTACTTGAAAAATGTTGCTTTACTGTAGAGTGAGATAGGCACCTCAGGTGGATGTTATCTTGAGTTTTCAGCCCACAGACAGGGAAGAAACATGGCAAGCTTGGACACATGCAGAGTCATAATTAGAAATTCAAATGCTGCTGCTGCACTTCTGCCTAGAAAGAACATTTTTTATGTCCTGAGGAAAAGACCAACATGGTGTGTAAAGAATTTTGTGTCAAACATATCCTTAGACACTCATAAAACTGTTCAGAAAGAGAGTAAAACTTTTTTGTGCTCTTACCAATGTTGTAAGGCAAATAGGGATTTGTTGGAAGGTGGTAGAAGAGATGGAACCTGAATGAGGATCAGTAGAGAATAAGATCCTAAGAAGGGGGACTGGAGTGCAGCAAAACAGACGGGTGGCTATTTCCAGAGGTGGAGTTGTGAAAAGGATCCTAGTGGTTTATAAAGCAAATTAGTGGCTTGGTGGTTAAGTAGTGCAAATCCTAAAAGAAGGTAGTGTTTTATTTATGCAAGTAAATTAGAACAGTTGAGAATAGTATGGCCTTGGGAGGGAGAGCCCTACTAGAAAAATTATATATATTTTTATTTTTAAGGGTTAGGTAAGAGTGTCTTAATGCAGGAGGGTGCCTCTACAACATCAGGATTTTGGAGCTTTCCTGTAGGCAACAAGACTGACTTGTGAGACACTGGACAGAGTTTAACAATGTAAAGGTTACGAAGTGGGTGTGCCCTCCAGGGACTGAAGCTTCAGTGCAGAAATCTGAGGCAGAGGCAGATCAGAGTGAAGATGCCAATTACTGGAGCACTGGCTGTGCCTGTCTGTGCTCTAGCATCATGGATGGTGATCTGGGGGCTAAGAAATTGTGAAAGATCATATAGCAGTTTTCTGTGAAAGATGATGTAGGGAGGAATTTCTAGTGGAACTTGCTGCCATGTTTAGAGTAGTATCTGACTTTCTCAAAGTTCTCCTTTTCTTTAGTTTGTGTTCACTTTAATATTTAAAAGCTGCTTTGCTCTTACCCCTATCCTGCATTTGTTTGGCTGCTTCACCCCTGTAGAGGAACCCTTTGTGTAAAGAAGATAAACCTATTAAAGCTGCCTAACCCAAGATCCTTGTCAACACTCCTTGCTGATGATGATCCCTTCCAGGTGGGGTCTGTATGTCACTGTAAGTGTGGAAGGAAATTATGTTAGAGTAGGTAAGTGACTTCTAGTGCTGCCTTTATTCTGGACCACCAGCATGCTGGAGTCTTAACCTCCAGGAGACTTAGCTGATGCTGCAGAGGCCTTTAGCAATGTGCTTCTGGTGTGTCATACAAAACTCACAGCTATTGATATATCTCTGTCATGGAGGAGAGAAATGTGGATTTTCTGAGTGTTTCCTTGTGCCCATTCCTCTTGTAACTTCAGAGCAGCTACCTTTGAAACTCAGAGCCCTGGGGATGCCCCTGCTGTGTAAACTGTCTCCGGTAGTTCAAGTTTTGGGCCTGCTGGGTGCTTTTTGAAAAGGGCACATACTGCAGGAGTTGTGCTGAGCCATGCTTTGTGCTGCAGCACATCTTCTCTTTTGCACAGGCAAAGTGTGTAAAGTATCTGTAATGCTCTGTATTATCCTAAAGCTTGTACTTCCCTTCTGTCACCGATTTTGCTTTCCCCAGCAAAAGTAACAGTTGAATGTGCCTGGAGGACAACCTTCAGGCTTCATTGTTAACACTTGCTTTGGTGTAAATGACTTAGGTTGTAAGATACTAAGAAAAGATAAAAGCTTTATCATATGCCTGTTTGGGTTCAGCTGTCACTTTTCTCTCAAATGAGGAAATTACTAATGTTTCATTTGTAAGCTGAGAAATTTGAATACAATTACGAACTGCAATGATTATGCCTTTAAGAGCAAGTCTTAGTGAAATCCATGAAGGTGGCAAGTTTGTATTTTTACACTTTATTCTTTTAGTCCTCCAGTTCTTTACCTTTCCCAGCAAACTAATCTTGCTGCAAATGTTACTGCCATTAGCCCAAAGCAGGGTTGACCTTTGAGCCTTCTCGCTTTGAATCTCTTTCTTTGCATTTATTTCTCAAATATTTAAATGTTATCTTCAAGTTGACAGTTTGTGCTTTGATGGTGACTGTTTCCTCCATGGCATTTAGTAAGCTGGACTCCACTTGTGGAACAGCTGAGAGGAGATGTACAGTGCTGGGAGAGCACTGAGCTCTCTGTTGGTACAGGACCCTCATACTGGGTCGCTGGAGAGGTCATGAAACACATAGAGGCAGGTCACAAGACTGGCAAGGCAGGCCCTGTTAGCACACTTGTGCTGTGTGGCAGAGGATGTGTGTGCAGTGGTGGCCAGGTTGCTGTCTGCTGCTGTAAGGCCATGCTTCAGCTGGGCAAACACACTGGAAGTGCAGTGTGGGGGCTGTGCTGAAAGAGGTCAGCTCCTGTGAGGAGTTCTGCTTCCCTGCCTCCTCTTAGCACCCTGCCTGCCTCTTGGCACATCCCTCCAGCTGTGCGACTCCTCAGGGCTGGAGCACCTTTTCATAGAACTGGATTTTTTTGTTTGTTTTGTTGGGTTTTGGTTTGGTTTTTTTGGGGTTTGGTTGTTTGTTTTTTTGTTGTTGTATATTTTTCCTGACAAAATTGCCTTGGTCGTGTTTGGTCCCACTTTAACCAGGTCTTTCCAGTCATGAGCTTATCCTATGGATGAGTTGAGTCCTTGGGCAGGCAGTGGTATGACTGCATGGGGGGGAAAGGAACATTGCAGCCTGTCATCTGGGACACAGGCAGGGCTACTTTTAGCATCCTTGATTCTTGCTGTTAGTAAAAGAAAGAGGCACTGGTATAAGCTGCTAACTAGGGGTGTTGTGAAAATATTCATTCTCTGACTACAGTCAACAGTGAGCAAAGTCATAGCTACTTTACTGCATACCTCTGAGCAGTTGTCTGAGGCAGGTCAGGAGTATTTCATGCTTGGCTGCATTGGCTGCCATGGAGGGATTTGAGAGGATGAAAATTAATGTCTGTTCTACATGCTCTGACAGCAGGAAAGCATCTTATCATTAAGTCTATTTCCATCCGCTCAACTCTTGACTTAATTAGTTGCTTCAGATGGAGGAAATTTTTCTCCTGACTTTTGTTAGTAGTACCAAGGGAGGATGCCTGCAGAATCTGAGCTTTTGTGGTTTTATTTCTAAAAAGCTGCCACTGAACCCAGGGTTTCAAAGCTGCTTGCCAGCATGCACTGTGCACAAATGAAACCAAACACATCTCTTTCCAGAGTGTTCTGTCACCTTTCTTCTTTCTGTGGCAGTAGAGGCTGGCCTCCTCATTAAATGCAGATGCTTCTCTCTAGATAAGAATTAAAACACCTAAGCAAAAGTGGGATAAGAGGCTCTTACTTATTATTCCATGGACTCATAGGATATGCTGAGTTTGAAGGGATTCATCAGGAGCATTAAGTCCAGCTCCTGGCCCTGCACAGAGCACCCCAACAATCACACCCTGTGCCTGAGAGCATTGTCCAAATGCTTCTTGAACTCTCTCAGGCCTGGTGCTCCCCACTTCACTGGGGAGCCTGTGCCAGTGCCCAACTACCTCTTGAAAATCCTTCTCCTGATACCCAACCTAAACCTCCCCTGACACAACTTCATGTCGTTTTCTCAAGTCTTGTCACTGGTCACGAGAGTGAAGAGATTGGTGCCTGCACCTCAATTTCCCCTCACAAGGATGCTGAAGACCACAATGAGATCTCCCCTCAGTCTCCTGCAGGCTGAACAGACCTCAGCCACTCCTCGTGTGGCTTCCGCTCCAGACCCTTCACCATCTCCATGGCCCTCCTTCAGACACTCTCTAATAGCTTAAAATCTTTTTTATATTGTGGTGCCCAAAACTGCATACAGGATTGGAGGTGAGGCCACAGCAGAGCAGAGTGGGACAATTGCCTGCTTTGACCAACTTTGACTGTGGGATTAGGGTAGCTTCACCCACTTTTATGGCAAAATGGCAATTACTGTAAATGCAGCAGTGTTTGTGAATGGCAAATGTTTCAGTCTGTAGTTGGCTTTTCCAGTTAACCTGTATTCCACTTGGTGTGAAACTTAGCTTGATTTACTTCTCGGGTATTGTGATGATGATCTCTTTTTTCATATAATGGGAGATGGTAGGAAGTGGTAAGTTACAGGAAACACTTTTGCAGTAAATCCTGTAGTATTTACAAGAGAATCATCACTTGAAGTTGGTTTTCCCTGACTGGTGTCAGAGGTAACAAAAACTGAATTGAAAACAAAACGAGAAAACCCTCTGGTAACCATCTGTCAGTTGTTAAATATCATGTGATGGCAAGATGAAACTTGTGATGCCTGGTGTGGTCTCCAATCTCATCACAGCAAATAGTTCCAGTTGCTTTTGCCAGGGAAGTTGACTGTTCTCTGTCCCTTTGGAGTAGCTTTCTCCCTGAGAGGAATTTCTTCCCAAGGCTGAGCTGGTTCCCTGGGTGGAAGGACAGATATATTTATGTTGATTAGTTTCTTTGGGCCGTGCTCTCCTACACTGGTATGTGCCATGCCCAGTTTAATGACCAGCTGTAATGATTTTTACTGTTGTGCAGTTGTTTAGCAGTAGCAAGAGAGCAGTCGGGGACCTTTTGCTTTGTGTTGTTTCGAGTGTCCCCGAGCCCATCTTTGTGCTGGCATGTGTGTTCAGAGATTGCAAGGCTGCAGCACACGGCTGCTGCGCCCCCGGCCTGCACGCATGAATTCATCAGCTTGATCTTTGCACCCCTGCTCCTCGGGAGGGTCGGATGGCAGCTGCAGCTCCTGTCAAGCATGATGCCGGGCAGGGAGCTTTGGGGAGGAGAGTTACAAAAGGCTCACTTTAAATCATCTGTGTAAGGGCACAGCAGAGCCTCTGTCACTCAGGCCCCATGCTTGTCTTCTGGTGCTATGGTTGTAATGACATTAGCATTTCAAAAAGCAGATTACCACAACCCCCGGGTTCTGAGGGGGGAGAGTATTTTGGCTGTTACTTGAAAGCTGCTTTCTCGTTACCTCGGTCGGTTTTCCCCCCTCCTTTCCCCCGCAGATCCTGAAGGGTTGATGAAGGTATACATGCCATGTTAAAAGTGGGTTGTTGTTGTTGCAAGGAAGCTGGTTGTTTATTGGCCTAAATGTGGGCCGGCAGATATGAGGTTGTTTCTGATAGCATTCTTTCTTACTGATTTGGTGTGACTGCCTGAGAATTTCCTGATGGAAAAGTTCAAGGGTCTGTGTTGTGATCATAGCTGTGTGCTACAGAACTATCCTGTAGTCATGCTTACAGGAAGAAGTTACATGATAGTAGTTTGTCTTGTGTATTTCAACCAAAGGAAATGGGCAGCACATGCATCCTATTCATTGTCTGCCTTTCATTCATTTTTTGGCATGAAAATACCCTTTCTGTGTCCAGGCACAAGATTTCAGGGTGGTTCCTTGGGCAGTGAATGTATTTTTATAAGGTCTTGTTTAGGAACAAAAATTATTTTGTGAAACTTAACTCCTGACTCTTGCAATTCTGTTGCATTACCCTCACCTCTGATCAATATTCAGTTGATTGTTTTTCACTAAGTTCACTTACCCTTTGTGATGTTACTTGTGCTGGAAAATTGCATTAAGGCTCTAAAAATGCTGGACTTCGGTGGAAAATCCATGTGGTTGCTACTTCATCTCCAGTTCCATTAGCTGTAGAAATGACAGGTCGGGCCAGACAGATTGGTTGACTGGTCCCTGGGGAAGAGAACAAAGGGAATTGCCTTCTTTGCCTGCCAGAGGCAGGACTACTTTGTACAACCTCTCCAAACCTGTGGGCCCTAAAATTATTAGCTGGCCCACAGCGTCCAAAACAGAAACCCCTTACCCTGACTGAGCACACTTGGAGGGTGTGCAGCAGGAAATGCTGGTGGTTGCCTGGATGGAGCTTTGTCTGGAGCAGTACTGCTAGTGCTGTATGTGTTCTACTGTTGAATAGGCAGGGAAAAGTGTTTCTTGAAGAGATATTAGTATATATGTAGGCTGAAGTGTTCACAGGCCTTAAGCTTTGTGCGTGCCCTGTCTTGCATGTTCATATGGGCTGTAGTTCACCAAGTGGCTCTGCAAAGCAGTGCTGATATGTTATTGTGTCCCTTGCTCCGGGTGCCACCGGGAGCAGGGCCTTCTTCCATGACTCATGGCTCCTGCACAGCTGTGGCCCTTCCTAAGGGAGATGGCAGGCCTGAGCCATAGATAAGCTGTGCCTCTGGGCACCAGGGAGGAGCAGAAGTAGTTTCCTCTGTAAACATTGTACAGGGAATTTGGTGTGCTGAGAAAAGGAGATATTTAACTTATCTGTGTGAAAACAGGAGCTGTGGAAGACCTTCCAGTAGTGTGGTGGCTGCTGACAATGGGTGTGTGCTTATTCAGTGTCTTTCGAGCTCTGCCCATCTCCAGGCATGCTCCAATCTGCATATTTCCATGGAGGGCCCTTCTGTCTATAACTTCAACAAGGATGGAGTTTCTTAAACATTAGGTGTTCCACTGAACCTGCACAGAGGAAGGGTGGAGCTTCTGGGTGGCCTGTGCTGGACAGAAAGCTGCGGTCATTCTGTCTTGTCCTCTCCTTTTTCCTCTTTCTGCAGATGCACCAGCACACACAGCTATGCAAACCAACCAGCTGTCTCCTTGGGAAGTTAGTCACTGAGTGGCTGTGCTACCAGTTCTAGTTGTACTGGCTTTTGAATTTACAGTTCAGCTTAGCTCCTGTGCACCTACCTGTGTTTGGTCTTCAGATGTGTGAGTTTCTGCATCCTCTTTTCAAAACTCCTTTTCTGGTAGTGACGATAGAAATGAAATGTTCTGTATCGTGGTGGAAGCAGGCTGCAGAAAAAGTAAAACTGTAGATCTGAATACTGTGAACTAAAAAGCTAAGAACTAAAGAAGGAACAAACAGCCTTGTTTCTGAGAGGCTGATGAAGCTTTATGTTTACTATGGGGAAAGCCCTCTATTCTTTTCCATTTCAGGGCAATTACTGTTTTAAGGCATGCAAAAGAAAGATAAGGACAGCAAAAACCAGAATGAATAAGCACTGGTCATAATATTTTGTGAGTTAAGAGCATTTGTAATTATTAGGGAGTAAGAGGAGGGGGAAAAGCATGAAGGAGAAAGTAGCTTTATTTCCCTTGCTCCCTGTTTGGATTAATGAATTTTAATTACTGGGAAATAGCTAGTAGCAGACTTGTGGCTTTTTTCAAATATACTTCTTACAAGACTGCAAATTTTAAAAGAAGAGGCAATTCAGTAAAAATAATTGAAGACATAAGACCTTAACCACTGTATCCCTCATTGCAAGTGCTTTTCTGTCAGATGTTGAGAACTGAATTAATTTGCCTCTGATGTATTGAGAGGGGAGAAACTGGGGTAATATATGATGCAATTCTAAATGCAGAAAAGCAAGTGAGATACTGATTTTCAAATAGATCCCTATAATAATAAAGTTGTTATTTTGTTCCTATCAGAAAAAAAAATAGAGACAAATATGGAAAGGAAATGGCTATACGAACTAATGGGATTCTGTGTAACAAGCAGCAGGAGTGCATGATTTGGGAGAAAGGATATGGGGCAGAATGCCAGGAAAGGGTCTTAGTACAATAAATAAAGCATGTGTCAGAAATTTCTCACTTCTTGATGGTATAGTTTAGATTCCACTAAATTGTTTGTTCTTTTGTCAGCTTGAACAGATCTTAATAAAGTGATATAGCAGCTAAGCAAGTAAACAGCAAAGAAAAACAGTATTGCATCCTCTTTAAATTAAGAAGATACCTGGTGGGATGGCTCTAATGTCAGGTACATTACCATCAAATAAAATTTTCCAAAATGCTTGTGTCTCACTGGTAATCAGTTGGGAGAGGATGTCTCAAATCATGCAAACACTGCTGAAAATTTTGCTCAGTGAGTTTAACAATCTGAAAGAGTGATTTAGTATTCTGCTGTAGTAGTATTAAATTCGTAGGCAATGTATTACTGAAGGAGAGCTGCAGAATTCCCATGACAGTTGAGTAACATGAGATTAGTCTAACAGAGCAACTAAGGAAATCCATGAACAGACACTGAAGCTGGCTTCCTCCAAAGGTTGCTTGACCATAAGCAGACTGAGGAAGCATTTGAAAGAAGGCTTAAATCCATTTCCTTTAACAATTTGCAGTGATGGCACTCTGTTCTGTGTTGTTTCAGGAAGGCAGTGTAGTACTGTATGCCCTTCCCTCTTCTTGTCTATGTATCCCCAAACAATACTATCTGCACCTATTGCAAAACCATCCTTGCTGTTCCTCTCAGCCACTGCAGCCCTGGAGATCTCCTTTACTGCAGCATGGCCCTGTCTGTGCAGGCATTTTGCACTTCTAGGCAGAAACTCACTGTGGTCTTGTTGCTCAAGAGGCATGCCATGTTATGTTCCCATTGCCATGAACCTTGCTTTTGATTGTTTTTACTGAGGAGATAAGTCACTTGTTACGTCCAGATTTTCTATCTGCAGCCACATGGCCTCCTCTGAATGGACTGTTATGGAAAAAACCTACTTTTCTGGGAGCTTTTTGGGGAGTCTAGACTGGAAATCTGTTGCCAGTACACGTGCTAGACTGGGATTAAAAATTTCGATGCAGTGGTCTTTGGAACACATAACATTAGCCCATGTAGTTTTGCCACATGATGACAGCTTCTTACTTTCAAACTGCTCTAATTGTGTTAAAATAAAGCTTTGAATGTTTCTTTGCTTTTCAGTACAAGCAATTTCTGTAATTGGCAGAGGTGTGTGACATTGAATAAGAAGGTCTGTGGTCACAAACTGCCTCTGTAACAGAGGAATGCTCTTGTTGGAGTGTGTTCTACTCACTGCGGTGACTTTCATTGTGATGAGGGGTTTAAAAAGATCAGTAAGAGGTAATTTCAAAAAGCACAGCTATTAAGATGAAAACACAGGTGCAGTTGGAATCTAGGCCACAACCACAACTGGTAGTGTGGTTGTTGCAGGGTAGTGTGGGATCAGTGCCTTACCAGAGTAGCAGAAGAGATACTGTGATTTGGTTTCTGTTTACGCTGTGAGCTAAAGAGTGAATGTCAACTGTCTGGTTGTCTCTTCTCCCCTCAGAATGAGTGACAGTGACAGCTTTGATGTGCAATAACTAGGTTGCTGTGATTTGTGTTTAGGGTTTGAAGTTTGGATGCTTGTGGGGGCAGGGCTATGAAAGTAGAACATGACATTTGATATAAACAGACACCTCCACCCTCCTTTCTGATAAAGCCATATAGACTGGGAGGAAAAATGGGGGAGAAAAAGGTCCAGTGTCATAATCCAGGACTTCTCCCAGTTCCTGGGCAACTTCTGCTTTCTTTGTCCTCAGGCAAGATACAAAAAAAAAAAAGCATTGAGAAGGAAGTCAGGCTATCTTTTGAGGAACAGTCTAGTTTATCAGACATTAAATACTCTTTCTATTTCTTGGGAAATCATATTGACTTCTGGTGGGAGTTGACACAGTGTAATGGTGTTTAACCACAAAATAGCCTTTACACAATTGCAGCATTAGGTTAAGAACTGAGAATCTATTTTGAGTTTTGTTGTTGGGTGACTATGAGAGAATGAAAATGTGTATCTTGACAGTGCTAATTCTTGAACATGTATTTTAGAAATAGTGACTTGGAAATGCCTGGATCCTTGGTAAAAAGATCTGTGTAATCCAGAGGTTTTGGGAAAGGGCTTTTCCTACATTGGTACTAATATATCCTTTGTGAGATTTTAGAAGGCTCTTGTGTGCATGCACAGAAGGAAGGTGGTATTAGCTGGAGGATGTGTTGTCAAACTCCAGTTGAGTGTTCCAATCAATAAGTAGTGATTTGGGAGGACACAAGAATACTTAAGTTTAGATGGGACTATTTAGTATTTCATTACTACTCTGATGAAAGATACAGATTATTTATGAGGAAGTCCATTTGGGAAGTAGGTACTTGGGACACTTCTCCCTTCTTTCCCACACTTGAGCTACTTTCAACAAAGCTTAAGCTGTCTTTAAGGAACATTGTCATCTGCCAGAATGTAGCTGTTTTTGTGAGTAGCATCTTCAATACTAAGTGTGGCTAAAGTAGCCTTTTCTAAAAAGTTAATAGAAAAGGAAGGGGTGGACAAGGGGCAGAATAAAGGATGGTGCTGCAGGCTGTCTAACATGATGAGTACTGTAAAATTGAGCACAACAGTCTTTGTACAGTCTTTCACTATAATTGGCAAGAGGAAGAAAGTTCTGACAGTGTCTGTGGGATGTATCTGGTAAGAAAGAGTAACTCCTTGTGTGCTGAGCAAATTGTATGGAGGTGGAGGAGATTGGAAGAAAGGAAAATTACCAGAAGTTTAAAAGGAGAGGCTGTGGCATTTTTATACTGCCTTTTGTCCTGGTGACTCCCTGCTGAACATGGTTCTACAGTGCCTGTTACCTTACTACTAAGACTACTGGGTTTTGTCTTATTTCCTTCCCTTAAAAACTTCAAATATCATTTTCCCCAATCATTTGGAGGAGATGGGGAAACAAATGAACAAGGAAAGGTCTAGGTAAAGGAGTTCTGTCTTTAGTATTAGAATGACTTTGTAATACCTGCTGTTGGTCTGTTAGGCTTCCTAGATGGTATGTGTTCAAGACCTCGTGTGTTCCTAGCAAACTTTGCCCAAGTGCTCAGGTTTGGGTTTGGAGCTCTCAGATTGCTGTATACATTGTTTCCCTGTAATACTTATTCTTCCTGATTAAATGAATGTGCTGTTCTGTGAAATTTTCTATATTGGTATGAAAAAGAAATCAGTTACAGAACAATAACTGACCGATTTAGTAAATGGACTCCTGTTTTTTTCTCTGGAACTGTATTTTACACTCTGGATATTAATTTATCAGCATCAAATAACCTCCCTCCATGCTGTTTTTCCCACTAGTTCCCAGGCATGTTATTTTAGCATTCTCAAGGAGTTTGCATACACAGTTTGGAAAATTCCCAAGTGTGTCTCTCTCTAGGGGCGCAGCATTTTTGCTATTTTTAGCATGATTTCTTAATATCTTCCATTTCCTTTGTGTGAGAAACTTTACTAATTGTAAAGAGGTTGAACCATATAGTAAATGGATCTCAAATTTGCATGGGAAACTTCCACTCCACTACCAAAAATCCTATCAGCACTGTTTGGGCATTTCTGCCACACCCTCTGGTAGACTGAGCTACTCCAAGCACCTGCAGACAGAGTATAGCCTGATGCAGAAGTTCTACAGCTCAGAAAGAGTTGTTGTAGGGATGCTATCTGTGCACTGTTTATTTTCACTGTGTCTGGGGTCTTCACATTTGTCTGCTGGTGGACTTCATCTGCCCATAACTCTTGGTGGTTTATTGCCTCTCTACTGAATTATAGTCCAGAAGATGTGATGAGAGAAATTACAACATCTGCTGCAGAGAGAAAGAAAAACTGCATTAACTAGTGAATATTTAAATGAGGAAGAAAGACTTCTTAGTTCAGGAGTGTTGAATTAGCAGGGGAACTGTTCAGATGTAGACCTGGTGACTGAGAGTGGTCTGAAGTCAGTGGTCTGCACGTCTGGCCTAAACTTCAGCTTCCTTTCTGGAAGGGTGCAGAGGGGTCTGAAGGCCCCGTGCCTTTTCTGCCAGCCTTGTGTGGGTGCCTTGTGCCTCAGAACTAACTGAGCCTGAACTGAGCCCCCTCTCTGGGGAGTCCTATGCAGGAAGGGCTTTCTTCAGCTCCCTCAAAGGGGGACTTGGGAAAATGCATGAGGATGTGGGTTGCCTTATATGTGAAGAGATCTTGTGTTTTTCTTGAAAGTGTGAGATGTGCTTGTGAGCTGCATCCTCACACAAGCGGGGCTTGCTGAGTCAGTGCCCAGGGCCCAGATGTGGCTGATGTCAAGAGTGACTGGCAGAAGCCTGCAAAGGACTGGGAAGGTGTAAGGCAGGTTCAGCGACTGGTTCTGTAGAGGGAGCGAGCATAACCTCTGCCCTCCCCTCTTGTGGGTTTGGGGGGGTTTTGCTGGGTTAAGGGAGTATTAGATGGGAGCAGTGATACTGGGGAAGAGCTGGGATTTGGATACTTGCTTCCTACCGTGTATGTTCATGTGATGATGTGGGAGGCAGATCTGGGTCCAGCTGTGTGAGGGTGAGGACTCTGCAGGGTGTTCTCAGCATTCCTCTGAGCTCTGGCCCCGGCTCAGAGGAAGCTGGGAGCGCTCATGAATTTTTTTCTCTTTTGTGCTCAGCAGAACACTTCCTGTGGCACTCAGGCATGCTGCAACAGCTTCCTCTGCTGCATTCTTCCCTGGGGAGAATCTGAAATACACTTTTCTGTGTAGGAACTAGCAACTGCTTTGTTCTTGATGATTTGGGAAAGATTACGTTGTTTTTAGCTGACAGGCTATAACTTCTCCCACTGTCTTGGTTGCTCTTATTGTTTGCCTTCCAAAGCCTGAGTCAGGTGGTGGTTGTGAAATCTGTCTGCTACACCAGTGTCTATACATATATATGCTGTGTTGACCTAAGTAGTGGAACAGATTTTATGCTGTGGGGAATCCTGAACCTATAAATAAATAAATCCTTTAAGTAATTATTTTGTGGGTTTTTTTTAAATAATCTGGCTCTCCCACCTCATCCTCTTTTTCAGAGGATCACAGAATTAAGCTATTATAATGACATCTTGCAGCATAAAATCAGCATTTCATTCTGATCAGTCTCTCTGTAATAAGATAGTTTTGTGGCTCTTGAAATTAAGTTTGAAATGTTGTCATGCTGGATTTGAAATTTAGACAAAAAGGAGCAAGTGGCAATGTAGTGGATACTATTATTATCTACTAACTTACACCTACTTATAGTAGGTGTAATAATAACATTAAACATTGCTGAAATGTGCAAAAACTCTCCTTGCAGTTTAATGCTTAAAAACTGAAATCCTATAACTTAAAGTACCCAACCCAAAGAAAAAACAAAACACACCTTGCAAGCCTCAGCTAACCACACTCTCTCTTTTATGGAGCTAGGTAGTTGAAACAGGAGTTAAAACTACTGTCTGATGTGAGGAAATGCTGGAGCTGAGCAGGAATTTTTTCAGGCATGTTTGGTGGAAGATGGCTGTGAGGAGGAATAGTAAGATTTGAGAAAGAAGGAGAAAAAACTCTAAGAAGCTCAGGAGGGATTTGAAATTTCTCCAACTCAATGCTGTAAATGCTGTCTGGAATTACATAGGACAACAAACAAAATGGTCTCATGTTGTTTTGGTTCTTGTGGTAGTCAAGGAAACAGTTTGGAACAGCATCTGAAAATGAGCTGAATTGTCTGGAAGAACCTGGCCTGAATCAGTCTTTCCTTTTCAATAAGGTACTGTCCTAGACCTCGAGGTCTGGCTGGCAGGAAATTATAACGGTATCAATCAGACTTGGCCTGTTGAAGTCAAGAATGGTCCAGGTAAAATGTGGTCACTGAAGTGTGATTCTTGGTGCTTTATGCACCAAAATTCAATTGAGCATTTTCACACTGTTGTTATCCTGTTAAATGTCCATTGCCCTGAGAAATACTCCTGCTGGTTTAGCAAGAACTGCTCTGACAGGACTAGTGATGCTGTATAGGTAAGATGTAGCTGAAAGAAGCCCTTGAGAATGCTGAGCAAATAAGTGCCTCAGAACAATAAATGATACTTAATGGAATGTCACAAATAATATTAAACAAACCAGCTGGCATACAAGAAGCAGAAGAAGAGACAGTAGCACTGCAAGATCTAGTGGAACGTGTCTCTGCCCATTGCAGGGTGTTTGGAACTGGGTGATCTTCAGGGTCCCTTTCAACCCAAACCTTCCTATGAAAAGCAACCCCATAATAAAGCATTGGGAGAATATTTGTTTTGTTTTATGGCTTTAACTTGGCTTTTTAATTGTTACAGAACAAAGAACCTCTCTAGGTTACCAGGGAATATAAACAAGAAGCAAAGAATGTGTGCAGTCTTGTATTTCTTATTGCTTAAAAGCAGTGAATTGCAGAGAAACAAGATTGAAGTTTAGTAGTCCTTGAGGAGACCTGATTTCTTTCCTGAAGGTTTTGTTTTGAAAATGGTTGCACTGTAGGGTTTGGGGTTGTATGTTTTATAATTTCCTTTTATGTCAAATGGACAGAATGGTGTTTCATATTTCCCTACGTTTTATCAGGCATCAAGGGCTACAAATGAGTTCTGTCTTGACAGTTGCTACTTCTGACCTTTTATTTTTTTATTACATGTGTTTTCAGCTGGATATTTTGCCATGCCTGTGCTTTGATTCCAGTGGCTATAGTGAAACTGTCAAAGGACAAATAGTATTTCAAAGGGTGAGAACTCCTTTTACAGATCTTCTCTGAACACTTTTCTTGCCAGCTGTGGAAGGAGCTTGTTTTTTGAACAGTTTCCCAATCCTGGCTTGTTTCAGTTCAGCTGTGTTTACCCTGTGGGTGTTTGGGATGAGAAGCTACAAAGACAGAAAGGAAGAATTCACATTTGTTGCTAGGTATGCTTTTGACAATTGCTATTTTATATCCATTGATTTGCTTAGAGCTGTTGGTAGGGACTGGGAAAATGGAGATGAAAAAATAAACACTTTGAAATAAGTACATCTGTATAGCAAGACAGTCTTCTCAAAGAAGGTGGCTGATAATCTGAAGCTTCTATACACTGCATTTGTATGCATAACAGTAAGTTGCTATTTTCTTTCTATGTACCATTTGATCCCAGCAGACTCTGAGTTGGTGAAATGTGTGGGATTTTGCCTGTTCTGCCAGAGCTGATCATGTCTTCTGGGACTGGTAAATCAAAGTAGCAGCTGCATCTCAGCAGACCTTGATGCCTCTTGCTAGTCATGCTGCAGTCACAAAGCAAGTTTACTGGTAGCTTCACTGGATTTCCTCCCTTCTTGCTGAAAAATACTCTGTAGTTACTTGTATTGCCAGTAAATAGAGATTACATACTGAGTAGGTGTTAAGTTTCAGTGGAGGTTATACAGGGTCTGACACCACCTTTCCTACTATCACCTCCCTAGCTCTTAAATTGCCCTGACACTGTTCAAGTGTTGGGCAATTTAGAGAGGTGTGTCACAGCTAGCTGTCTCAGTAGAAGAAACTTGTTACTTTTCTTTGAGTTCTTCAGCTTCACTCTGTCTTAGAGCTTTTGGATTATTAGAGTTTGGATAGAGTCTATATCAGCTGATCCATTAAAGAAAGTGAAGGTCAGACTGACTTGCATAAGTGGGAGTCTGTAGGACTGGGGTCTCTGGGAAAGGTATGTTTGCCATGTGCAGTGCTCCTGTCACTGTGTACTCTGACATGCCTCCCACTTTGAACAGGATGACTTGAGGAGTGTTCAAGTGGGTCTGGGGTTTTTCTTTTTTCTATCATGCTGGACTCTGCAGAGAAGTTGGTTGTAATGCTGAGCTTCTCTAACGCTGGTAGGAAAGGTGTCTTGATACTTTCTGCTAAACTAACCACATCTAGAGTGAAAATACGACTGTGCTCGAGAGAGACTTTCCAGCGAGACAAGGATAATAAGTCTTTGCAGTTCTGCCCAGTCAGTGCTAAATTATCTGAGTGCTTGTTTCGACAAGTCCCGTGATACAAATGAGTCATTCTTAAAGGATAAACAGATCTGCCCAGATACTAGATTCTGTTATGTTCAGTGGTCCTGAGCAGAGGCAAAAACCAGAAGAGAAATAGCATGGCAGAATGAAAAAGTACTCTCGTATGTGTGTTGGTGTATCAGATTGGAGTTTCAGGATCGCTGTCCTTACCCACCTTTCCCTAGCAAATCTGTCAGTAGATGAATTGCAGAGGAAAACTTCAGTAACCCAGGACTCTGAGCTCTGAGCTTCCCAGTTTGATTTCCACACAGATGAAGATGCAACAACATTTAGTGCACAGCGCTCTCCTGTGCGCAAGCCATTACTAGATCAGCCTTGGCCAAACTTCCAAATCAGTACATTTTGGATAGGCTGAGTCAGAGACAACAGCTGCTGCTGCTGAAAGGATGAAAAATGAATCAGTTGCATTAGTGAATGAAGGAGGCCTACCAGGCCAAAGCTTTAAAGTGACTTGGCTAGTGTATCTAAATAAAAATTATTACTTCAGAGATTCCCTTGTCCCCTTGGACCTTAGGATTGCCTCATGAGCAGACTTATGACCGTGCAATGATCTTTGTCAAGTCTCAGAGTAAACTGTAACAGAACTGAGATCAGAAGGTGGCCATGAGCTGGCCTCTAGGGTAAGGGGAAGGCAGTGGTGGTGATGGATGGTGTCTGCCTGAGTTCCACCTCATGGTGGATGGGGAGCAATGGACTCCTACTGCTCTTGGTGTTACCAGCCAAATGGTATGTGTCATCCTGAGCTTGAGTGGCCATGCTGGAGTCCACAACAGGGACATGTTTTGGGAAACTCTCATAGCAAGGACTTGTAAGGCCTTATTGGAAGAAGGAACCTGATTGCTGTCCTAGGCTGAAGTTTCAGGAGTGGAAGTTTCGTAGTCATGTGGAAATCCACAAGCCAGTTAAGTTTCCTGAGGCACTGCTAAATTGTAGGCCTTGTGTCACTTGCTGGTAGAGACAAGTTTTGCTCTGCTGTGTCTTTAAGGTATGTTTCCCTGGTATCCTCACCTAGTGTCAATAGAGGGACTGTATTCATTTCAGTCAGGTCTTTACAGACCAGTCACATGTGTCCTATCAAAACCTGGTGTCCTAAATCAGCATGAATATCATGTTATGCTCGAGCATAGTTACGCTTTTTCCTATACTCATTGTTCTTACTGAAGCATGGCATGGTTTTGATTACACCAGAGCCTCATAGTATGTGTCAGGTTTTTATCCTAAAACAACCACCTGAGGGTATTGCTAAATCCAAACTGCAAACTCACTTAGGAACAGACAAGGAAACAATGGGGTATATGTGCAGGTTACCCCTGAACTGAGACCAATTTTTAATTTTGTAAGTTTTGAGAAACAGGTAAGCAGGGACAAGATGACAAATCAAAGCTGTATGAAATAAGTTCCTGCACAGCTATCTGCTTCTTTTTGTAAGACCATCAATTATTTTGACAATTCTTAATATTTTTAAATAATCTCCTCTTTGTTGCAACATAAAATAAAATTTAGAACTGGAAGAGCCCACTCTTACAAGCCCACAAGGCTACTGGGTTTTGAGTTCAAAAGCAGAATCTGGAACCTTTTGATTATACAAAGTCTTGTTACAGCACTTGCTTAATTTCTTTCTTGGAACATGTGAAAATAATTATAGGGTGGTTGGAGGAAGGCACAGGGAGGCTGGAAGCAGCTTTAGAAAACAAAAGCAAATTAAATGTGGCCACTTGAAAAGCTGCACTGTGCCCATGGGTGAGAGCAGGTTTCTGTATTAAATTGACTTTTTTGCAGACAGTGTACTGCTGATTCCAGCTGCAGCCCAGATGCAAATTGCTTATACTGTCCTGTCAGTATGGGATGTTGTAAACTACTGGTCAGCTGCTCTTCATCTTTACAGGACATAAATAAGCTTTGTGAGCTTCCACATACACCAGCAATAACTTTAATTTATTTGCGTGTGTGTGCAGCAATAAGATTACTGTATCAGAAGATCTTAAAAGTACTTCTGCAGTTGTTCCTGGTTTGTT
Source organism: Dicaeum eximium (assembly GCA_013396995.1). NCBI lineage: Eukaryota > Metazoa > Chordata > Aves > Passeriformes > Dicaeidae > Dicaeum > Dicaeum eximium. Next base: position 1,078,951 of record VWZP01007715.1, on the reverse strand, counting down.
TCCTCCTCCTTACTAATGTTTCCAGAATTAATTTATCATCCTGGCTTTGTTCACAAGCGCCAGGTTTTTGTCTTATGATTTGGTGTTATCCTGATGTCCAGAATGCCTGGCACGGATGAGAGCCCTGCTGCAGCCAGCCCTGAAAAACTTGGCACTGTTAGCCTCAGAGCCTGTCAGGCTGAATCACTCAGGAATGTATCTGAGGGGACCACAGTACAGGTGGGCTTATTACAGGGAAAATAATACAGTTGTCACAGTGAGTAGCACTCTTCTAGGGAGACAGATGTGCTGCTGGAGTGCAGTTGTGTTTGGTTGCTGCTTTGCATCGCAGAAATCTTCCTTGCACAGATGTGGCTTCTGTTAGACCTGGAATTTGCGTCTTGGCTCTCCAACTGCCTAGCATACAGCAAAGTCTGTCCTGCTTTGGTGGGGGAAAGGAACTTGAAAGGTATAACATTTATTTTTCTGCCAAAATATCAGTGACACTGGGGATTCTTTAACTGAAGCAAGGCTTTCTAAGGGGCAGAGAGAAGTATGTTTTATATCCAGACAATCTGTAACACTGCAGAAGCACCAGTGGCAGCTTCATATAGCCTAAACATTTTGACTCTTGTGGAACGAAAATATAATTTGCATTTTAGAGTAAGCTTTGATGCTAATGGTTTTCTTTCTAGCAGATAGATAAACTACTGGGGGTAAAAAAAAAAAAAATCATATTTCTAATAGAAAGACAGACAAGACCCGTAATTAATGTTGCACTAGCAGGCTTCCTCCGTGGTTGGCTAATCACAGCTGAGTGTTAATAAGCATAGAGTTTTTTTAAATACTGTTGTAACATGTTAATTAAGATAATTCGTCTCCATGTGTCTCTTGAGTTACCAGATGGCGACTGCATTGGTGGAAGGCTGCAATTAGAGTCTTTTCTTTCTTGCTTTTTCTTCCCCTGCCCTAAGGGGGAAAAAAAAAGAAAGAAGGAAAAAGGAAAAAAAATGCAGCTTTACTGTGTATGGGATGGCTGTGAGGGGTGTTACTGTACACATTTTAAGTGCTTGTGTCTAATTATATAAATGCATAGCTATATGATTATATATACAAATGTCTTTGCTTTGGTTCTTCTCATTTACCCATATTATGACGTTTAAAAAAATAAGCCTCCCCTTCAGAGTATGCCTTTGCTGGGGAAACTGTCATTTCCCTCTGAAGACTCCAGTCCTCCTCAGTTTGGTCTTCTGTCTTTGCCTTCAGAATAAGCAGCATCTGGAGCCAGTAAAGACAGAGAGCTTATTTTTCAGTGGACTCTGGCCTCTGCTTAATACACAGAGCCCAAAAGATGGTTATGTTTTGCAGTGTGTTTTTAGGAAGGCTTAAAATATTTTAGGGGCAGGGTCAGTGAGAAGTGTGTGCACTCACAATGGAGGCCTTTTATTGACTTCTGCCTCCTGTAAGTTAAATATAAAGAGGTCCTTTAGCCTCAGCTGTTGTGATGAGGCCCCAGCAGCAGCTGCTGTATTGGGTTTGCCCCTTTGGGAAATGACCCATCTGCTCATGTGCTGCAGAAAGCCAGAGTGCTGAAAAGGAGAAGATTCAAAATCTGTTCTCCTGCTTCCAATCCCCATCTCCTCCCCAGAAATTTCAGACCAGTGGAAAATCTGGGCATCTGGTAATGGGTGTTTTACAGAGTGAATCCTGTCTCTGGCTAGAAACACACCAAGCTGTCAGCTGTTGCCAGCTGGCAAAGGATGGCTTCAGTCTCGCTCCCTCTTCACATGTTCTATCTGTAGTTTGTACTGTGTTTGTATAGTTAAAACACACAGGTTAGTACACTGGTGGGCAGTAAACAAAAAACCCCACTGATACCTCGAGCTACTTGAAAGGCGAGCAAATCATGCTTCACCTCCACCACAGGAGAGACCCTCTTGTCCTCTAGGGAAAAGGCTTTTTAATGACTGCAGTGCACATTTCGTTGTGCGGGCTAAAAAATGCTCTGAAGATGCTGGAAGCGGATAAAATCTCAAATATTATTCCCAGATCAGGTCATTGTGCTTCTTGGAGCCAGCCTGCCAAGAGAAACCCCGGTCTAAAGCACGTGGCTCTTTGTGTTCAGCACAAACCTGCTGTTACAGGCAGTGACGTTTGTCCCTGAAATACTTGATGAGCCATTTCCTAGCCTAATGTTAATCCAGGCTCTGTGCCTGGGAAGGACAATGCAGGAGCAGAGGGTGCATAGTGGGAAGCTGCTGTGCTGAAAGCTTTTGAGTGCATCCAGGCAAGCATGGTTAGCTGGAAACCTGAAGGTATTTAGCACTCAGAAATGGAACTGGCACTCTTGTTGGAAAATGTGGGTGGTGGTGACTGCTTTTCTATCTACCACTAAAGCACATCCCCTTGTTATTGCTTTCTCAACAGGAAGGAAGGTGTGGGTGAGGAGGGGCAATGCTGTTGATCAAAGCTTATCAAGGTGTTTTTTCTCTCCAGACCAACTGCCTAGGAAGTGTTTCTTTCTTTGGTAAAAGATGGTGTTTAGTTGACATAGCAAGTCTAAAAGGGGGTATGAAATGGTAACAGTCTTGCTTCTTACTAAAACTGAGGAGCTGCTGAGGGAGGGGCTGCCAAAAGTGGCTTCTGCTGTTTATAGGCCAGTTTGTGTGTGCAGGGGAAGAGAGGAGGAACAAGGATATCACCTCTCTGGATTTCATACTGAAAGCAAAGCTGGCTAGTCATCTTCCTCCATCATCTCCCTCCCTGCAGAAAGCTCCTGGGGCCAAACACCAGTCCTGTCTCAGGCAGAAGGAAATCTTGTGTGACTGAAGGCCGTGGTTTAAGAAGAAAAATTCCTTACTAAAAAAGAAGCTTGTGGAATTTCTTTTTGTTCTGCAGTCACCCTGTTCCCCTGTTCCCCCAGAGAATGACACAGCAGGAGATTTGGGTTAGAGGAACATAACAAGTAGCTGTATGTTCTTTGAATTAAATAGGTATCTATATATTTTTTGATCTTTTTTCGTCTCAAGGCAGGAAACCACCTTTAGCCTAGACTCTGCAGAGTGTAGGGGATAAAGCTGTCACAAGAAAAGCAGCTAACATGGAGAGTGAATTTCCTGTCCAATGGTTCCAAAGGGTTTATAAAACGAGTGCTTCTTGTTGAAAATGGCACATATGCCATTTGCATGTGTGCCTTTAGTTTTGGTGCTATTTTTCATGCTTCTTTCCCTCAGTAGGTGCATAGTGGTGTTTGAATTCATCATATGCTAGGTAAGGATCTGTCCTACCTTAGCAAATGCAGAAGTGTTTGAGACAATGTCTTCCCTGGGAGGAAAAGCTACACTGAAAAAAAAAAACCAAAACAAAACAAAAAGACCCAGACCACAACAAACAAACACACCAAAACAAAACCAAAAAAGATCCAAACCAAACAAATCTAATTAAAAGTTTCTTGCAGTGTGTTCTGTTAGGTGTAACCCAAGGCACTGGAGTCTGTCTGCAGCATTGTGAGGCTGATGCGTTCCTCTGTTGTTGCTCAAGAAGCTGCTAAGTCAGCTCGGCGCTGTGGCTGACTGCCCTGCTGTGTGGCTAAGGACAGCACCGATGCTTTTATCTGGTTGGATCACATTCATGCTTCTCTGAGTACTGGTGACAGAAGTTGGGAGTATATCCAAGAACTAGGCAAAGGGAGGAGTGAATTCTTTCCTTATTGGCTTACTAAACAACCAGGAGATTAGCAGAGAGGTCGGGTAGCACCCTGCTGGCAGGAGCTGAAACTCTGCGAGGAGAGAAAAGAGTGTCCCTTCTATTAGCAAATATGGCCAGAGCTCTTGTTAGGAAGCAACTGAATGCATTTGCTAAGGTCAAACCAAAGTTGTGTCAGCCCTGAGTGGGATCTGTGGGCAGCACTCCACTAGAATTGCCAGACCCTGTCGAAGCTGAAGTGCAGCTCCCTGGCTTGCACTTCTAGCCAGCTGACTGCACCAAGCTGTCAGGTTTTTATTGTGAAAAAGCCTTGTGTAAAAAAAAGATGAAGCCCCGTGTATGAATTTGCATGCAAATAGCAGTTGATAAAAACCCCACGATTGCTGCAAGCCCATTCAGGGCACTAATTGGAAAAGAGCTGTGAATCTGACTCTGCTGTTTTCAGCATGGTGTTCAACCTGAACCTCAGGTCTGAGATGCTGAAAATCTACAGTCTCTTCAGAAGGCTTCAGATGGCATTATTATTTCAGACCATCCATTTAGTTGTAGCAAGACCCAGACTGAAGGTGGGAGTAGAAAGGGAGGGTTACTCCTCTGGAGTTTGGGGCTGTTTGGAAGGTCCTTGCCAGAAATTAGTAATAGCTTTTGCAGTTCCCTCAGCTCTGCTGAGTGATGCACACACAAATTATCCAAGTTAAAAATTGAAGTCTATAGCAGGGTCAAGTAACTGGAAGATGGGGATATCTTGTGTTTATTTTGGGTGCTTTTCTCATATGCTGTTTTTAAGACTGGTGGTAAGTCCCGTCTAGAAGAATAAAGATGACAATGCTTTGGAGAACTGGAGACTTGGACAGAAGTTCTCCTTGCCACTGTGGAATGTGCTGAAGCACAACTTTTAAGAGAGTAAACAGGAAATGAGTGTGAGCAGAAGGAAACCTTCCTATGTGACAGGAGATACGAGAAGAGACAAAAAGGTGGCAGGCCTAGAGGCAAGCCAGTGTTTTCTGAGCTATTCCACAGAAATCCTACTGTAGGGCAATCAGAGCAGTACAAGAAAGTTAGGATCAGGCTTCAGGGGAAACAGCATGAAAGAAATGGCATGGCCTCTAGCACTGGGACAATTTAATTGGGTGCTTCTATGTTTTGCTTCACAGAGATGTTTGTTCACCAGGTAAGACCTGCTGACATGAGACATCATGACAAGTTTAACTGGACTAGCCAGGGGAATATTTATCTTGATTAGGAGGGTGGTTTTTGTTTGTAGGATGTTTTTCTTCTGTGAGTCTTGATAATATCTGTTAAATGGAGTAAATGTTGTAGATGAAGAAAGAGGAGTACTGAGCTTAGCATCTTCATTTTCTAGTTTCCACATCACACAAAAATTGAGGTATGTCTAAAAGGCCGGGAGGTGTTAACAGTATCCAAGCAGGGCACATGCTCAGGGCATCCAGCAGAGCAATTGTAAGCACAAATGGCTTCCAGAGTGCTTCAGCATGGACCTATAAGGCTCCTCTGCCACTGCTCTGAGGTTAGTCAAACCTGCTAGAGCACTTGTGTAGTCAGTGAGGGATTTACCTGAGGCTGCATCCAGCTTCCTCTTGAAGTTGCTGGGATTTGGGCCTGACTCATGTAAAGAGCAACTTTATTTTGTCAAAGCTGTTCCTGTCCTAGTTTTAGTGACCTTTGTGCCTTGCTATGGAGAGGAAGAACTATTACTGGATGTTCGGTGTAAAACATCCTATTGTTAAGCAATGCTATACATAATTGTCTGCCCACGCAAGGTGAGTAATGCCTTGGCTTGTTCTCCCTCAGTTATACACTTACAGTTATGCATTCTGGCAGATCATGATTAGAAGGGTCTTTTTATTTGCTTGCTTGGTTTATTGGTTGGTTGGGGGTTTTTTGTTTAGTTGTTTGTTTGGATTTGTTTGGGTTTTTTTCTCATAAGAATGCATTTTTTAAGGAGGATTGGGTTTTCATCTCTGTGTAGTCAGACTACCCAGTAAAACAGGTTAGTGACTGAAAAACAGTTCAGGTGCTTGGTGCAGAAAAGAGAGGTGTAAAACCCCTTGTAGAATCCATGAATCTTACTGATTGGAAAAAAATAAAGAGACAGTGCCAAGCAAATAAGACTGTAGAGAGGTCTTAGACTTCTGTGTGGTATTGTGCCTATGCAAAGAAGGTTAATACTGGGGAGCTTTTATAATTCTGTGACAATTATCCAGTCAGATTGAAGTATGATTCAATCTTCCTTTGTATGTGTGAGTGGAGTGTATTGTTCTTAGTCCTTGCCACAACAGGCTCATCCTGCTTGAGCTTTGTAAATCTTCTGCTTATCTGTGAATTTCACTCTGTGATCAAGGCTCAACTGTGCTCCTGTGGTTTATGTTCTGACCACTTCAACCCCTCACTTGTGTGTCAGCACACAACAAGACCATATGCTTCCATCTGTGGCATTAGATATGACCATGGCTCAGGTTTGTGTCTTTGTTACATTTTGCTGGAAATGCTTTTAGTTCTGCATCAGGTTGGCATTCAGGACCACAGCTCAGCTTTGGCTCAGCCAGGACATGAAAGAACCATTTCATCCTTTGGTGATTAGATTGATCAATTTGGCCAACTGACATCTCTTACTTTCTATAAAAGAAGCTGGATTTGAGCTCCTCACAGCTGTCTGTGAATCTGGTTGAAGAGGAAGCAACTGAGGATTGCTACTTGAAGGAGAGCCACAGGAAAGGGAGCTGGTGAAGGTACAATGTGATGTTGCTGTTACTGAAACAAAAAAGAGGTTCCTTAGTGTTGTGGTGGTTATTGTCAAGCTGGTGACTGCTGTTCAAAGAACATCAGTTAACCCTCTTTGAAGGAGGACAGTATTTTTTCATGTGACCAAAACAGAAAAATATGGTGCTTGTAGGTGATTCGGTGGGCGCTGGGTGGAGGTACATTCTGGCTTAGTATTTTTTCATTTGCATATTAAACGATTGTCTGTATAGTAAATACTTAGTGGTTTGGAATGGCATTTGCAGAAGCTCCAGTGCATAACTTAATTTCTGCCTGTCAGTCTGGAAATGACAATTTCTTTACCTCTGAACAGAGTTCAATGATTCTATTCCTCCCTGTTTTCCAGCAGTCTATGCTGGCAGAGAACCAGCTCTCTCAGGAGCTGCCATAAGCTCAGTACCTCCTAGAAACATAGGGCCTTTGGGAGTATTTGCTCCCTTTGTACAAAGTGGAGAAATGCTTAATTTCTATGCATCCTGAAAGTGAATGAAGATCCTGGCAATAGCTTTGCAAGCCTAGAATGTCAGTAACCCCCTAGGAAGTTGGTGACTTCTGTAACTTGGCTCTCTCACTCTTCCCTCGCCGGCGTGAACATTTGTCTTAAGATGTCTCACAAGCCTTGGGATACAACCAAAAACAGGTGTTTCAAGGAGGGAGCTGATGAAATTCCTGCATGTATCTTTCTGTTCCCAGTAGTGAACCATTGCAACACAGCCATGCTCCAGAGCGGTAATAAACAGTTCACACAGGCAGCTCTTCCCATCCGCCTGCACCTTCTGGCTGCTAACCATCGCCAGGAGCGGGCTGCTCTGGGTGTGCCTCCTGGCAGCAGTGGTACCCAGCTTTTTTCACCTCTGAAGTGTCAGTGGTTTGTTCTGTGGACAGCTGTAAATGGGATGCTCTGCCTGGTTCTGTATTGCTGTGAACACACAGTGCTGCAAAAACTTGGGCCATAAGCTTTGCTGCTGGAGACATAAAGGGTTGTGCAGAATCAAACTTGTACTTTTTCTTCTGTTAGCCCCAGTTTACAGTGCACATATGGAGGCAATTGATGAAACCTGTTATGGAGAGTATGAAAGCTGAGGGCAGTGAAAGCTTAGGAAACAGGTCGCTGCATTGTCTGTCCCAGGCATTCTAGATGCCTTTGTTATGCTGGACTGGGCCCTGGTTTGCAGAGGTGCTGCATTCTGTCAGAGATGCCAGGGAGAGAAAGCTGGTCCAGTAGGGAGCAGAGGTATTTGACTTTCTCAGTCTTTCAGGTACCATCAGTCCATCATCTTACCCACCCAAGCCTTACCTTCAGCAATTTTCAACGTCATCAACACTGTCTAGTAGACTTCCCCAAAGCTGAAGGCTCTGAGAAGGTTTGTTCCCCTGAGGCTGCCTTGCAAAGGACAGTTCAGGATCAGCTCAATCACATTGAAGGTGGAGGGTGTTGATGTTCTGGCTGCCTAAACCAGACCTTTTTTGTCTGTTTCTCAGCACACAGGCAGTGTTCTTCCATCACAGTGAAGGTGACATTTTAAAATACTTGTACACTCCTGGATGCTGTGATGACAAATGAAAGTTGGGGGTAAAGGGAAGGGGAGGAGGCTAATTCTGCAATCCCTTCCCTGTGAATAGGACAAGTCAGGCATAACTGCCTGAACACACTTACCAGCTGCTTCTCTCCTTTCCTGTCCAAGTGGTCTGTGGAGGTGAGGATTCCAGTTTGCAGTTGAATAGCTGTGCATCTCCTGAAGACCTTACCTGAGAAGATCAAATCAGGGTTCTGCAGGTGCCTGCTGTGGTGGTGTTTGCAAGCCTTTGAGAGTGCTATTGCAGTGTAAATGAGTGCCTGTTTCTTGTTGGCTGGCTGCTTTTTGTATGTTACTGAAAAATCTCATCAGTGTAGGTGGCACTTTATGGTAGAAGGGAAACCAACAGTGAGCTGCTTCTGTGTGCAAAAGGGCTCCTAGTGCGGTGGCCAGGCTTACACATGGGCATAGCTCAGAAAAGGGAACTGTGGGACTGAACTCTGCTGCAGTCAGCAGAAAGATGCTGTGCATGACTCCTAAGCAATTCCAGGTACCTGCTATGGTATAAAAAGGTATAGGGAAGTTGTCCTGTCTGCTCTTGAGTTTTGGCAGCTCTGTAGTGACACTGGCTTTTACCCACAGCTCTCCACCAGTGCCAGGAGATGTACCTGTTAAACTGCTAAAAATACCTCTGGTGCTCAAATGGTTTTGCAATTTATCAAAAAAACCTCACCTGGACTGCAGATGAGCCAGGTCATTTGTCTGTGTGCTTGAATGTGAAATGTGCCACTAATCTGGCATGTTCATGCCAGTTGATCCCAACTGCCCTGAGATGTTGCGCAGGCTCACAGTGAAAGGAAGTTTAGCCTCATAAAGTGCAGGATTAAAACACTGGTTACAAAATTATTGCAGAAATAAAAGATGAAAAGCACAGAAGAAGTAACAGTTAAAAGTCATGAGGCACAGGACAGTGGCTTCTCTGAAGCTTATTTAAGAATAAATCTCCTCAAAAACAAAGTCCTCTTGAAAAGCTACTGCTTAGACCCCTGTTAACCTTCTCTGAAGAAGTAAATTGAATTGCAGTTATAAAGCTGGCAGAACTCATACCAGAGCATTTTTGGCTTCAGTCAGCACTTCATCTCAAGGTTTATTGGCATTTACAAGCACTACCTGTACTGGGTTCTCACACGTGTTAGGTTCAAGGGTCATTTGCACTAAGGCAATGTGGCAAATTTTTCCACAGTGAATGAATCTCAAGTTTTCTTTTGCTTCTTAAATCTTGCTCAAAATCCAATTACTTGAACTTTGCCCAGCTGTTTGTTTCTGTTTGTCCCACAGTGAGTGAGTCACATAGAGGTAGAACATGAGAAAATGTGTGCTCTGGGGTTTAAGGACAGGCCTGGGTCACCATGCTCTGATGGAACACCCTAGGTGGCTTGACTGATTTTCCATGCCCCAAAATGTCTCAAGGAGGATCTATGATGTATTTTATTTTATGAAGTCTGGGAAGCTGATGTGAATTTTAAGGGAAAAATCTGGATTTCTCCATCTTTCAGCTGGGCAGACACATGTAGTGAGCAGAAGTTACTTGGACTGTTCTGCAGGGTCATTGTGACCTGCCAGAAGAGAGGAAGTTCTGAGCAAGACAAATATCCTGTTTTCAGTGCAGTTTCCTCAATTTTGGTTTGTTGTTTTTACTTGAATGGCTGTTGAGAATTCTGCAAGAAAAGTTCTGGCATGTGCCACATACCACACGTGCCTGTACCAAGTAGTCAGGGTAATGGAGGTGCAGAAAGGAATGTGAAGCACCTTCAACACTCCAGAGTTCATATAGGTAAACAGAGGGGGTTTTTACAAAATGTTTTCATAATACACTGAATTCCTTTTTAAAAGTAGATTATTCCTTTTTAAAAGTAGATGTCTCCTAAGACATTTGGTCTTAGGAGAAGTCCTCTTGAGGTGATCAAGTCCAGCCTTCGGTGGAATACCACCATGTAACTAAACCACAGCACTAAGTGCCATGTGCAGTTGTTTCTTGAGCTCTTCCAGGCCTGGTGACTTCACCATCCCGTGTACAGCCTGTTTCAACCCTCTGACCACCCTTTCAGTGAAGAAGTCCGTCCTACTGCAGCAAAGCTCTGTTGCCAATCTTGTTGGTGGCATATCTATGTAAAATAGTCAAAATCTGTGTGCTTTTACAGGCTTCTAGGGTGCCTTAAGGTGGGGCAGGTCTGCACCTTGACACTGAGTACAAACCCTGTAGTACAGCGGGGTTTTTGCATTCCTCATTCCTTTCAATAGGTCTCATGCTCTTCCCCTGCCAGACTAATAGGAAAGCCTGGTTGTTAGCTTCACCCCAGTCTCTAGTGAAGCAGCTGTGGGGAAAAGATAGCAATAAGGATTTTATGGGCCTCTCTCATGCGGAATCTGTGTTGTGTCACTGTTCAAAAATATCACCAGCTCGGTGCCTGCCAGTTGGGCTGTGCTACTGGGATAACAAGCAGTATTTAACAATCACAGAAACTTTATCACAGGTGTTCTCTGCCATTGTGTAACAGCCTTTCCTCTCAGTTGTAGTAGTTTCCTAATTTAGTGGGTGTTTGTAGGTGGAAGTCTGCCTATGTTTCGTATATACTGTGTAATAGGTGTCTTCCTTGGAGATGTCCTTCATGCTACTTTCTTTTTTTACCAGACTGTCCCCAGCCACCACAACCTGAGAATGGAGGCTATAAATGCCACCCTAGCCCCTGCAGCAACCCTCTGACTTCAGGCAGTGTCATAGAGTATCTGTGTGTTGAAGGCTACATGCTGAAAGGAGATTATAAATACTTGACATGCAAGAATGGAGAGTGGAACCCAGCCATGGAAGTCAGCTGCAGGCTCAGCCCAGGTGAGTGCTCCCTGACTCTAGAATTGCCCTTGCATTGACTTTTCAGATTATCTTTAAGCACTTAGGGTGATGCTGAGGAAGTCCATATGGCTGTCTCTCATTGCTCCAGCAATTTCATAAATGCAGCTCACAATCATGACTCTTTCTTAAAAATGTCTCTTCAGTAGCAGCCTATCTGATGCAGACTTAGAGTCCCTAACACAAGGAGAAAAGCCATGGACAGGACTATAAAGTAGGCAACTTGTTACTTATGTAGAGCCTCTTATCTTGAGGCTCTCATCCTAGGAATGCTTGAAGCCTTAACAGTAGCATTTTCCATGCTGTCTGGTTTTCCTTGATGAGTCTGATAGTACATCTCCCTCAGTGAGTCTGTGCATGTGTGTGTAGAGTCAATATTCCTTGCAAACGGGTCAAGTAATTGTTGGTTTCTTGTGTCAAAAAGATTGATGGTGCTGCTTTTCACTGTACTGGCAGGAAAGGACATTGCTGACAAATGATTTCTGCTTCTCTCCAAATAGAAGTGGACAGCTTTTGTTTTGTGTCTCTCCCAGCTGAACAGGAATTCCTCCATCAAAGCAGCAAAGTAAAAAGATTTGCTGGAAAATATTAATCATACAGCTCTTAATTTGACTACTACTCTTCTGGTTTTAACAGTGGGTACATTGGATAAAAGGAGAACTCTGTCCCATCTTCTAGGTGGGCTTGTTGATAGAACCTTGCTACTCAGCCAGCAGGATGTTCACTTCAGAATAATCTCATAGTACATAAAGCAAAATGTGTCAGATTCATTGGAAAGAAACAAAGAAAAAAAAGTACCTTCATCAAACTCTTTATGGAGCTCACTGCATACCTGACTGCATACCTGTGAGTTTACCTGGCAGCAAATAGATCCTGAAGAGGTTTTTCAAATTCATCTTAAGCTTCCTTTCCACAGTGGTCCCCCTTCCCCTTGCTGCTCCCAGGCTGGAGAGCAAAGCTGTGCTATTGCACATAGTGTTCCCTGAGTGGCATTCCTGCATGGTGGCACTTGGTCTGGCTGAATGATTGTGTTGTGATGAGCAGAAATCCCTCAGATTTCGTTAGCATCTTGAAGGGTCAGTGGCATTATCAAAAATATGGTGCCTCAAAAGTCTGACCCAATGAAAAAGCCATTGCTTTCACAACACAAGCTTTGAATCAACTGTTCAGGGTTAGAGATAGCTGACTCTTAACTTGTGGGTCTCCTCTAAAAGGCTCAAAGAAGGGGAAGGAGGCAGGAGACTCTAGAAAGGCAGCAGGTCTTAAAATGATTGGTAAGGGTAAGATCCTACCTGCTCCATATAGGATAAATTAAGTCCCTAGCAGTTACCACATGTTTTGTGCGGCTCTGAGCCTGTCAGCCCCATAGCCTTTTGGCAGTTTATTGTATGAGGTAGTGACATTTTTTGGCATATGAGATGGTAAATGTTCTGGAGTGCACCCTGCATAGTGAGCAGTTTGACAGCATCATGTACTGATGCTGAAAATGGAGCATCTCTATTTGCCTACCCTTGTTCCTGTTAGTGCCCTGAGAAATCCTGGAAGTTAAAATCCTTACTCAACCCTATTTGCCATAGGGAAAAATGTGCTAGGCACGGTTTTATTCCTGGGGAGAGGTCAAGCTACTTCTAAAAGACTTCAAAGAAACAAGTTCAAAACAACTGAACCAAGTAGGTTTGACCCCAAGAGATGGTGCAGAAAATTGCAAACTAGGTTTCCATCTTAAATGCCTGTTTTGGGCATAGATTTCAGGCTGTAGGCTTAAAAGTAATGATCTTCCAGCTTTTTTTTTTTCTGTTCACCTGTTGCTCTTCCTCTCATCCCTCATTGTGTGTCCTGAATTCCCTCTGCAATTTGAGCCCTGTACTCCTGAAGAATGTGTTGGATATAGAAAGAGGAACTGAGGAATTGCATAAATCAAATGTGCAATTCACAGTAGTATTTGCTGATGGGTAGGTGAGGCTTTTCAGATCTCTACCAAAGACACAAAGTAGGGACAGAAACAACACATACAGATGATTTTTTCCTCTTGGGAGGTGAAAGGATTAGTGTAGCTTTCTAGGCATGGTATACAGTGCTCAGCAATACCACCTCCAAGCCATTCTCTCTTCACTCCCACTTTATTCCTGCACAGGTCCTTTAAAAGCCAAACTGATTTTCATGCAGTCACACAGCACAGCTGCAGAAGGATAGAAAAGAGAAGTGTGAACAGGGCACACATATCTAACACTGAAAACTCAGCACCCTGAAAAAAACATCCACCTTCCTTCTCTGTCCTCTAGCGTATCTTTGTGTGAGAGAGAAACTTAATATTTTCTGTGTCTTAATTATAGTAAGTGCATAATAATACCCCACCAGACTTCCACCTCTCTTTGCAAGGCTGTTACATTAGTTGAGAAAAAATGTTTTTTGGAACTTTTTCTGTTGTTTGGCCTAAAATATGCTGCTTATTGTGCTAGACAATTATTGGCCTTGCTGGTGACATCATGACATTCTCTAGCTTTTACTCAGGCAGATCTATATATAACATGACCCTTACCACCATCTGTGAATTCCCATGACCTGCTTGCACTGCTTTCCTGTTTGCTCTGTGTTTTTCCAAAGGACCCTTGTATGTGCCTGTTATATTTTGGGTTCCCTTTACAGCTGGTGGAGAGGTGTCAGCTTGAGCTGCAAACTGAGATAAGTGGTGTGTCTTGCCTGTATGGGAGACTTGGGTTCCTTACACACACACACCCAGGAGTATGTCCTGAGGAGCAGTGTGAATGTTCTTCCTTCTCTGTAGCAGTTGCACATTTTACCTTGTGTTCTCCTTGGTTTTGTAGAAAAGGACTCTCCTCCGACAATTGGGGTGCCCACGCTGTCCATAGTAGCCTCCACAGCGAGCTCTGTTGCCCTGATTCTGCTGTTAGTTGTGCTGTTTGTTTTGCTGCAGCCAAAGCTGAAGTCATTCCATCATAGCAGGTAAGTGTAGCTGGGGCTTGGAGGGGCTCAGAGGCACCCTGTTTCTTTGCAGTAGAAACCCATTCAGGTAGTTGGGTTAGACCTTTGTTTTGGAGCAACTTAGCTCCTTGCTTCTCTGTTCCTCTTTTCATTGCCTCAGGGACATCTCTGCCCCATTTTACTGATCCAGGGCTTTTCTGAAATGGTAATCTGTGATGCCCACCTGCAGTTCCCATTCTTACGTGCCACCAAACAAGTGACTTCCTTGTGCTGTTGCCTTGGCTTTGAATGGAAAAAGTCATGATACTTACTAGCCTGGCTGTAGATCAGTTGCCTACCTCTTCTAGCCTTGGATAGCTACTGAAGTCTGTGTCTGGGTGTATATATGTGCATCTTTCCCAGACTGCTTGAGGTCCTGCAGACCCAAAATTAAGCAGTACTGCTCTTTAGATACTTGTGCAAGTTTGCCATCTTTTTCTGCTGCAGGAGGAGAGCCCTCCTCGCCTCGGTTTGTGGATGAGAGGAGGGACCCAGCCTTAATACTGCTGCCAGCTAAGGCAGGCACTCCAGCAGTGGGGAAGTTGAGAGGTGGGGCCCTGCACTCTGCCCTCTTCTACAAAGGCCCAAACTACTAGAAAAGAAAAATTTTCTCTTAGGTCTTATGAGGCCAGGTGATTGATGCTGTGCCAGAGCTGTCTTCCCAATCCTGCCAGAGGTTATCTGGCGGGCAGCAGAGGCAGTGGAACAGACAGTGCTGGGTGCTGTGGAATGTAGCAGTGCACCAGGCTGGCATCGACAGTGTTCTTTGCCAAAAGCATGGAGCTGAGTCATGACCTTTGTCAAATTTAGCTATGGAGGTAAGTGGGGGAGGTGGGGTGGAAAGCATTATAACCTTTTCAGCTCTTGCTGCTAAATCCATCGGGTGCCGTGAATTACAGCCCCTGCTCATGTTTAGTGGCAATTGGCAGTAGGGCTCCAAGACTGTGCTTGCTTGACCTTGTTAAACCATCATTCAAGTTTCTGTCCTCCCCTAAATGGTGAGAGAGTTCTGCTGTGGGAGATTACTGGAGTTCTTGGTAAGATGTATGTAGTAAAAGAAATACTCAACTTGGTCTATTTTTTCTCCTTCCCGCCTTTTTTTTTTTTTTTTTGAGGCGAGACCAAGGTGTGTCTGGAGATCAGGTCTCTATTATGGTGGATGGTGTCCAAGTGGCCTTGCCATCCTATGAAGAAGCAGTATATGGCAGCACAGGGAATTGCATTCCACCCTCGGACTCCCGAGTGCAGATCGTGCTCTCAGAGGGAGCTGGACAGAATGGACCCAGAGAGACGCAGCAGCCGGACCAAGGGGCTCACAATACCTTTGAAAGAGAAGATGAAGCCCCTGGACATTCTGGACTGTGTGAAGCCAGTGGCTCTCAGCGCTCTGAAACTGTTCTTGTGCATCAGGCTGCTACCTCTTCCTGGGTAGCTGGCATGGCTAGCAGTAGACCTGTACACAAAGAGGTCCAAGATTCAGAAAGCAGTGACATACAGAGCCTCTTATCACTCACTTCCTCTGAGGAATACACAGATGGTAAGTGATTTGTGCAAGGAGCACTAAATGAGACCCTTTTAAGAGCAGGTTCTGAAGTTGACTGTCTAGGGGGAAAAACAACAAAGGATGCCACTAGAGCAGCTTTTGAAAAGATCCAGTCTCTGTAGAATGTTTCACCTCTTAAATATGTAAGCAGCATTTAATACCTTCTTCTGAAGAATTCAGTGTTCCCAGACTGGGATCCTAGGGCAGTCTGAGCAAGATTGTCCACTGCTTACATCTTGTTGTAACAAAGGATTTTCAGAGAAATCCAGCCTCTGGCGTTATATGCAAAAGCAGTAAAATAACTCTGTTTGTGGAAACTAAGTTGGTGGGAGTGGGAGGACATGCTTGGAATACAAACCCGTTGTGAGGTTTGGGCTGCTTAATTTTTAGACTATTTTAGTAAGCAGCTTTCTGCCATAAAGCGTTCCGTGCTGCAGCCTTAGCCTGCAAGACCTAAGGGGGATGTGCTTGAACTTACTGTAGAGGGCAGAGGGGCAAGTCTGTTGAACAGTCAAAACATCTTTTATTCCTTGCTTCTGTGCTGTCCTGAAGGAGTGGCTTTGCTGAGCTCATGTGAAGGTGTAGCTTAAGGTTGCTTCTGCAGGGACTGCTGTGTCTTAGGCAAGAAATGTAACTGGCTTGTAGATAGCTCAGGGCAGAACTTCCCCTTTCCATGATATTAAGAAATACTTTGTGCTAGGAGGGTAATGCAGGACAAGATATATACCCAGAGTGGTGATGGAATCTGTCCTTGGAGTTTTTCAAGGCTGGAGCTGGTGATGGTTCTACTCTGAGGGGCAGGTTGGAGCAGAGTCCTCCAGAGTTCCTTTCTGCTGTGATGTGATGAGAGGGAGACCACTGCGTTGTCATGTTATGAAAGTGGGGGCCTGTCTTGCTTTCAGTAGTACTTTTTCTGGTGTGTGTGGAACTGCAGAAGTTTTGACTACTTTTTCTTTTTTTTTTCCTCTCCCTGCCATTCAGATATTCCCTTATTGAAGGAGGCATGAGGTCTGCTGTGTTTGTTGAGTCTTCTCCATCTTGGATTTATTCTTCCTCCTCTCTCCCTGCCTTTGGGACAGAAGCACTCTGTGCAGTCTTCCCCATCCTCGCAAGCTGTACCCTGGATACCTCCAAGAAGAGATGCCCTCAGCTGAAGATCCAAAGGACGTCGCCAGGTTGCCTCCTGGATGCACCAGTGGAGTTGGTGCAGCGCTGGCTTCCCCATTCCATCAGCATCAGGGGCTCAAGGAACAGGGTGGATTTGAGCTCTCCTCTTCCCCAGCCAGATGTTTGACAGCAGTCTCTGAAGAGCTGCTCTTTTCTTGTGCCTTTCTCCTCCTCACACCGGCTTGTTGCAGCTTATCAGCCTTTCTAGCCCTTCTGCTGCCCAGAGAGCGGGGACTAAACCTGCTTGCTCGCTGGGTGCAGACACAGTTTAAATATACGTATATATGTTATATAGGCTCTTCTTCCAGCATCCTCTTTGTGATAGGGCAGGACAAAATGCCTCACTGGGACTGAAACTGGGCTTGGGAAGGGGCAGCTTGTGATGTCTGGAAGCGCCTCAGATGAGATGGGCGGTGTGACAGCTTAGCCAAGCGGGAACAGTTCACTGAGAATTGCTTAAGCACTGAAGGCTGAGAAGTCCAACGTGTAGGAATGCCCTCTGTCCCATCTCTGTAGGAGTCCATTCTGAAAATCACTTTTGTCTCCTTCTTCCTCTACCAGTGCAGCCCACTGGAAGAGGTTCAGGTGTTCGAAAATACCAAGACAAAAAAAAATGCCTGTAGGTAGTGAATTCCTAGTGCCATTGGTGCAATCCCAAATTCCTTTTCCAGCCACAGTAGGTACTTGAATCCTGGGTAGCTGCCATCTCATAGGCTGGTGTGTCTTCCTCGCTTCATACAGCAAAGAGTCTGCTGTTCTAACTCGGTGGGCTCCAGTGGGCCCATAGAGAAGGGCTCCTCCCTGATGGCTGGGGGTAAGCAGCATCTGTAAAGCTTCTCCTAAACACAGTACCTGCCTGTTGCTGTGAGGGAAAGTTGAGTACACTGACAGCAGTGCTAAAGGACACCACAGCTCAGTGCTGGAGTTTTGAGGATTGTTTCAAGTTCTGGTAGTAGGGAAGAGAAAATTCAGAAATACGTGTACCTCTGCCTGCCACAGTTATTTACAGCAGGTCAGACTGTCCGTGTTGGGACTCTGTAATTGCAGGAAGCCACATTTGTCTGGGGTAGATGGTCCAGTCCAAGTGCTGTGGTGGTTGTAAGGTTCCTCACTGAGGTCTGGACACTGTTCCATGGGATTGGTTTCAGCAAGACGAATTGGCTTCTTAGATGCATGTACCTTGTCATAACTGTCTTGAGGTAACCAGGGAAGTGTTTGCCCTGTGAGAAGCTGCTATAATTTTGAGTTGAAGGAGCAAAATGTCATGGCCTTACACATCGTGTGGTAATGTTCAGGTAAACAGGGATGCTGTCTTTGCTGCTTTGCTTTTGGTTTATGATCCTCACCATCCTCATCCTCGTTGCTACAGTAAAAAACCATTACAGCACTTGACAAAAATGATACAACATCTTTACACATAAAATCACTGTGGCTTAGCTCCAGTTCTTTGAAATGAGGATTGGCCATAGTGTCCAGCTATTTATTTGCTATTCCTTTTCCTGAATAGCTGTTAAATCCCAGGACACATGGAACAGTGTGTGCCTGTGGATGGAAGAATCCTTTTTTCCCTATCCTTGTTATAGAGGGATGTTAATTTAAAATTAAAGTGTTTTAAACATCCTTCCCTGTCGCTCATGTTACCTTGCATTAACACAAGAATTTGATAAATCCCATGTGGGTGGTTTAGGTATTTTTTGTTCAGTTTGGATGCTGAAAATCCTGTGTCATTTTACAGTGGGCCATGGTGTCTCAGCTTCAAGAGCTGTAGAGGACAAATGTTGTTTACACACCTGGCATTGGAATTTTAAAAAATAAGCATGGGGACGATTGTATTTAGCTTTTTGACTGTTGGAAATGGTCTCAGCTTGAGTAAATTCTCCTTCATTGGTTTATTGAAGGGGTTGAGCAAGTGTAGCGGTAAGGGAGTGTGGAGGAAAGTCTGTGTGACTTTCCTGCTGCCTATACAGCTCTGAGCAGGAGTTGCTTTTTATGCATTTAAGGTCCTGTCTGCTTAAACTGACCCTCTGCAGTTCAAGGTATAGAAGTTGGGAATGTGTTGCCTTCCTGAAAGGGGCAGTGCTAGTGCTGGGTTGGTGGGAGAAGCTGGAAGCTGATCCCAAGGCCTAACCTTGCTCTGGATGAGCACCTGCACCACCAGCAGAAAACATCTGGCCTCCTCTCTGCTGCTGTAAAACAAGCAACTGCCAGCTTGGAAGAGAAAATTCTATTTCAGTGGGGAAGAAAAGGAAGCAAGCTCTACAAAGAGGGAGTACTTTAATTTCACAGAATCACACAGAACTAACTAGGTTGGAAAACACCTTTAAGACCATCAAGTCCAACCTATGGCTGAACACCACCTTGTCAACTAGACCATGGCACTGAGTGCCACCTCCAGGGATGGTGACTCCACCACCTCCCTGGGCAGCCCATTCCAATGCCCAGTCACCCTTTATGTGAAGAATTTCTTCCTAATGTCCAGCCTAAACTTCCCCTGGCACAGCTTAAGACTTTGTCACTGGTTACCTGGGAGCAGAAACTGACCCCACCTGGCTACACCCTCCTTTCAGGGAGTTGTTGGAGAGTGATAAGGTTTCCCTCTTCTCCAGGCTGCACAACCCCAGCTCCCTCAGCCTCCTCACAGGATTTGTGCTCCAGACCCTTCACCAGCCTTGTTGTCCTTGTCTGGATGCATTTGAGCATCTCAGTGTCCTTCCTAAATTGGGGGGCCCAGAACAGGACACAGCACTCAAGGTGCAGCCTCACCAGTGCTCAGTACAGGGGGACAATTGCTGCCC
Organism: Dicaeum eximium; assembly: GCA_013396995.1. Taxonomy (NCBI): domain Eukaryota; kingdom Metazoa; phylum Chordata; class Aves; order Passeriformes; family Dicaeidae; genus Dicaeum; species Dicaeum eximium. The sequence goes on along the minus strand of VWZP01007715.1, from coordinate 1,059,574 downwards.
TGGTCCTGCTGGCCACACTGCTCCTGATACAGGCCAGGATGCCATTGGCCTTTGTGGCCACCTGGGCACACTGCTGGCTACATGTTCAGTCTGACATCAGTCAGTAAACCCAGGTCTTTTTCTGCCTGGCCACTGTCCAGCCACTTCCCCCAGCCTGTAGCACTGCAGGGGGTTGTTGTGGCCAAAGTGCAGGACCTGGTACTTGGTCTTGTTAAACCTCATATCATTGCATTCTACAAAAATTGTTGGAAATGGCTTTACTAACGAGGTGGGGAGATGCGAAGGTGGAGGAGGGAAATATGCAAGTGTAGCTACAGTGATCAAGCATAAACAGGCAGCTTCTTTTGGCTTGTTGAGGGTAAGCCAGCAGCTTCCAGGCCAGTCTCCATGCTGGCTGGTAATCCCATCTGATGATTCCAGATCCTGCAGAAGAGCTCTATTCCCTGCAGCAAATCTTGTGGGAACGGGCCCCAAGGATCCGTGTGAGCCAGAATATGGAACACAGTTTGGAGGCATCACACTGCTTGTCTACATCCTCAGCTTTAGGGTTAATTTTCATATAAAATTAGGTAAAACAGCAGGGAAGGAACCCAGAAGATGTCTGACAGCTTTTTCAAGGGGGAAGGAGAGCAAGGCCTCACTTTACTGGTTATCAAATGATTATTATTCATTCGTGTTTGTTTTAATTCTGCAGAAGCTGAAGGACTGAGAAGTCTTTGGGTGGAGATACAGGGTACCTACTTTGCACAGTCCTGTCTTTACTTATGGGAGCAAGGGCTGAAGCCTAAAGATCCCTCAGATGTGAGCTGCGCTCTGCCTCAGAAGTGTTTGGATCTCTGAGCTGAGTGTGTTCTCTCTGGATTTTGCCATAAGTAGGTGCAGCCTGGATCTCAGTGTTGTGGATGAGAAGCACAGAGGCTCAGCCTTGCAAAATGTCATACAGTAAATGGGTTTTTTCCCTTTTCTTTTTTCCCCTGATGAGGCCACGCTTTCCATACCTTTTCTTCCCCCACCTATGTCTGGCAAAAGATTTCAAAAGGAGGCATTTTTTCTTAACACTCCCAGCATAATTATCTCATGCTTTGTCAAATGTGCTGGATCCTGTGATATTCAAGAACATTAAAAATATTTAATTATATTGAGAACAATAAAAATAGCACTTATTTTAAAGCCTTCCATTATTTTTGGAGTCTGATAGTTGCAGGGGGAAAGGGCATTTCAGAAATTCAGGATATTATGTGCAATAGAAAAACTTCCTTGCTCCTTTCTAGTTCCATAGTTTTTTTTAATAAATAAATGCAACTCATTGTAGTGTTTACAGCCCAAGCATTGTAGAACTGGACCAGCCTGAGAGAGCCAGGATGTGAAGTTGGCAGTGACCCATGGGGAAGTGGGCCCGTCTCTCATCAGGGTCTGCATCATGAAGCTCACCTCAAATGATGAGCCAGCTTGGACTGTGTCAGAGCCTCCTGCAGCCTTGAAGGGTGTCAGCAGCACTGGTGAGAGAGGGGTTTGTGTGTTCTGGTTTTAAATAGCTTGTGCCTCCCCATCATTAACTGTAGAAGATGTAAAAATTAAGTCAGGAGAGATGCACTGAAGCATGTGGGCCTCTGGAGTTGTTGCTGAGTTAAAACAACATGAGTTTGGGAGGGAGAAGAGTTTAATGCATTTTTATCCTTAACCAGCAGGAAGTTGCTGGGTAGCAGAATGTGTACTCAGCAAGGAGAGTGCTTTCACCCCTTTGACATCTCTGCTGAGGTTTCTCCTTGGCCTTCCAGCTCCGGTGTGGTGAATTGTTTACTGCATTTGGAGTCTTAATTTGGCCTTTCAGTGTGTGGGGAACTCAGATGTGTTAGGAAGAAATCTGTTCCGCATGCTTTGGGAAGAAACATCCTAAGATGCTCCCAGAGGGAGATGGCTTGGGTCAATACTGAGGAGTGGGGCTAAGAGGGCAACTGGCTCAGCCATTGGAAATAATGTGGGATAGTGAAGTCATTTGCAGCACAGAAAAGGGAACACGAGTTGTCTAAGGAAGAGCTGAAAACAGAGGTTTACTGCAGGCTAATAAGCTAATGCAATCATGACCAGGTTGTAAGGAAGCTTGTGCTTTGTTAGATGATTTAGCATACACCAGCAGGCTTGCTGTATTAAAAAAAAATTAATGTACAACTGGTTGGACACACTGAGCTGTCCTTGCTGACCTTTTTAGAACATACTTGCAAAAAACGTGGTTTTACTGTTCTGATAGCAGTTTAAACAGAAAATCTGCCTTGTTACTCTATCCAGATATCTATTTAAATAAATTTCACTTTGGTTTTTTTGTATATAAATGCAATAAATCCCATTCATTTTGCACATCCTGCCTCACCCCGTCCTCACCCTTCAGTCCTTACCAGGGAACAGCGGATTGAATTTGCTCTATGCGAAAACCTTTGCTTGCAGAAGAACTTCATTAGAAAACAGTTTTTCTCTACTATAGGCTTTGAAAGTGCAAAGAGGTTTCCTAGAGCAGGCTTCATTTTAAGGTGTATTTTTATATAAGAAGTAAGCCTTTTTCCAGTCCTAGCACACCAGGACAGAACACACCACTTCCCACACTTCACAGCCCTGTGTTCAGCACTGCTTTCAAACTCAACCTTCTGCAGGTGATGTTCAGATCTGTGTACCCACCAGAACATGTTGTACTGATGCTCTGCATATGCTTTCCATAAGCTGTGCTTTTGCTTCTGTCCTTGACTGAGAACAGAGGCAACTGAGTTGTGCTGGAAAATGTTTTAGTTCAGATTCTCAAAGTTGCTTCCTTCCAAAAGAAAACAAAGTGAAAATGTCTGTGAAGCAGAAGTCAAATGATGTGGTGGGTAGACTGCTGGTAGTTGCTGATGCAAGTGCAAGGGGAGCTTGATTGCCTTTCTGCATTAATATTTTCTTTCCTGTATGTGTTTTCTTTTTATCTGAATTGCACCACTATGGAATTATTTGCAGAATGGTACTCCATATATATGTGGGATTTAAAACCATAACTGATGCTGTGCAGGATGTCACTCAATTGGTTTTATTTTGCTTTATTTTATATGTATTTTCTGGTATCCTGTACATTGCAGTGGGTGTGAAGATAGTATTTTAATATTTGTACAAAGTTTAATTTAATTGTTCTATGTATATAACTGCATTTCTAAATTAAAAAATTCTTTTGAAGTGAAGCTATAATTTGTGTTTGTTTGGTTGGTTTTTTTTGTTTGGTTTTTTGGGGTTTTTTAGCTGCTTAGGCCTTGTAGCCTGGAAATCTAGCAGATCATTAATTATGTTGCAGTTGTGACAACTAGGATGAAGCTAAACCTAGGGAAGCTCACGTGGCTTGGAGAAGAGAGGTTCAGATCCTTAGAAGGGTCATGTTTCCAGGTTCAGAAAGAAAGGCTGCCTCGTTATGCTTGCATAGAATTCCTTGAGGAATGAGGCCAGGCTGGGCAGGGGGGAAAGATTTAGAGAGATCATGTATGGTATGAGTGGATTTCAGAGAGGAAGACAGGGCAAATACAATAAATGGAAGGAAGAGAGCGCTATTTTTAGAGGGGAGATAGCTTTCATTGGTGAAACAATCCCAAGTGGGGTAGCAGGACAGTACAAGGGACATTAGAGATGTACAGATACGTGGGTTAGTGCATCTGAGTGCAGAGGGGAGGCTGGGGCAGGCTCTGCTCTTCCCACTCCTGTAGTTGTGCTGCATTGGGAGAGTGGGAGAAGCACAAACAAAGGAGTGGACACCCATTGTTCTTTCAGTGGGATATACAGTTCATAAATATTTTTATTAATATTTGTTTTGCTTCAAAAACTAAGGTAACTGCCTTTTCAGGCAAGTGTACTAATGAGTGTTCCTTTCTTTTAACAGAATCTATCAGTAGTGTAATAGGGAAGGGAAGGAGAGAGGAGATCCTTTTGTCCAGCTTGTTCAAATCAGTCCTCAAAGATGTTAAGATTTTTGTGAATTATACACAGGACTTTTATTCTTTGGGAAGGAACAGCCAGGTTAAAGAGCAGGGAAGGGGTGACATCTACCTTCCTCCTATATCCATTTGTTCTAAAAGTTATTCCCACACAGCAAGCAGATCTTACTGTAATTTTATTACTATGAGACTGGAGCTCCCTGGTCTGTGCCTACCTTCCTGTACCAGACACTTGGCACAGGGGAGTCATTGGCCTCCAGGAATTGTTTTTAATTACTGTTTTTCACTGGGTGATGGTCTCCTGCCACAGCACTTTTGGCAGCCAGGCACGTGCCCTTCTTGACACATCGGAAATTATTTGTCACCTCTGGTTTGTACTGGCAGTGAGAAATGACTGTGGGAGACAAGCTGGAAGGAAGGCAGCCTGAGGTGGGTGGTCTGGGCAATCTTCCTTGACAGCTGGCCCTTTGGCCGAAGGGCAGAAAGGCCAGGGCACACAGGAACATCTCTGCTTCCAGAAAAGCAGCCTCGCCACAAAGCCTGACCCCGCTACAAAGCCTCTTTGAGAAACTCGCTCGGGAAAGGGGATGGATGGGCTGCTGCCCTCACCAGGCGCCCTGGCAGCCGGCGCACGGCCCTGCCCGGCTCCCCGAAGGATGCTCCGTACACGAGGATTGTCCAGGAACGCAAAGCCGTGAGCGCAGCGGTCCCGGAGCCGCCGCGGGCTCTAACCCGGCACCGGGACGGAGCGCCTCGGTCCGTTCTGTGCCGCGGGCCGCAGCGCCACCGTCGGAAAGCTTTGTCCTTCAGGCGCTGTGTCCCTGCCGGGACCCTCCCCTGCGCTAAGAGCTCCCCCAGCCGCTGACTTGTTTGGAAGGGTGTGGTGAAAAGGCAGATTCCCCGTCCCGAAGGCAGAATGCCAGCGGGCTGCGTGCCAACGAGCCCCGTGCCTCACACAGCGCTGGCAGCTCCTCACCTGCCAGGCCATGCGGAGGGCCCGGCACGGTGCCGGCACCGGACAGGAGAGCGGAGTCTGGCGGGACACACTGCCAGCCCCACTGCGCATCGGCTGTGCGACTGGGCAAAACTCAGTGGCCTCTCTTGGCACCAAGCTGGGTTGCAGGGGAAGGGATGGGGAAGCGCACACAGTGGACTTCCCAATTCTCTCTGTTCCTTTTTGCAGGACAGTGATGTTTACCAGCAAACTCCTCACCTTAACCTTCTGTGAGACACAGGCAGAGCTGAGCAGCCCTGAGGGTACTTTGGCATAAGGTGATTGTTCTTTCACAGCTCTTTGTCATGTGGTCCATGCTGAGCCCATGGTGCATCTGTGGGATATAGCTCAGGCTTTTCATATTACATCAGTGAGGAAAAAATAGATTTTGGGGCAAGAGGGCACAGACTGGTTCCAGTATTCAAGGCACAAACACCCTTGACTCCTTGTCTGGTCATGCCCCTCTAATCTGGCAGCTCTTTTAGTGGCTGGTGTTTGAGATCACACTGAGTTTAGCAGCTCTGTGTGGCATGCAGGGTTTATCGTCCAGGCTCATGTATCCCTATGAGGCTGGGGGACCCATTTCATGGGACAGACATTCTCTCCCGTGTCCCCACATGTGTCAAACCACAGCACCCAGCACAGCAGCTCGAGCAGCCAAGCATCACTGGGCACAGAGCTGATGCTCTCAGGGGAGGAGGGGGAGCTGTTGAGAGCAGCAGGGACACCTGTCCTATTCATCGGGTTCAGCTGGGGGTGGGAGAGCTGGCAGTGGCAGTGCACGACCTTCCTGACAGGTCAGTGGCAGCGGAGGGCGCTGTTGGCTGCACTGGGCAGAGCTGCTGGCTGCTTTGCTGGATTTCCTTCTGCCTCCGCTCTGCCCATCAGGCAGGTCCTCCACTAAGAAGGGCTAACATGTTAACCATAGTTAGAAGGTATATCATGTTCATCTTTAAAGCCACATTTAAAGTCTCCTCATGTTGAGAAGATCGGGGGCCAGATTTGGAGTAGCAGAGTTTTCCTAGGGAGCCAGCTCCTGGATGAGAGCCAGAAGTGGAAGCCTGGTACCCAAGGGTGCAGATATGCTGGGTTTCCCATTTTGTGCTCTTCTCTCTGGGTGCTGCAGGGCAGTATAGGGCTTCCTGTGGGTGACAGGACTCCAAACTTGCACCAATTTCCTCCATCTCCATGACCTGCCTGCACAGAATGGCAGAAATGTCCCTGTAACAGCTGTTTCCTCGAGATTCATTATCCTGGGTTCAGCTCTGCAAGATAGAGTTGTTACCATCCTACAGTCTGCTTCCCCTCATAAATGTAACCTGGCTTCAAATAATTGCTTCCTCCAGGAAACTTTAAAATAATCGATTTGTTAGTGAAACTCTTCAATATTTCTCTTATTGCCTCCCTGTGCTTTTTTCAACAGTTTTATAAATAACTGGGAATTTTATCTTTGTGGCATCTCCGTGGATGGGAAGGCCCACACTGCCGTTGTTGATGGAGAGTGGGAAAAACAAAGCACAGAAAACTGAAGTAACCTTCTCTGGGTCATACCAGAGGCTATGTTGCAGGCAGGGAAACAAGTGCTTAAATGACACCTTTTCCATGTCTTCTTCCAGACCTCTGCTTTAGCTGTGAGCTCCTGTTTGTTCTGCATGTGGTGACTGAGGGATGGCCCCTTTCTTCCAGCCAGGCTGTGCCCGAAGGGAATGACTGAAAGGGTAATTCAGAGGTGTTTGTCCTCATGGTGGAGCCTAATGCCAAGGGTAGCACCTGCTACATAACCACTCTCTTGTTACTCTGCCCTGTGGCTAATGGGTTTGAGATAAACCAGCCAGGGCCCTGCCCTGTATCAAATGGAGGCCCTGATGTTCCCAGCCTAAGAAAGGTCACTGGGGACTCTGGCACTCATGCAGAGAGGTTGCCTTTCTTCTTTGCTGAATTTTGGCAGCAAAATTAGGAATTTCAGAACAAGATGGTAAAAATGCAGTGGAGTGTGGGAGGGGTCTGGGTGCAGGGGTATGCGGTGCTGTTCCTCCGAGGCGCCGGGATAAGGTTTTCTTGCTTACTAGTGCAACAGGGAACAAAGTGTGTTTGCTGTTTTGGTTGCTTTATCAGTTAATGGGCTGGTCCTGGTCCCAGTGAGTTGAGATGGAAAGATTAATGCCTTGTAACAGCTTCCTCATGCAATTAGCAAAGACAATTATGAGAAATTCAGGGAGCTTAAATGTTTTTCTTTCTTTGCTTCTCCCTGTGTTCTGATTTGTATGAAGTCATCTTCACTTTACACCTGGGATTACTTTTTGTAGTTTCTGAGGATGCCCATCACCACTGCAAGGGTCAAAACCCTTCCCCCAGGAGCACAAACCCACCAGCAGCATCTTATTACTAACCTGAAGCCAAGGGGGTAAGGAAGGGATGTAAATGGGGGAAGAGAAAGCACTCTTTCCAGTCTCTCTCCAGCAGTGTCAGGGGTGACACTGCAACCCAAAGGTGATCTCTTGGGGCATAGGGGAGATGCCTTGCCACCCAGGTTCATGAGTGAGTTAATAAATTCTCCAAACACAATACCCTTCTGGGCCATTGATGCAGTTTCCTTTGAAATTTTCAAAAACACAGAGTACGATTTTTTTGCTTTTTAAAGTCCAAAAGATCTTTCTTATTTTATTGGGTTCCATAGCCAAGAAAAAAAAAGTTATTTATAACTTTTATGTGTCTTCTTTTAGTCTGGTGAGGGAGCAGGGGAATATTACTGCTTGAGGGGGATTCCTGCCCTCCCCTGCTTCTCAAAGAAAGCTTGCCTTGTTTTAAGTGTTTTCCTTCTGCCTGTCTCCATAGAAAATATAATGGATATGGGATCTGGTATTCATTATAAGCTCCCAAAAGAGTAAGATCAATGAAACTTTAAATAAAGCAGCTGTGAGCCAGTATGTTAACTGCTGAAGTTAAAAACATGCTTAACAAAAACGGAGCATAATCATTTGGTGAGGGTCTTTATTCCCTCATGTGATATTGTCTTGTGGCTGGTGCTTCATAGTCACCCAAGGCAGATCTTGCCTGAATTTTCATCTGTGTACCTTCCTATCTACTAGAGTCTGGAGCCTAGATCACAAAGCACTCAGCTATTACATAGCCATGGCTACTTTTACCTTTGAAACTAGGGATGTCAGTTTAAGCATAAAACCACCCTTTTCTTCCTTGAATGTGAAAAGGATTTGGTAATACAAAAAAAAAACTTTAAAATTGTCTTTTCTTTAAATAGGGAATTTTTTTTTTTTAAATGCTCTTCTTTATTTCCTTTTTTCTTCCTTCTTTTGTTCTAGCTTTGGGAAAAAAAAGCAAAACAACAACAACAACCCAACCCAAAATAGGATTGAAGCCCCAGTGCAGCTGTCAGGAACACTTCAAGTTTCCCTGTGTATGCAGTTTGGTCACAGTGTGTTACACTTGGAGTGCAGAGCCCATCAGTATTTTGCCTGAGTCACTCTTCTCCTCTTCCATGAAGCTGCCTGCCAGAGCCAGTGCTTTATGTCCATGTTTCCATCTCAGACAGCAGAGCTAGGGTCATGGAGAGCATTTTTCACCAGACAGGGAGTTCATTTTCCTTCCTCTCAGCAGCACAGCCCAGAGCAGCAAAGGATGATCAGGCCAGCCTTGTAACATGAATTCAGCCTAGCCTGAAGGAAAGGCCTCTGAGCTTCCAGGAGATACCCTCCCACCCACAGATGAGGAGGGGTGGGAGGCACCTGTGGGAACAGCAACATGATGAACTTTCTTCATCCAGTTCTTCCCCTATTATGACCTATGTTCTTCATACTCTGTTTAAAGTGAATACTGTGTCTCAATTAAGCAAAAGGTGAAGATGACATGCTCAGTGTTTGCAATCTGCCCTCTGCTGAAAACAAAAACTGTTGCCAGTGTTAGTCCCTAGGACCTTGTAAATAAAGTGGTTCGTCAAAACAAAGACACAGTATGATTTAAGCTGCTTGGAAATTAATGGCAGACCATGGCCACGACTGCAGTTGTTGTATTTGGGGGTAGCTCTAACACAAAGTTAAATCAGAAAGGGGCTTACATGGCTTTCAGAAAAGGGCCAGGCAAGGAAGGACACATGATCCTGCAGATGATCTCCTGTTACCCTCTGAAGGTTTATAAATAGCTTTGACCCCATAAAGGTGTTTTTGCAGCAGTCTACAGCTGGCTCTCACAGTGTTCTGGGATGTCCTCACGTCTTTGCCTTCAGCATCTGAAAGTAAACACGCTGAGCTGGTGTAAACTTGTTCTGATCATTCAAATATTAACCCAAGGGAAAAAAAATCCTTTCCACTTTGTACCTGTAATCTTCATGCTGGACCATGTTCCAGCTGCCCATCTGCAGCTGGCAGAAATTTGCATAAAAACTAACCTAAACCTTGTTGCATTTATAGATAATGTAAAAAATGTGCTGGTGCATAATGCCTTGTCATTAATAAATTTCTACAGGGATATTATCTGATGTCATGATGCACTATTCTGTTGTCAATCTGCCCTGACTGCTTCACACAGTGGCAAACTGCAGACAGGCAGTGCCTGCTCCATGTCCAGAAGAGGGGATGATCAGTTCCTGCCTCTGCTCCTTTTTACTGAGTCACAGCCATGGAAGACACATACTTACTTGAACTAAAAGAAAAAGTCTGCAACTTCACTGTTGAGCTACAGATCCCCCTGAACCTAAGGTACCTCCAGGACTAGCTTAATACTGCTGCTGAGCTATAATTAATGGGATGTTAATGATTACATTTGGCTAGAAAAGACGAGTGTGGGGAGCTGTTATGCAGGATGTTCTGGCAGGAGCCAGCTGAAACACGGCTGGTTGGGCTGTGAGGGTCTGTCTGACTGTGGAAGAGCAGCCCTCAGTCAGGCTCTCTAACTCTACTGACTACTCAGTGATACAGCCCCAGGGCAGCACGTTTCACCCTGAATTACAGTCTGCCAAAAAAAAAAAAAAGGATTCTATTTGCTAAATGTACTTCTGGGTAGTGGGAAAGGGCTCTCAGCCTGACACTATGATATAAAAAATCTGTATTTTTAGATCTGAGCAATTTGAAAAGCTTAGCTTTCCCCAAAAGTGGAAAAACAGAAAAAAAACCAGTGAAAAACTTATTTCTGAATGTGTTATTCTATTATTTTTAGGTCAATTTTCAATTTCTCCAAATGTTTTGAAGAAAGCAATTGGTGCTCAATGATTAAATTCTCTATTCAGTGTTTGCCACCTATTTGTGACTTTTGTAAAGCTGTTCTTGAACTCTCATTGCTGCTACTTCTAAGGGAGCTACACTTATGTAGCAGTAACAGAAATATGTTAGTTTAGTTAGTCATGGAACTTTGGAAAAAAACAGAACAGAGAATGCATAGGTAACTGAGAGTACAGGAAAGGAGAAAACAAAGAGTGGTAGAGGAGATTAACACAGATAACCATAGTGGAAGAAGTAACAAATATATTCACCAGCAGCAGGAGAGGATGCAAGCTACATTTCTGCTTCCATTCAAGAAGTCTTGTAGAACTGGGCAAACTGCTGAGTCTCTGGCTACATGGCTTATACAGCAGCTTCACTGTGGCTCTGTGGGACAGCAGTTCTGGAGAGGGTCATTAGCAGTACTTGGCAGAGTCTCTGAACTGAAGTCTCTCTTTTTTCCTCTCTCACTCTTTTTTTCCCTGTTTCCTCCTCCTCCTTGGTTTATAACTGTCAGTAGGGTGAGACCATATAAACTTACCCAGAGTATCCTGCAGCAAGTTATGCTAAAGGTCTACTATCAGTTGGTGAAGAACCACCTCTTTTTGCATGTTTTGACTTCAACTTCACTAGTTTCATTTGATTACTTTTTAAAAATTTTATTTTTTTAAATTTGGAAGAGACAGCAAAGAGTTATTCCCTATCAACTGTTTTCCACAAGCAGACATTAATGGTATCTGGCTGAGACTTTGTTTCAACTTTCATCTCATCTTCTGCTGCCCCATGACTTTTCACTTTGAAATAAGAACTGTATTTACTTAGTTACCTTCATGAATAAACGACAAGGATTTTAGCCTGCTTGTGTGGCTCTCAACAACCAGAACTGCAGGAATGTAGGAACGTGGACACTACTGGGTTAGCCAGCAGCAATAATATTAACAAGTCCTAGGTGGTCTTCAGACAACCTCAAGCCAAAGGGAGAAATAGTACTGCCTGTTTACATAAAACTGGGAGAAACTGTGTAGGAAACAGAGGTGCTTGCTCATGACACTCACGTGAGAAGTACATGTGAATAAAAGGGTGTGGGATCTTTATGCTGGTAACAGGTAACACAGGAATGTTCTAAAGAGTGATTGCTGTCTCAGTCACTGACTTTTGATCCTTTTCACCCAGTGTTCAGATGCAGGGAGATTACTGCTTGGCAGCTACAAGGACAAGGCGTTTTGAACTGCAGTTTCACACTGCTAAAATGAACAGCTCTTCCTTAAAGGGGCACTCCTGCCCCTCCTGCCCCTCCCTCTCTTCTCTATTCGGTGCTAACCCTTGTTTTTATCCCACTACAAACTGGTTTTCATGGAGTTAAACCTTCAGAAGTCTGCTTCCTGCCTTTTCCAGTGCTAGTTTTTGCTGGTTTAGCTTTGTGTACCAGCTCACTCTGCAGACAGGAGAGTCCTGGTGTTAACAGGAACAGAACTGCCGGCTCCCACGGCACCTGTTAAAGCGCTGTAACTCATTGTGAAATTAGCACTGTTAAATGTTAAATGGCACATCTGAATGTATCTTCCTCAGCAGGCAAAGGTTATGATCCATAGGGATAATCACAAGCATTGTCTTTCCTTGCTCAAAGTCCTCCCTGTACTGCAGATTTTCCCGTCTGTGCATCATCCGGGCTTTTCGTGCAGACGCTGCCTCTGCGCAGGACAGAAATGTGCATCTTTGGAACCCAAGAGAGAAGCAAGGGATGCTGACAGTGCCCTCGCCAAACCTTTAACTAACTACATGATAGACTTTCGTGTCACTACATGCAGCAGGAGTAACTTTCCCATTTTTGGTGCTCTGCATGCTGTTGCAGTTTGAGGCTGAGTATGGGGCAGTCATATAAAGCTCTGATGTCAGCACCATCACGTGCTGTATTGTTCCAGGGAAACAGATGTCGGTGACTAAGCACGAAAAAGAGAAATTCATCCCACGGAGGTCATTAATAACAGACCCTGGGTGTAACAAAGATGCTCCACAAAGGGTAGGGGGTGGGACTCAGGGCAGCATGGGATGCCAGGTGACAAGTCAGGAAAATGCTATTAAAAGGATCACACTGTAATTATCAAAATGCATCAGAAGAAGCAGCCTGCTGCAGCTGTACCTGCTGGCTTTTTGTGTGAAATCAACTGCTCCAGCAGTGCACAAATCTGGCAAGGAGGGTCACAGAGCTGCAGCCTCTGGGAACTAGGGGGTGGAAAACCAGTGGTGGAAAACTAGCGGGTGTATCTTCAACTTCAGCTGTGTTCTTCATTTCAAATACCCCTTGGGATAATCTCTTGCCTTTACTGCAACCACCTAGAAGCCAAATTGTGAGAAATTCTGCAGTTCTGTAAAATGGAGACAAAGCTCAGCTCTCTCCCTTGTCGTTACACATTTGATTCCAAATGAAGATTTAAGCAGATCAGGAGCTCCTTATATATTTTCCTCCTCTCATTCTTTGTTCATGAGGAACCAGAAACGCCTGACGCAAGCCCTTGCCGGCACACAGGAGCAGCACAGGCTTTAGCCTGCAGTGTACTGGATGAGTAAAAGAGCCCCGACGGTTGTTTCACCCCTGAGCACAGCTTTTCCCCTTTATCCCTGCTGCCGCCCCAACATGGCTCCCGGCTGAGGGGCGCCAGCGCGCCCCCTCCGCCCTGACCTGGATTCCCCGGGGAGGGGCGTGGCCGCCGCCTCCGCCAATCGCCGCGCGGGGCGGTGCTGACGCACGGGGCCGCCTCCATTTCGCGGCGCAGCGTCGGAGTTCCGCAGCAGTCGGAGCCGTCTGTCGCCCCGGGAGGACGTGTCAGCCCGACCGCCGATCGTCTGCCGCGCAGCACCGCACCGCACCGCGTAACTGTCCGGCTCGGCCTGCACCGAGACCCACAGCCCAGGTTCGTAAAAGCTCCGGCGGCTTCCCCACAGAGCGGAGCGCGGGGGAAGTGCAGCGGAGCGTGTGCGGCGCGGGGCGCTCCTGCTGTGTGCGCGGCCGGCCCGCAGACCCCCTGCCGGCGTTGTCGCCGCTCGGTGCGCGCCGCGGCGGGGTCGGTGTCGCGGGCGGGTGCGGCACGGCCGCCATTTTGTGGCAGAGCGATGGCGTTTGCTTTTCTTCCTCGGCTCGGGGGAGGCGGGGCTAGCTGGGAGGGGCGGCAACTGGGCGGGGCCGAGGGCCGAGCGCCGGGCTCCTATTGGGGGTGGCCGAGGCGGTGTCCGCCCGCCGCCGTCCCATTGGCCCTTGGCGGGGGCGGGGCCGGCTGGCGCACTGCGGCAGCGGGCGGTGCTGAGTCACCGGACGGGGCCTGACGCGCCTGTCCCCGCAGCAGCGCCGCGCACACACAGCCATGAGCGGCTGCCGCGTCTTCATCGGGAGGCTGAACCCGGCCGCCAGGGAGAAGGATGTGGAGAGGTTCTTTAAGGGGTACGGCCGAATCCGCGACATCGACCTGAAGAGGGGCTTCGGGTTCGTGGTGAGTGCGCCCCCTCTGCCTTCCCCACCCCCTAGTGCCATTAACGCGCCTGTCAAGGCACACCACGTGACAAATAAGCGTCTGCTCGTTCTCTGGAATGTAATTGCTTGGTTTTGTTGTTTTGGTTTTGCAGGAATTTGAGGATCCAAGGGATGCAGATGATGCTGTTTATGAATTGGATGGAAAAGAACTTTGCAGTGAGAGGTGAGGTATCCCATTTCAGGGCTATACAAGCTTGGGGGATCTAAAATCAGTTCTAATTTGAATTGTGTTATCAGTACTGTTCAAACTATTTTGTGTTTGTTTTGTCCTGTTTTTGTCCTGACAACTACAACTTTATACAAAAGAGGAAATAGGTAAAAACGTGTTTTGTTTTGTGTTTGTCTTTGCAGGGTGACCATTGAGCATGCCAGAGCACGCTCCAGGGGCAGAGGCAGAGGGAGGTACTCTGACCGGTTCAGTAGCCGCCGCCTGCGCAGTGACAGGAGGTATGTGCAGCTTTCAACCAGTGCAGTTTAAAAAAAGAATGCTTTGGGCTCATCCCAGAGAGGGTGAGCTGGAATGAGCTACTAAAAGGTGTTATTTGCCTTTTAAGTAGTTCGATGTGGCATCAGGATAGTTAAAATTACAGAACTTCTCAGATATGCCTGTCATCCTTACGCTCCCTTCCCCAAGTACTTAATGCCTGCCCTAGATTGCTCAGGGCATTACATAGCTCAGGTTGTAGTACTAATGACGATGTGCTGATAGCAGCTGGTTACTTCATTAATATTAACATGGTTATATTTTGCTTACTAATAGAAGTTGGAATTGTTTATTTCAAAACAGAAATGCCCCACCTCTAAGAACAGAAAATCGCCTCATAGTGGAAAATTTGTCTTCCCGAGTCAGCTGGCAGGTTTGTTGAAACATGATTAACTATTTTGACTTCATTTAACGGGTATGTAATGTAATGTAAATATTTTGTAAAATAATTAATTAAATTAAAACCTAATTTATTAAAATGTTTATGTAATTAATATGTTTTTTAGTAACGTAACTTAAATATTTTGAATGAAAGATAGTTAACGTTAATTCATAATAATAATTTATATGTTTGAGGATATATATTTTTTTTTTCTTGTTTTTAAAATCCATTTTAACCACATATTAAACCCTTTATTTGCCAGCCTATCTGTGTCGTTGGCCTTATGACGAGGAGTGCCTGTGGGTTATCCTAATCGTTCTGTCTTGGTCACTCTTGGTCGGGCCTGGTTGACTTTCCAGTCAGCTCCTACAATGTCACTTGGCCACCTCTAGATCTGTGTTTGCCGGTCTAGACGTAATCGATGCACTCCTTAAAGTGCCACATTGCAGCGGTCCCAGAGCGTTAACGAGATCTGATTCCTAAGTTGAGAGCTGTTCTTCCTGTAACGCTTCCGAATAACGAGGTCCTGGTCGAAAAGAGTTGAAAGATTGGAAATTAGGTGGTCGTTGGAATCCTGATCGCAGTAAAGTGGTCCTTGGTGACATCAAGCATAGAGAATGGATCCATCCATAGTCTCCTGATAGGGAGGGCAGTGCGATTAATGGCTTCCATCGACTGGGTAGTGTTCGGCAAGTGGGTGGCGAAGAGCCAGTCGGGCATATGTCATGACGGTATCTCCGGTCGCTTAATGCAGTTTGCTGCTTGGCTAGCCTAGGGAAATGTTAATAAAGGTAAAGTAAACTATATTTTTAATGACATATGGGGCACAAAATAATTGGTGTTATGTAAATGTAATTCTGTATTCATATAAAATAGACTTGTAATGTAAATGGAGACTGAAATAGTCCAAAAATATATGGGTAGTATTTCAAAGTCAATCCAGTATATATAAAAATGTACTTTTTTATTTCTTTTTGTCTCTCTCTTTCTTTCTCTTTGTAATTTAATCTATAAAGTCGTTTTAGACTAATATTTACCTTAATGTTAAGACTCTATTAGCATTTTGCTTTAAGCAATATGCTTTTCTCATTTATTTCGTGCCCTGATACAGATCACGATACAGATAATGCAATTTTGATTACAAGTATGGCAGTTGCCATGTTTGTGATTTATCTAACAACTTCTCTTTCAGTAGTCATAAGTTTTTTTTGTTTGATTTAAACTACTTTTGTATAACTAAGTGTTAATTTCAGTTCTTTGTGTAACACGAGTGGTCTTGTGTTAGGATCTCAAAGACTTCATGAGACAAGCTGGGGAAGTAACCTTTGCAGATGCACACAGACCTAAGTTAAATGAAGGGTAAGCCTATTAAGTGACCTTTTGAAAGCTGTAATCTGTATATGTAATATTCGGGGAGGGAAGCGGGCTGCTTCCATGTCAGCAGCTGTTCATGGCTTAATTTAGCTGCCCTTTGAAAATGCACGTGGGGAGGGGAATTTTTCATGCATCAATGATGACAAGGGATAACTACACCGAGCAGCGTAGGTTTCAGGGTTTTGTTTGGTTGGTTTTTTCCCAGTGTAGATTTTGCTTGTATTGGTAACTACAACTTCTAACAGTGAGCTTAATGTTTCGGATTTTTTTTTTCGTAGGGTGGTTGAGTTTGCCTCTTACAGTGACTTAAAGAATGCTATTGAAAAGCTTTCTGGTAAAGAAATTAATGGAAGGAAAATCAAACTAATTGAAGGCAGCAAAAGGCACAGGTATGGATTTCTACTCTCTGAAATAATGCTTAAACATTCACTGAGAAACTTTAAGGTCGGTGACCAGGCAGCCGAGCTGGAGAGCTGTGGATTGCCTGGTTACAGCCGGGGCCTGTGAGGTTCCTTAGCTGGTGCTGACTGTTGGCTCTCTGTTGGCTCCTCAGTAGGTCCAGGAGCCGGTCACGGTCACGCAGCAGGAGCTCATCCGGGTCTCGCAGCCGCTCTCGTTCCCGCAGCCGCAAGTCCTACAGCAGGTCACGGAGTAGGAGCCACAGCAAGTCGCGGTCAGTTAGCAGATCTCCACTGCCAAACAAGAGCCAGAAACGTGGTTCTTCCAGTAGATCCAAATCTCCGTCATCCGTAGATCGGCAGAGGTCTAGATCGAGGTCCAGATCTGTTGACAGTGGCAACTGAACTATAAATAACTTGCCCTGGGGGCCCTTTTTAAAAGCATACTTGCTAAAACTTGTGGTAAGTATGTGACTTTCTCTGAGGAAGGGTTTGGATGGGGGGGGGAGGGAAAGGGGAACTTTGTAGATGTGGACCATGGTGGGAAGGGTTATTGACTAATTGTATTAAATGTTTTTTGATAACCCTTTTCTTGCTCACAATTTTTTGTGAATGTCTGAAGTGTATAGTTTGTGTATATTGGCAGAGCTCTTTATAACTAAAGCAGACAAATTTTTTTGTACTCTAAAGTCATCTGAACATTTAATTCTGAGTATATTCAACTGTGAATAGCAACTCAAAAGCATTAATGTCTCAGACTAATAGCTTCAGGCATCTAAGAGCTCTATATGTGCTGTACATAAAGCTTTATTTCAGAGAGTATTTTTTTGTGCTTTTGAGACATTGTTTCAGCTATAGGTCAGCAGATATGGTGCTGGTCGGTACTGGTAATAAAACTTTATTTTAAAATATTTTCATTTAATATAACTTGCACTACACTAAGAAAATGCCCATTTCACTGCCCTGTGGTAAAAATACTCTATAAAGTACTCCTATTTCTTGATACCTAAGAATGACATAGTTCAAATAAAGTATAAAGAAATATTTCTGCTTCCAGTTCATTTCTTGGTGTTAATACAAGTGGTTGTGACTGTGTTAAAGTGTTTCTAGGAGATGGAGCTGTGGCAAAGTGGTTAACTCTTGGGCAGGGGTGAGAATGCGAATTAGCATCCTTTTAAATATATATCGTGTGATGTCCTTGGATGTCTCTGGGTTCTGTAATAAGAACATGGATAATCAGGCCATCATAGTTCATAGCAGCAAGTAGAGTGGATGAGTCATTTAGCTTTTAATCACTTGGGATAATAAGTGTGGAATGTTAAAGACAGAAGTCAGCATACTTCATGAGTGTGTTTGTGCATGTTTGGATGAGAGCAATGAAGTGTAGATAAACCATTTTTGGAAGCATTAGTCCTCATTCTGGGGGAAGAGGGATTTTAAAGTCGGTGGGTGGGAGTAATGCAGCAGTAGTACCATGAGGTTCTGTGTTTTAGTGTTTGTGCCTTCAGTCGCAGCAGTCCTTGGCAATCCCTGTATTTCTCAAGCCCTCACCCACAAGAGAACTTAGGAATTTAATTTTTAAAATAAGGTGTTTTCTTACAAAGTGCTTTACAAAGCTATTCTAGTAATCTGTAGAAACCTTTTAAAGAGATCTTTCTAGCCTAGGCTTGGATTTGGATAGATGGTAGGAAGTGCAAGGTGGTTCCTCTCAGCAAGATCTGGCCTTGTGGGAGGTCAGGCATTTGGCCTCTGCAGCCCTGCTGCCCTTTCTGTCTGCTGCTGCTGAGTTCTTGGATGCCAGGCTAAGGAAGGAGGAGGAGCTCTTGTACTGCATGAGTCTGTTGAGGTGGCAGTGTATTGGCCGGGCCCTCCTGAGAGCCGGCATTGAGAGCAGGTAGGATCCACAGTTAACTGGATTGTTACCAGTCAGCTTTGGGGAATGGGAGGCTTCATTCTCAGAGCCTTAGAGGTGCAGATGCTGGATCACCCCAGGAGGTGTGGAGCAAGAGGGCTCTAACTTGTAGGGGTAAAACAGCATTCACACTCAGCAGGGTGGAAGGTCAACTGTGTTGAGATCTCTAGTCAGTTTATCCTACTAATTTGGATGATGATGGGCATCTGTGTCTAAGGGGCATTTGGCTTCAACTGAAACCCAGGTGTCTGAAGGCACATGATAGGATGAAAGGGATCACAGACTTCTCTCAGGCTTAATGTGAGGTATTATCTGCTCTATAAATAGTCGTTCTGAATTCTGTTTCTAGACCACACCACTTACTTGCCTTGCAAGTATCATGAGCAGGTGTCTGCATTTTCCCTGGAAAACTGGCCTTTGTAATGAGCTTCCTGTTAAACTCCCAGGCTTTACAGTATGGAGGCTTATATTGATTTCTGGCCAGAAATTATTCTGTGTTTATTAAGTGTAGGTTCTTGGTACAAACCTGTTTATTCTTAATTAAGATTAACTACTTTGGGTTACAAGGCATAGTCTGGACATTGGAGATGTCAATGGCAATCTTTCCTGCAACTGTGTGTGTAGTGTGACCATATCTAGATGGTGTCTAGAACAGGTGTGGTGTTGAGTTCACTGACTGCGACAAAAGAAGGCACAGTTAAGGTTCACCTGGTTTTGGAGGTACAGCTTGCTGGGCCCAAACTCGGCGTACAAAGGCAGTTTGTGTAGCCATGATGATGGTTTGTGTGGCTTCTGCTGAGGGGGATCAATGGTACCACATGGGATCTGTTGGAGGATGGGAGAAACCAACAGTTTGGCTTGGCTGTGCACTGGATCTCACTGGATTCTGCGTGGAGAAACTTTCACAGCTCATTCTGGGTCTGTTAGAGAAATTATATTAATCTGCAGTGACATCGTGTGTATTGGCTTCCATTATGTCCCAGCAGGGCAGTTACAGGTAAGTGAAATTACGAAAGGGAGCTGGTGTAGGCTGTGATTTTCTTACAGGTAAAACTGGGACAGTCACTTGGCATGTTCTTCAGCTGTCCCAAAGGGTTGTCACAATGACTTTGAAGTCACTGGAAGTCTCCTTTCTAGGCTGACAGAGTGAGGTTTAGGCTGAAGCAAGGTCTTTGGGGAATAACAGTGTGGATGTAGGTGGCTCTGTGGCTGCTGTGAAATGAGTGCCTATGAGCTGGCTGCAGAAGGTACAGCTTGGAGTGTTATAAGAGCAACTGCTGCAGAATCCATATATTGTTTTCCTGGTTTTCCACTGTTTCTGCAATGTCTTGACACTGATTTCATTTCTTGAGCACTAAATGTGTCCACACCTGCACAGATAATTTTTGCTGCATCTGAAAAAAGAGAAAAATGTGAAAATAGGCAATTCTGAAACCAGGTTAGGGAAAGATTGTGACAGCTTCAACTGGAATTACTGGGTCATTTAAAACAAAAGAAAGGAACTTGGGATTCCTGCCAAAAGACTGAAGCCATTTTGTTTCCAGTCATTTATGATCTGGAGGCTGGAATACAACCCTTTTGATATAGTAGTCTTGCCAGCACCTGCATGTCTGTTTCCAGTATCAACTGCTTTGCTCTGAACACACACACAAGGATTCAAATGAGTGTGTTTCCCCACCCCCTCCCCCCACCCCCATTAAGTTTTCCTCCAGCACAGCTATAAGATGTGGTAAAGCTATCCTGAAGCAGCTCTATAGCAGCTACTCTGCTGCATCTCTATCAAGGCAGTGGAGAAAAGCTGGACTGGCACCATCAGAGGGGTGGTGGGTGGAGGATCTCATTCAGCCATCTGTGCAGTTAGCTGAGCTTGGAATTAGGCACCTGCTGGAGTTGGAGAAGAGTCTATTTCACATCTATACCAATATAGTATATATTTCTAAATGAAGTTTCAATCTCTTTATGTACTTTTCTACCAAAAGATCCAAATGTTTCCTTTCTTTGGCTGCAGTATTTGTCAGTTCTGTCAGAGAATCGCTTAACAGCTTGAAGCAAAGTTGGGATTCGTTGCATTAAAGAATATGTAATGTTTTTGTGTAGTTTTAGCCACATGCAAACACCCCTGTTCTTTGCATGTGCTCAGTGCAAGTCGTGACTTTTGACTGTAGCTTAAAGCACCAGACTGAAAACCTGAGCACTGATAGTTTTGACAGTATGTAGCTGTATGAAACATCCTGCTGATGCAAGAAGTCTGTGGAATTTTTAAGGTCTTCAGTTACCTCTGAATTTTTGACTCTGATACGAATTTAATGTGTTTGGTATGTAATCCCTAGTTAAAGAGCAATTGCATTCTGCCTTTATAAAGCAGCCATTCACTGGTAGTTATTTTGTAAGCATGCATGGCTTAGTATGGAAAGTTTTAAGATACAAAGGAGCAAAGCTATACTTGCCATTGGCTTGCTTTATTCTGTCATGGATCTGAAAGACCAGGATGAGCAGAAATCCTTCTCCAAGCTGGAACAGCAGGTAGAGTAGTGGGAAGAAGTACAGGGGACCAATGATCTCTGGGGCAAAGGCGACCTTGAGGATGGCTGAGCAAAGCTGCGCATTCTGGCTGCCAGTTTCCATGCACACTGTCCGCCTGCACCTGAAGGAGAAAAAGTTAAACAGAGTACAGATTTCAATTGCTTTCAAACAGCTGAAACAGAGCCCTGCCCACCTTGCTGGTGCACTTGCCTGTGGCTAAAATCTGCCCTGTCAGGAAAAATACTGCAATCCCTGAAAGGTTTTGCCTCCTGCTCCCTTCGCAATGGGCAAAGACAGGTCACGTTACAAATGCGAACTTTGCTCATAATGGTATTGGAGGCCTTGTGTCTTGCTGTGGACTCTGCAGCTTCCTGCAAGGAAGTAATCTCCTGAGGTGGCAGGAGTCCAACATATGAAGGTATAAAATAGGATTAGGAGGATTCCTACCCAGTTTATGTAGGATGAGGAAAAAAGGAGGCACAGGTTTTACATGCCAGGTTTTAATTCTAAATTCCTTGGGCTGCAGCTAAGCATGCACTGACTGGTTTGGGGTAGTAATCAGCTGGGGAATATTTGTGTCACTTGGGGTTTGAGCTCTGTTGATGTTTCTCAGTTCTTTGGGTTTGGGTTTTTTTTTTTTGGTGCTAATAATTATTTTCCCCCAGCTTCATTACCAAGAGCAGAGGGTGGTAATATGTTTAGCAGGTCACAAGTGACCTTAAGCCAAAACCATGCATGTACTTGTTCAGTGAACTTTCCATGGTGATCAAGCACCTGTACCAAAAAAACCTGCTTAGCTATTTGTCCCCTCTCAACTAAGCCAAGCAGAGGTTAAAGTAATTTCTCTTCCTACTCAAGGTATGGAAGTCACTGGCTTGGGAACAGCTTGTACTGTGTCTGGTTGTATTCCTAGGTCTTATTTTGGATGAATGGGGTCAGTGTTCTGGAGAAGCATATTCCTAAAATCCATGTTTTCACCATTGCTCTGCAAAGCAGAGCTGCCATAGCTCTCTGTTCTGATGAGAGAGAGGGGAGGGAGGTGTGGAAGAACATACCGGTCATCAAGCCTGAAGGCTGCAGAGACAGCGTAGCCCAGCAGGAATCCAGTCAGGGGCATTAAGGCACAAGTTCCCAGGAGAGATGGTGAGAAGACAACCATGATACAGCTTCCCATATTGGCCACAGACAGAACAATTATAGCAGCAGATGACAGTAGAAGCATAACCATCCCTGCCTAAAATAAAAGTGATTGATATGTGGACAAGAGATAAATCACCAGCAAAATTCGCTTCTGCTGTTAGAAGCAGCTGTACCCAGTTCTCTGTCCATCACGTGAAGTATACAGAGGGCATAAGTGCTTTTCATGGACATAAATGTTATCAGCCATCAACAAGAGGCCATCCTGGGCTATTACTGAGAGACACCTTAAATAACCAAATACCTTCCTAGTCCATATGCAAAATGACTGGTCTTGCTGCACAAGCCCCTTGTTTCTCAGGCATTGCTACTTGTCTCTGTCCAGGTCCCTTTGCAGCTCTAGTCCAGCCCAAGCAGGTGCTGAGGAAACCACTTTACTTACAGATAGAGCCTAGTGGAGTTCTTGAGTTAGACAATGGTGTATGTGGTTGTCTGGATTTCTGTTTTGCTGTTTAAATTCCTGATAGATAAAGGAGGCAGGGACATGATTCCAGGCATAAGTGGGCACTTGGTGATACAGCTGCTTCTATTGGATAGGTATCTCAATGACTTAAGCAGCGATTTTGTGATTTGATTTTTGCCTTGTGCTAGACCTCTGAGAACAGTGGGGTAGTTTTAATTTGTTTTGGGATGGTTATTGTTTGTTTGGTTGGCTTTTATCTAGGTTCTCCTTTGGTAGCAGCAGTAGTTGGGGGCAGCGCCTATGAGGTTCATTAGTGCTTATGTAGCAAAAAACTTCCAAAGGTAAAACTGCAGCAGAAGGAGAGCAATGTAGGAAGCTGACTACAAAATGTCTGCCTGGAAAAGATGGAGGACTTCTCCTTGGGCAAATATTTTAACCATTAAAGTGGTAAAGTGGATGCCTTGAGCTCGATCCTGAACCCTTTCATTGATTTGTGGCATGTCTTAACGAAGTTAATATGGTCTTAAAGAAGTTAATATGTCTGTGATTTTATTTTTGAAAACTTCCTCAAGGCCCTTGATTGAAAGGCAACAAGCACAGGGTGATTCTTACCTTGGTGATAAGGCCAGTATACTGTGGTTTCTTCTCATTCAAGATGATGCCGATGGCACAGGGGATCAGCATCAGCACCAGGGAGGTGATTATTCCTTTGTAAGGTACCTTGCCCTCCAAATCACCCTCATACAGTCCTCCCGAGTAAAGGTACAGAAGCAGTGGCATTAATCCAATTGCCAGGACCATGGAGCATGCGGTCATTACAACACTGAGATGAAGAAAGGAGCCCTCAGTAGAAGAGCAACACTTTTTAAAAATGGAGTATGCTACTCTGATTACTTGCCTGGACTGATTATTTTAATAGAAGACTTTACCTTGCTTTTTCCCAGCTTGTAACTGAGATCTCCCCAACATCACTGTCAGATTGTAGAAAGATGTGATATGAATGGAGAAGGGAGAAGATGTCTCAAGTTTCATACATGCTGAGAAAGGGTACATACCCATGACGAGGGTACAATTCGCATTTCAGAAATTCACAAATGAGACAAAAAGTAATACTTTGTATTTCCATGCTGGATCTTGCTTTATTGCTAGGGTTTGTTGGAGAGTGGTGTTCTGCTATTTCAACATTTCTCACTGATGCAGCCTCTTCAGGCAGCATGATCAGTTTACACACAACTGCATGCACAGATACAGCATATATATATGCTCTATGTACTGCTACATGGAGATGAAAAACTATTCCTGCACCCATATCATCAAGAGCAGCATGCCAATGATTCAGAGAAAGGTACAAAGTCCCATTGTAAAACAGGGACAAATTAACCTATTGAGCAATATGGGTGCTTTAAAAATATGGGTGTTACGGGTGCTTTATGGTGTTTTGGATTTAGTATTTCAGTCTTTGTCCAGCTTCCTGGGGCCTCCTAATGTTGATTAAATTAGTTTCTGAGCTGGCCATATAACTAGATTGGCCTGGACAAAGAACAGGTATGTAGCTTTCCTTACCTGAGGTTCATGTCCCCTCTCAGTGCCAGGCTAAAGATGTTGGAAAGGTTTCCCCCTGGGCAGCAGCCGCAGATGAGGATGGCCAGGGATTCTGAGGAGCCCAGCTGGAAAAGCTTGCCCAATATGAATGCTGCCAAGGGCATGATGCTGTAGTGAGCCATTATGGCTATTGCCACACCTTTGGGTCTCCTGAGGTGAGTGGTGATCTTGGCTATCTCCATTGTACATCCCAGAGACACCATGATGACAAGGAGGACCACGATAAGGGTTACATTCAAGGCTGTGTCCATAGCCTGCTGTCCAAATGCAAAGGGTGGTGCCAGACTGGTTGGGGAGGTGCTGCTCTGAATGCAACCTGGGTTCCAAAGTTCTGGGCTATCAAAAGCTCCCTTGGTCTTGTTCATCCTGCTGGGGAGTTAGGAGGTCCCTTCTTCTGTAAGTGGCTGGGAAGGTAAGGGAAGGATTGATTAAAAAGTCCAAATATCATTAAATTAATGCAAGCAAAAACATGAGCTCTCTTTCAGGACTACTCTTAGCCTTCAGCACCTGTTGAAATAGAAATCTGCATGTAGAGCAATCAGCTATGAACCCCATTCATTTTGAAAATATCCTGTGCTGTTTGTGTATCTTCTTCTCTGGTCCTCCGCTTCTTCCAGCATCCACCCTCACAATGAGACAGCTGGTGAGAGCAAGAGGGAGACAGCTCAAGGTGGGTAGAGAAGACAGGTAAAGATGGGCACTTCATACAAAGGAAAATGAACCACAGCTCCTCTCATTCACAAGATACTGCTGAGGCCAGTACTTGAAAACAGGATGCATCCAGGATACTTTGTTTTTAATGAGATTATGAAACACTCATTCTCCTGGCCTCAATTGGTACCTCAACTGAAGTCTGCAGTGCAAGGCTGGGCTCCATGGGCACAGCAGTGCTGCCTTCAGGACCTGGGGTGTTCTGCATTGTGATCCAGCTGGGGCTGCACAAATCACAAAATGCACAATGCACAAAACTCTCCAAGCAGAGGCAAATAGGCAGCTGTTACCCACCCCAGACTGGTACCTGCCGTGTGCTTTCAGTACCAGCCTGCACGGCATGGCACGCACTCAGTGCTCTGCTGTGCAGGGAACCAGGGCCTGGGCAGCTGGTGCTGGGACAGGAACAGGGACTGGAAAGGTGGTCGATCCTCCAGCTTCTGCAAGGGTGACTGCTTCTCATCCTGCCACTGCTCCCTGTCCCTGGCTGTAACAGGGGATGTGCTTCCCTACACCTGCCATGCCAGGGAATGGCATGTTGCCTGCCTTGCCCTCAGTGCCATACTTCCTGATCCCTCGGCAGGTTTTGCCTTAATTTAAGGCATTTATTGCCTTCAGACTGACCTGAGCCATCCCCTAGGTCAAGGGAGGGACCCTAGAAACAGAGCTGAGCACGTTAAACTAGAGCAAAGTGGACGCTGTTACCTTAGCACAGCGGCTGCGGCTGCAGGAAGCTTTGGCAGATCCCGCTGCTCCGTCCTCTCCTGGCTGAGCTTGGTGAGCAGTAGCACTCTTCAGTCCTCCTGCTTCAAGAAAATCCCCCTTGGTAAAATCCTGTCCTCTGCTTGCAGGATGTAAAGCCTGGTTCTAAAAGAGCCTCACAGAGAGGGAAATTGTTATTTGGTAGTTGTACTAACAGGACTGGGGAAGGGATTTTAACCGGGGAGATTTGCTGCACTGTGGCTGAGCTCTGATTCCTTTGCTGAAGGGTATTATGATGCTGCAGTAGCATGTCCATTACTTCTATTCATCTGGAAGCTCAGCAGGCTCAGCCTCTGCAGCCCTATTGCTCTGGAAACATTGCTGGAGGCAGAGAGGAATGTCAGAGCTGTTCTCTGTGTTCCTCCCCACTTGCTATTGCTTTGGTTGGGAACTCTGTTTTCCAGGCTGGCAGCCAGGCCGGAAGAGCACCAACAACAGCCCAAGAGGAACAGCTCACACAGCCATCCCCATCAGGTGGGAAGGAGCAGTGCCTGTGGCTCTCAGTGGCTCCTGCACATCCATGCCCGTGGCTTCTCCTACACCTCTGTGAGCACCACACTGCCATTCCTGGGGACAGGGGGCCCTTCAGTAAGTCACAGGTAGTGCCCTGAACCCCCTGTGTCACAGAGTAGTGTCTTGGTTCGTGGCTGGGTTCTGGCTGAGCAGGAGGGGCAGGGAGGCCTGCAGCACTGTGTGCATTTTGATTTTCGGTAGGCATCTGCAAGACTACCAGGCACAAGCAAGGGCTGCCTAAGTAGCACATGGGCAAGGTCTATAAGAATTAAGAGAGAGTGCAGGAGCAAAGCCCACAGCAATTCTTTATCTCTATTCCTCTCTTCAGGATTTTTTCCCCTGTGAACACCGAGCCTTCCTAAGAAGGAAGATTGTTTCTTCCTTCATTTGTTTTTCACCGTGTTTGCCTTTCAGCTGTGTGCTGAATTTGTAAGAAATGCAGAAAGAGTCAAGCCAAGCAATAAAGTGCTTATAAAGTGTCACTGCCTCAGCAGCACCTCCTCTTCCCCTAAACTCAGTGTAGCTCAGGTTTTTAAAATGACAATGTTCTGACATTCTCAGCCTTTGCAGGACTATAGAAGAAGGTTTCAATTACTCTAATAATTTAAAAAATGCCTGCTAGTTGTTCATTTTTCAAGCATTCCTACTGGTTCCCAGGAGTTAATGGAGGAAATGCCACAGGAGCCAAGGAAGAGAGTGGTTGAAGAAAGAATAAATTAGGATTATTATTTCACCCTGGCTCATGCTCGGACATTCAGTTCTTTGACACGGGTACCAGAGTTTGCATTTAAGCGAGCTGTCCCTGCGGAGGGCAGCGGGCCCGGGGGTGGCACGGGCACGCCGCTGGCCTGGGCCCAATCACCCGCCTTGCTTCAGAGGAAACCTTTTCCTTGCAGAAGCCGTCTGCTTAATCACTGTGCAAATCGTGCCTTTTCCTTCCTTCGGCCACTTCCCGGAAAGGCTCAGCTCCTAAAAGGTGAGCTCCCAGCTGCCCTTCCAGCGCTGCCCGCCTTTCCTCCGTGAGCTGAGGGCGGGCAGGGCCTGGCCCGGCGCGGGGCTCGCCCGGGCCCTGCTCCCGGCGCCGCGGGGCCCGGCCCGGCTGGTGCCGCTGGAGGGCACTGCTCGCATGCCCGGAGCCTCGCTGCTCGCTGAGGGGAGCACACCGCCCAAAACACACCGCAGGCGGCTCAGATCGCCTTTACCGAGATATTCCCAAATTCACAGGTACGGTCCAATGCATCAAGCGACGCTTAGCAAGCCGGAGGCATTGAAGGAAGTATTTTACAAAGGACTAAGAAAATATATACAACTTTGCAGACTTCCTCTTGGGGGTCAAAATGAGCTGTGTTATGGATTTTTTTTTTTTGAAGGAATTAGTGCTTCATGCTTTCATAATGCAGCTTCATAAATGCATCTGATAAATAGAAAATGGCTTATGAGCCCCTTTCAGTGGTGGGGAGCTGAAGTCCAGTTTCTTAGTTTGCAGCTAGGATCATCATCTCTCCTGTGTTTTGACAGAATTTAACATATCCTGAGCTCAGTCCAGTGGCTGCCCAAAGGCCCTGCTTCAGCAGATGTGCCCGACAGGAGCAGCGGTGCTTGGTTATGTCCGATTTCACACTGTTGGCCCACAATACAGGACATATCCTTGGCCTCTGGTGCCCACATTTTGCTTAGATAAGGTTTGTAAAAATAGTCAGAACAATGAGAACTGTGCTGTTACGTGCTTGGCTAATAAATTTGCTCATTTCTGTATGATTTGGAGACAATTTGCCCACCACAGCCCTGCCCACATGTGAGCACTATGCTGGAGTGGGAATGGAACAAGGAGAGCTGCAGAGACAATCATGATTTGTCATGACCTGTTCCAGCTGTGGCTGAGGGCTTCATCCCAGCTGGAGAGCCAGGGTGGACTCAGCAATGTCAGCCAGAGCATGCTGCAGTTGGCCAGCAGTGAAAAATAAGCTTGCTCTGATGCCTCTTCTCTGTCAGGAAGGGTATTTTACATTTGAGTTTGCTGGGCAGGTAGGCACTGTTCATACCTTGAGCAGTGTAGGAAACGCTGTAGAAAGAAATGCTGCTCCCCAGAGCGTGAGGTGCTTCAGTCATTTAGACCAACATTTCTATCATATCAGTACAGTGAATCTTCCTCTGAATTTCTAGAGTGAGGCTTTCCACCAGCACTGGGAAATACCTAAGGGCCTTAGTGGGTGGGAAGGGTCCTACCCCATCCTTCCAGTGGTGTTACCCCAAGGGATTTTAAGTTACTCCGGCAGAGAGCTCTAGAGAAGGGTTATGTTTATGGTAGGCAAGCCCAGGTTGCCATGGATTTCTGGCTGCTGTGATAGATTTTCTGTTTCCCTAAGGAACCTGTAGCAGTGGCCAATGTGATGATACATGGCAAAGACTGTTTTCTCTTGGTGGGAAGCAAGCTGCAGGTCTGGGGCAGAAACCCCCCTGCTGATGGGTTGAGGGGAGCACTGGGGGCACCCCATATTCCCAGATACAAAGGGTGTCTCTGTTTTTCCTACCTCTGCCTGCAGGAAGGGTGTCAGTGTGGTGTTGAAGCAGGTTCACCTCAAGGGCAGATTTTTTATGAAGAACTCTACAGGAGGAAGTGTGTTCATGTCTGTGATGCTTATTTTTCTCTGTTGGAAGAGATATTTTTATTGTCCATTGTAGTTAGTTATTTACTATGTAATTAGTGGATCTAGTTAATCTTGAATGTTTCATTTCTTTAGGGACCAGATGTCAAAGACAGCTTCAGAAAAATTTGACAGCTTAAGTTTTCTTGCAACTTTGATAAAATGCTGTCAGCAGGACATTTCCCTAATCCTGTCTCCAATCTGTATAGCCTTGACTATTGCTCTTAGCTTCTCAGGAGAAATGAACGTTGGCTGCTGTTCTTTGACCTTTGCAGGGTGATAACTCTACAGAAAATGCCATGTTCTCTCTGGGTCATGTGAGAAGCCTCTTCGGCATGAGCTTTTGAGAGCTGCTGTGGGCAGCAGAAGGTTGCCCAGTTGTTTGCCTAGCTTCCAGCTGTGCATGCTGTACACCTACAAAAGGCTTCTCTGAGGTGAGTGTGCTTATTTTGTATCAAAGCTGATATTTTAAATTATTTCATTCGGTAGGTTGTGCTCAAGTTCTAACGTGATAGCTTTAAACTGCTCAATTAGTGACATGCACTGGTCCTCCTTCCTACATAATGAACATGAAGATTTAATACAGCAGATGGTTAGGAAAGGAAAAGTTAGAAATAAGGTGTTTAGGAAAAGCCAAGGATTAATGAAGAGTCCAAGACCCTTATGCATGCACAGAAAGGCTGTGCTCCTTTAGGACACTCACTGGGGTCCTGAGTGTTCCAGTCCAAGGGAGCATCCCAAGTGGGCATGGAAGACAGCAGGGATTCACAAGGCAGCACCATAGCTGAGGGACACCTGAAACCACCTCCCAAGGGGTGTTTGAAGCCTGGATAGTCCTGGACTGCTGGCCAAGCTCTTGTGATCCACAGTCCATCAGTGGAGAAATCCTAATTAAGTTGTGTTCAGCAGCACTTGGGTATGGGGACCTGTTTGTTTACAGTGTAAGCTCTGTGAGTGCTCAGTGCTGTGGCTATGCCACTGCTTTTTAGTTTGGATTTGTGCACTCCATTTACTTTGTTCCCTTTTTCTTCAACTTGTGCTTGTTGTGACTGGACCCTGATTCAGTCTGAAGAGGCAAGAGTGCAGAGTTTAAGGTCTTCACTTGCAGGGGAAGAGAGCTGGGCTTATTTCCTTGCTTAGCATCCTGCTGTAGGAGGCAGGCAAGCCAATTTCTGCCTCTCTTCCACCATCCTGCTGAAGCCCTGTTACTGCCTGCCTGGACTGAGCTGTTGGCTTTTCTGCATGGTACAGATGTGCCACAAAAATTTCAAGAGGACTGTTGAAAACCCTTTGCTTATTTGTGTACTTTACCCATCTGCCATCTTTGGCAGCTCCTTAGGCCCACGTGGGCTGAGGTCTGTATAGAACAGCAGCCTCTGGGTGGCTGGATCCCAGTTTGAGTGCCAAACATATTCCTATTCCTCATGAATATTTTGCTGAGTTTCTGGGCTGGTGGAAATCTCGTGTATTAGGCACTGCTGTGTTATTGGTATTCCTGTGGTCAGCCCCTGTGCTTGGGGCTTGTCCAGGCACCCAGGCAATGGCAAGCCAAACCCATCAGTGCAGGGCTTTTGTCTTGCTTTAATTAATTAGAGTAGGACACAATTATTAGCAGCATGTTTTTGTTTCCATTTGTTCATTCTGACAGCAACCAAAGGAAGCCATTATCTCTGCAAGAGGATGTTTCACCAAGTGTTATGGTAAATAAAGCTAACAGGATCAGTGCAAAGGAGAGGATCACATTCTCTTAAGGACAGCAATCGATAATCAGGCTGTTACATGCCAAATCCTTTCAAGAGGCACGATAGCGAGTTCACACTCAGATCAGCCTTTAATCTTGGAGGATCACTGACCTCTTCAGTAGCTGATATATTTCCCACAGTCTACCTGCTCTGTAACACAGGTCTCCCTGTAAGACATGTGGCAGTTCTTTCAGTGCCTTTGGACACAAAGAAAATGAGTTTATGGCACTCACCTGCCCCTTTTGGCCAAGGCATTTCTGTATGGATCAGGCTAAAGATGGAAGGCCAGGTCTGGGCTTGAACTGGATAATGTTTCACAGCCTTCCCTGCTCCACGAGCAGCAGCAACATTGAGCACACCATAGGGTCCTAGAAACTGTGTGCTCCTCTGGCCCCTAAGGCAGGGAGAGCAGCCTCAGTTACTTCCTGCAGTGCTTGGCTGCAAGCAACATTATTATTGGAAGCAAAATGACACTGAAGACCTGTTCTTCATGCTGACAAATAAAATACTTAAGCAATGTGATGTTGGTTAAAACATCTTAACATTTTTTTGTGCAAGCCTGGAGAAAAATGACAAGATGTATACTGCAGAGTGCTCATTCCTGAGATCTCCAGTGTTTCCTGTACTCCTCATTTTAGTGTCCTTTGATCGTTGTTGTTTGGTGCAAAGGTGTGGACATTAGGTGAGCTACCTCCATTTTATTCCATTTTATATTATATTAAAAAAAGAAGTTTGTAGCCCTCAGGGATTTGCAGAAAAGTTTGAAAATGTGATCATAAACTTCAGGAAACCAGAGTGCAAGTAGGAAAAGCTCAAATGTTTATAATTTTCTTTAGAAAACAGAACAAAATGCCTTGCAATTTTGAAGCTATGATTCTCTGGAGCCTGATGCAGAATTTTTGAGTATGTCGGGTTGGCAGTGCTGGAAAGGATGCTTTTCTCTCCCCAGATCATATTTTTCTGCTGGGAATTTTAATTACCAGCTTTAACTCTTTCTGCACCTTTTTCTTGGCTGGCCTCTCCTGCAGCTGAGGAGCCCCTCCATCTCTGGGGGCTTGGAAGGGCAGCCAGAGGTGGTCACAGTGGCCAGGATTGCCCCTGTGGCAGAGGCTGGGCTGCCCTTGCCTGGTTGTGTCCGGCCATGTCCTTCAGACCTGGTGAGCAGCAAAGCCTCTCCAAGGTCTTGCAGCCTGCTGTCGTGGAAGGTCCGGGGAGCTCACCAGGGGCAGCAGCACCCCTTGTCCCCCTCTCAGTTGCAGCCAGGGTGTGTGAACAGCTTGGCTTGGAGGATTGTCTCCCACCTGCAAAGCTTGCTGTAGGGATGTGGTCTTCCCTGAGGACTCATGAAGGGAGGGGCTCTTTCCTCCAGGGGCTTGTTTACATGGCTGGTGGCTCCTGTGAGCGCGGTGCCTTCCCAGAAATCCTGCAGGGATACCGCAACACTGCTGGGCTCTTCCCTCTGCTTCTCCCTTCCCAAGCCACCTCCCTTGGTCACTGCTCTTTCATATTTTTAGAAAGCATGGTTGATGTTTTTCAGTGCTGGCTTTGCACATCAGCAGCCATTGCACAATGAGCTCTCAGGGGCCATTTATTTCACAAGGAAGGGTTGTACCCTGTCTTCTGTCACCTCCTCAAGAGCACCCTGGGCTCCAGTTGCTTCAAAATGGCAGCTATTGTTCAGTGTCCCATGCCCTGCTTG
Organism: Dicaeum eximium; assembly: GCA_013396995.1. Taxonomy (NCBI): domain Eukaryota; kingdom Metazoa; phylum Chordata; class Aves; order Passeriformes; family Dicaeidae; genus Dicaeum; species Dicaeum eximium. The sequence goes on along the minus strand of VWZP01007715.1, from coordinate 1,027,556 downwards.
AAACCAGGCCTCCCCCAGACATGTTTCAATAGCTCTTCTCTGTGATCTATTTATCCCCACGTGCTTCCAGGGAGAGTGGGAAAGGGCTCATTTGTATTTTAGGGACCAGTGCACCATCATGCTGCAAGCAGCCCCTTTTTCTGCCTCCCAGCTTTCTGAGGAAGTCCTAATTTAATCTAGCATGAGCCCTTTGCAGAGCAGGAGGATCTGGAGGCTAGCCATGCTCACTATACCAAGGTCTGTGCTGCATGGGCAAGGGCCAGCCCATCCTTCACAGAATGATGCCTGAAAATAGGGAAGTTATTGTTTGAATTTATAAAAAACACAATATCAGCCCTCTGGATAAAGGAGGGCAACAATGAGCAGCACTTTGTTTTAAAGCTAGAGGGTGACCGTGGAGCCATTTATTACCTTTGGTAAGAGAATTGGCAAGACAAGTAAGACACTTCAGAGGCTACAGGCTGGCTGGGGAAAGTCCAGATGCCCTCCCTCACTGGCTGGGCTTGGGGATTCTGTATGTTAATATGGTGCACCTATATTAACATTGTATATCCATAATTTCCCACAAAAATATCATATTACAGAAAGCTTGTTTCTCCACCCCTCTATTATAAGCACCTGTGGGTCACGTGGGTCCTGTGGAACAACCTTAGCTAACCCATGCTGTCTCTAACTAATCTTTCAGGGCTCTGGCTGTTTTCACATTTTCCCAGCTGAGCTGAGCGCCCTTCCAAATTGTCAGCCTGATGCCACCCACACTGATTTATATTCCCTGAGAAATATAGTTTTAACTATTTCAATTACAAGAGGCCTTGAAACCATAAATGTCTCCAAAGTCGTGAAGAATGCCCCAGTCTGGGACCACAGTAATCCCGCCTCCCTAAATTTTTCCCATTGTATTTTCCTGAATTTGCCTGCATCTGATACTTCAGCTGGAATGATGTATTCCATTCCATATGTACTTAAGCATGTGCACATCTGCCTCCCCTGACATGATGCCCACACTTCCAGACTATACCAAGACTCCTTTCTCCCACTAAGGCTTCTCCCTAGGCAACGCCTCTTTTGGTTTGTCCTGTTCCTCCTTATATTACTCATCTACTTTGAAAATAAGCTCTCCATAACCCATGATATTATTTGTGTTTGTTTGGGGCTGGTTCAGGGTTTTGCTGGCAAAGGGGGCGCAATCCTTGCAGGTTCTTAGGACAATGTGCTTTATTTCAGGCACAAGCAAACCCATTGCATGAAGCATGCGCAGTGCTGCATTCACCTACAAGGTATATAAAGGGTAATGATAATGTTGCCCAGAAGGCTGACACATCAAAGGCCGAGGAGCAGTTAAAATGTATTATGAGCTGTTGGCAGTGATTGTGGGGGGTATTTGTGTGTTGCTGATTTGGACTGCCCGAGTAAATGAAAACCCTCTGGATTAATTGGCACACCAAAGAGATTTGGAGGAGAATGGAGGCTGATGGAAAATGACAAACAAGGAAAAACAGATAGCTGGGCATGCTGACCTGCTATGGGGCAGTGCTGATTAACTTGCAGCTCCCTACTGTGCCCTGGAAAGCCAGGCAGAGCTGGGGGTGCCCTGCCAGCAGCTTACCCAGCTTTGGTGGGAGCAGACTGAGCCCCACAGACAGCTGCTGTATTTCAGCACAGCCAAGTGGGTAGTTAGAGGTGAGACTTACCAGGTGTCTTGTGACACCTGGACACCACAGGACAAGAGTTTAATTACTTTTAATGATGTGAGGTGCTGGGGGAGGGAGAGGAGGCCTTGTGGTGCCTGGTGTCACAGAGTAACTAAAGCTGGGAATTTCAAAATGGATTTGCACAGAGTCTGCTGGCTGAATCAGATGACAACTAGCATTGAATTATATGCTCCCATCTGTAGCTAGGATACCCATATTCCAACTACTGTTTTGTGGTTTATTATTGACACTTCAATTTTACATAAATGGCATCTAACCTAAGTGTTACACCGGCAGCCATCTGAACTCCAGTTGTACCAGCTCAGTCACAAGCTAATAGAGCAGCTGGAGCAGGAGCACTCAACACAGCACCAGGTAAGCCATGCCCTTGCAGACCACCTGCCTAGTGGTTGGGGCAGGTATCCTCGTGCTGAGGATAAAGGGCACCCGGGGGTCTTCCATACGTCCACATTGGGGCTGCAAAAGAGGGTCCTTGTCTTCTTTCTGATCAGCAGCTCTGTTCACCAATGGGTTTCTAGAAGAATTGTTCCAAAGCCAACCTGCCACAACTTGTGCTGGTATCAGTGATCTCTCATCTGGACATCACATGGTTCATCATGCCAGGTACTTCCTCTGTCTTGTCATGGTCTGACCTACTTATTGCTGACTCTGCTAGAGACACTTTTTTACTGCTAGTGTTGGCTGGACACCTCCATTGTGGGTGGTTTTCTGTTCTGTTCTACCAGTTCCTCCTGCAGCTCAGGAGTTTGTTTAATTCCTGTACTCAACTCTGCACTTTACATATTTCTCTCTTGCAGACTTGAGGAATCCTTGTCATGGGAAGAAAAGCACAGAAGGTGATATGCTTCTGGTCACCTGCTGGTTTACAGGGTCTCTTTCTTCTCCCATTATCATTTCAGTGCATGGAAGAGGGGAAGAAAGAGGCTGCTCTAACTGGCAGGTTGTCCCAGCCACGTGTCCTTCTGGCAGCGCTGTGGGTGTGATGGGGATTGAAGGTCACAACACAATTTCAGAGAGGTCTTCCTCTGTCCTTTTCCTAAATATAGTTATAAGAAAACTAGTCGAGCGAAGTTAGTAGAAAGAGAAGGAAAGTGTGTTGCTGTATGCACAGGCAGGATTGCTCCTGTCCCCAGGACCTTGACCCAAGTCTGTCAGGCTCCTGTCTTGTCTCTCAGCTCATGGTCACAGATTATTTAAAAATGGCCCAGCTCTGCAGCCTCTGTCACTACCCGTCCTACTGTCCTTCTGCTGGCAATCTCCTCTTCTGTGGGTGTTACAGGAAAAAATCTTGCCTTCTGCTTGTGTCTGGGGGCCTTGTAGCAGGGTGGGAGAACACATTTTAATATAGTGAGGCCATGAGAATGAGCATCACCAACTTTTTTTCTGACATGGTTCTGAAAAAATCCTTGCTTTTCCCATAAATCCAAGACATCTATAAAGAACCTGTTTTCAGTCTTGAAGCTGAAGGCAAGCATCAATTTTAAAATCTATTTTTAAAGCACAAAGCATTGTAATTTATAATGTTAAACTGAAGTTTTTGAAGTGCTCTCATCCTTGGAAAAAAGAGAACACTTCATTTTTTAGTGACTAATGATGAAGTGTTTTCTAAAGGTGACTGAGCATAGCACAAGAAGTCCTAAATATATTTATTAGCTTATCAAATTAAATTAATTGAATTTGGTTGCTAATGGCTATGACTTTGCAAGTGAAAAGGACTTTTGGTTAGCTAGACAGTTTCTTATCAAAAAGCAAAAATCCAACATTAAAACATATGCAGCTTACTGAATAATCATGTTATTTGTCAGACAAGCAAAGTATCATCACTGAAGTGCTCCCAAATGCCAAATTGGGTAATATACATAATTAGGCCCCATTTGATTAGATATGTGCCCATGGTAACAACCACACTCAAGATCCATATATTACTACAGTCTTGAACTAATCTTCAGGGGGGATGATGGCAACATCTGAAGCTTCACTGAGGTGACTTTTGGAACATAACCTACACACCAATTTTCTGTGTTCCTGTGGTTATTCTTTATCTTACTATCTTCTATTTTTAAAACAATGCATGCCTTGGCTCTCAGAGGTGATATACTGCTTCCTCGAAGTGTCAGTACACTTTTGTCCCTACAAGAAAGATCTCTTACTCATCTGCATCACATAAAGCCTGAAACCTTCCTATATTTAGGGATGAAACCCAGCAATTGGCAAGGCTGCTGCAAGCTGTTTCTAGGAGGTGGCAACAATCATCACCTGGAAGGCAGCCCATCTCAGATCCATTCTCCTCTTGCAGCCCAGGACAGCCCTGGGATGGATAAAGTCTTCTGCATGTTCTTTTAGGCTTTTACAGAAGCCTTATGAAGAAACTGCAAGGTCTCAGCAAGACACTGATTTTGCATCAGATACAACCCTCAGAGAGCCTGTAAGCCCTGAGCTACTGCCAACCCACAGGGAGTGAGTCCAGAGGGTACTGTTTGGGCAACAGTGGAATGCAAGACAGTGTTTAGCTGTAGATGTAATATGAATTGTCCCTGCAGTTTATTTTTACATGTGTAGAGGGTGAATGAGTTTGGAAGTGTTGGAGAGAATCAGAATTAGCAGAATGAATTATTATTATGCATTATTTATACAAAAAGAGAGAAATATATCTCCTAGTGCAACACTGTATGTCCAGGGGTGATGATAGTTGTTGCTTTTGCAGAAATGCTGACTGGGAAATACTTAAAAGAAGATTTTTGCCCTCAGTAAGGAAGAGACCAGGATACTGAAAATTCTCCCAGATGAAGGTACCAGGGAAAGACAGGTCTATAGGAGGGAAACTGAGGCAGTGGGTGCTGAGAGTCTGGCAGGAGAGGAGCATGGAGTCTCAGTCCTGGCCAGTTTGGTCTAGAGGACTAAGGTGTACGTGGCTAATCTGGTCATGTCAGCTATCCTACCAGTGCCAGAGAGCCACAGTACAGTGTTCTCAGCTTATAGGAACAAGACAGGACCTGGCACCAGGGGACTCTGAAGATATGTCATGGCGAGGAAGTCAACACTGAAAGACTGTGAAAAGTAAAGATATAAAGATGTTCTAGAATATCTTTTAGCTTTTTGGAAGAAGAAGGCTATCCTAAGCAAATGGGAGACAGAACAGCTAAAAAGCTTTGGTGGGCAGAGAGGGAGTGCAGGGGCAGATTTTATTCCCTGGTTTAGCTGTTACTTGGCACAGAGAACTCCCAGGAGCACTTTCTCTAAGGGGCCAGTGACACAGCTAGCCATATTTGTAGCCCTCAGCTGGACAGAAAGAACACTGTAGGAGTGTCCACACAAAGTCATCAAACTCTTACTGGATGCAGCGTTACTGAGGATGCACACTTACTGGATGCACACTTACTGAGGTGACAGTAGATACATGGATCCAGCTTGGGCATGCAGTGCATGACTAGGAGCATGTCATCTTTCTCCATATTAGCATGTTCCTAATTATGCTCAGGGGAGAGGATCTTCAGCAATATAAATTAACATCATAGGTCAACTTATACTGAAGCTGTGAAATTCCTATATCCTTCCCTCTTTTGTTGAAGTACATGCTGTTTTTAACACTTTTTCCCAAAACAGGGGATTATTCAAACCAGTTTCTTGTTATTCACATCAGCACCAAACTGAGTTCTGAAATTAATCAGACCAAACCCTGGGTCCACCCTGGAGGAGAGCAGGAGGACTCTAAACTGGGTTGTGTGTGAACCCTGTGGTGATGGTAGTGATGGCTGTGCCAGCCCTAAACACCCTGGTTTTAAGGTACCTTGTGGACAGCCACCACCTGTGCTTGACAGTGCACTTGTACTGGATATTCCCAGCCACATGGGACCTCCTACAGACTGAAGGGCATTCTCTGGTCATGGGGCTGGAGGCCTGGCAGCTCTTTGGTGGTGAAACCAGCCCTGAGAGAGTCCTGGGGGTGCCACTGAAAGGCACAGTGGATGTGCTGTGTGTGGGAGTGAGAGTGCTCAAACACACAATGCATGTATAGGCAGTATTGGTCCCTCCTGTGATAAATGGCTCTAACTACAGCTTTGTGAAATTTTGAATTTCTGTTTTTCAGAACAGAACAAACTGGGGCAAAAATTAGGAAAAATTGTTTCCTGGAATTATAACAGTCATGTTCAGAAATGTTTCTGTGTTCTGTTTTGACATTTTTTGGATCAAAGTGAAGCATTTTGACATTTCTGAGGTAGGAATGTTTTGTTTCAATTTGTTGAACTGACATGAAATGTTTAGTTTCAAGTCTGCTTAACATTAAAATAGGCAGTGCCTTTCCTTGGGTTTGGGTCCCATTCTCTCCTCTGGGCTGTGCTCCCTGGGAGCTCTGCCCGGCTCCCATAAAGCTTGGGCAAGGTCCACGTTGCTCTCAGTGAGTGCTCAGCCACAAGTCCCAAACACAGGGGAAAAAAAGAGGCCTTTTTGGGAAAGTTCCTTTCCATGCTGAACTCAGCTGAAATGAAAAAATTTGTGGCAGTTGAAGCAAAGTGCTCAGTTCCAGTTCACTGCGACAAAACGTCATTTCTTGTCAGCAGCATCCCTGTCTTCCCATAGGCACTTTGTGTGTTGCAGAAACTGTTTTCTCATTAAAAAGGATCTCCCAGTGGGTGCCCACTAGCTGTTGAAGGGATCTGCACCAATAAGCTCTGGAAGGTCTGCAGGCTGCACCTTTGGAAGCAGTGGAGGAGCTGCCCGTTGGTGTTGGTTGAACAGATTTCCCAGCAAGCTAAAGACCCCAAAGACCCCGTTTGCCTGCTTGGGGGCTGGCTGGGGCAGCCTCTGGCTCGGCTGTCCCCCAGGAGGTGAGGAGGCTGCAATAGGGACAAGAATGTCTCCTGGGAATTCAGCAGACTGGTTTTTTCTGTAGGTGGCTCGAAGGTCTTCCTGGGATTTCTGATGAAATTTATGTAAAAGTCAGTTCAGAAGTTGCTTTGGTTCATTCTCAACAGCTCTTTATGGGATGAAGCAGATCCTACTACTTACTGTGAGGGATAATTGAACTCCTTGCCCTCCCCCTTTCCTGGGCAACAGCTTCAAAAGATCTCTGATTTTGCTCACCAATCAAGCAATCTCATTTGCAAAACAACTGCAAGGGCCCTGCAAAAGCAGAAGGACAGCTCCTTTGTTAAATAGTGCCTTTTGGTGACACAAAGGAATCATAAAGGTGATGGAGCTGCAGACTGGACAGCCATGTTTCCTGGACTATGCAGGCTGGCTTCCCTCCCCCTCCCAGCTGAAATTTCAGACCCCGAGTCTAAGGATTATGCAAGGCCTGAGCCCAGTGAGAACAAGGTGCACTGCAACTATTCTTAGCTCCAAAAATTATTCCTGGCTTTGCTTTGAAATCTGAACCAGGGTTAATTTCTCTCCCCCTTCCCCCCCATCTGTTTCCTCTCCTCTTTCATGTACCTATTTGCATAGACTGTCATCGTTAGAATTTCCATTAAAATTGAAAGCCTCCTTCCTGCATGTCACCTCTCACAGCCCCCTTCCGCTTGCCCTGTGTGACTTTTGGAGGGCTGGAGAGCAAAGGTCCTGCGCTAGCATCGCCTCCCGAGCCCCTGCCCTCAGCCCTGCTCCTGCGTTGCTATAGGAACATCCATCAACTTGGGAGTGCCAGAGAAAAAGAACAGAGAGTTATCTTAATTATTTAATGATTGATTAATATATGTTTATAGAGCACTTCAAAACTGCATAATCTTGTGAATTGTTTATTAAATGGGCAAGTGGTATAATTTGCTGAACATTCTCCACTCTCATTGTTTCCATGGGAGGAAAGGGTGGTAGGCAGCTTGCAGGTTTTGTAATAGTTATATTACTAAGAGTACTAGTAGTTCTGCTCAGGAAAATAATTTCAATTAAGAGCCTTCACCTCAAGTTTTCATAGGCAGGGCTGCTCTCAACACCTGCCACTAAGGTTACTCAAACACCTCCATTATAAAGACCTACGTTCAGCTGTTCTTTGGCAAGTTTCACCCACCTGGAAAAAAGGATTGAGCTTATTTCTTAAGGCTGAATAAAAAGAGGAGGCAGAGAGTGCTTGCAGCTGGTGGTGAAATATGGCTGGCTGGTACAGGAGCTTTAGCTGCACCACTCTGCTGAGTGATGGTGTTTTTGCCAGAAGGCCACAGAGGCCTTTTGATAAAATTTGTGTGCTCTGTGCCTGTAGTATCAAGTTGGAAGGACTGTGTAAGCAGGCTCTGTCACCTGATGAGGAAGGATGGGATGAAAGGCATGGTGCTGGTGTTGTGGTGTACTGCCATGTTCCCACACCCAGTTAGGGTGCCAGCTAGACTGATATCTGTTGCCTGTGCTGGCTGTAAATCCTGAGCTCTGCCCAGCCTGACCCAGGTAACCTGCTGAAGCCAGCCTGCCTCTGCCCTCTCCAGCACCCAGGGCCTTCTGCAGGTCTGACTTTCCCCAATGCCTGACTGCTCTGTGGCTTCTTCCCTCTCCTGTTAACAAGCTGTGATTCCTGCACAGAGGGATGCGAGGTAAATGTAGACTGGCCACCTGAAGAGCTCTGTGTCACTAAGCATGGGAGAGTCTGGGGCATGCAACACACACTGCCATGCATGCTTGAGAGCTAAGACTTGCAGCCAGCATGGTTTTGGTGTGAGCTGTCATGCACCTTGGAGACCTGTATGGCTGGTACACCCTCGGTGACAGGCCTGATGGTCCTTGGAGGTGGGGCAGGAGGTGAGACAGCATAATGCAGCTGATAAAAGCTGGTGCTCTCTGCCTGACTCAGACAGGCTCCTTACCTGAATAAGGCCTGCAAGGCCATGGCTGCTGTGGTGGAGGATGATTGGGAGGGTAATAATTCTAGCTGGTGCTCTTGGAGGGGCTGCTTTGCCCAGGTGCTTGGTATGAAGCACTGAAGACCTGTTATGCCTTGAGATAGGTGTTGATCAGGTGTGTCATGTGTACAGCTCCCTAGTCTTTAAGAGGAAGTACAGAATGAATAAGGAGACTTGCTAAATGAAACAAATTTGTCCTGGATTCACACTGGTATTTAGAAAGTATTAAAATCCCGTTAATTTTAAGGACTCTTTGACTTCTCATCCCCTGTGAATCCATCTTCTGTAGAGCAATCATCCCATAAAGGTGCTTTCACATGTGGCAACCACCCTTCAGGATTTTTATGGATTTTAATTATGGATTGTTGCAGAATAGTCTCTGCTCCACCTGAAGAAAGCAGTAGCAGCATTAGGTTGTTATTCTGTAGTAGTTCAGCACTAGAGGGGGATGTAGCACGTGCTTTACATCCAGCAGGTTTCCTATGTGCATGCAACAATATTTTACAGTGGTGTTTATGAGGAGGTTGTTTCTTTAATTGCCAACATAAAGATTTTTGTCTTGCAGGGGCAATTTTCTTGCATAGGATAAAAATCAGAGAGGCTGCTATTTGCCAAGCCTTAAAAGACTGTGCTTGTAGTCAATTAATTTTGTTATGTTTCATGTGTGTCTTGGATATTGGGGCCTCAGAACTTCAGGCGATTTTCAGGTTTGTTTTTTTTTTCTCTTTGGCGTATGGCTGACACGAGCAAACAGGCTGCTCTTTAGTTTGGCTATAGCTCTAATCCAGGCTGCTGGCTCAAAGAGTCTGAGCTCTGCCCTTCTTACCAAGTGGACACTTCATGTGCTATGCTGTGGGACTGCAGTCGATTGTGGTAGAGAGTCCTGCAAGTAGCTGAGCAAAGATGTAAAGCCAAATCCGCCCAGCTCCACTTGCTTGGAAAGCTGCACATTTCTGTTTTCAGCAGAAATGACTCTTCAGCTTTGAAGAGGTCTCAGTAATAAAAACCAGTTGTCCACTTCATGCATGAGCAAAATACTTGGCAAAAAAAGCTGCTGCCTTGAGGTTTTGCAGAAGCTGGTCAAATTCCTGTCCTCTTGTTTTCCTTCTCATTTCCAGTGAGCAATTCTTATTCCATGTTTTACGCAACAGTGCAGGAGTGTGCCACTGTGAGGAGGTGACTTGCTAGCCTGTTAGCCAGGAAATTTCTCCGTGTGCCTTTGGGTATGGCACTTTGTGAGAGGAGCAACTAGGCTGGTGTATGCCATGTATATGCACAAATGTGGCTGTAGTAGAAGGTGAGACTGTCAATTGCTGAAGAAAACCTATATTCAGGCCAATGGCTAGAGACACTCACAGATCCAAATTTTGGCAGTTTGTTCTATGGGAGATCATCATGTGTGCCCCCATGCCCTCTCTCCTTTCTCCTGCTTGTACCCTGGAATTGCACGCGGCTGTGGTTCCCACCTCACACTGAGAGAAATGTCGGCTAGCCAGAAAAGACATCCCCATTCACGTTTCCACACAGAAACTTTTCTTTCCCTACTTTTAGTGCCTGTAATTACTTCTTTACTCCAGTGCCAGCAATCTTCCATCAGGCATCGTTATTAATGGAGAGAAAAGAGAAGGGAGGGGAGGGAGAGAAAGAGAGAGAGTGCTACAAAACTTAATTTAATCGCAGCACCCCATGCTCAATTTAACAGACACAACAGCTCAGAATGGGGTCCCTGTGCAACGGGAGGGCAGGCAGTGGAGCGTCCCTGGAAAGAATTAATTGTGGATGACAATGTGTAAACAGTGCAGATGAATAGGGCATGCAGGTGTGAGGCACCGGGGCCATCCCAGGGACTTTTTCACACGAATTTCAGCTCCTTCACTGCTGACCTGCTCCCGAAAACGTGATTAGTGTCGGCGTTGGGAAACCATTCAGGGTGTCAGGATTTGGCACATATTAACTAGCCCTGGGGAAGAGGGGAGGGAGCACATGGGGGCTATGAAAGGAGGAAGTCTGGCGGACAAGGGGATTGTTAAAGGGCCAGAAAATCCTCATTGCTCTGAGGTGCCCTGGCTGATTGGAGGAAAATGGAAGGGAGCCAAAGCAGAATAGAGCTCCAAGGCACTCTAGCCCTTACTGAGCTATGTGGAAAACAAGATAATGCATTGTGGAATACTTTTCTTGGAGTGTCCATCATAAATATTAGTGGTGTTTGTATTAATGACTTTCCTTGGCTGTGGCTTTCCCAGTTCTAGACACTTCAGCTTGAGAGACAAACAGTCAAAACAAGCAGAAACAAGCACAACAGTGCTGAGAAAAGGAAATATCTCCTGGGTATCATATGGAGGTTGTTCAGAGGGCAGAAATGCAGCTTCATAATTATATACTCTATATGTACAGTGATACAGACAAGGGTTGTACAATGGGCCCAATTTACCAAGCCTGAGGTCAGATGCTCTTAAATTATGTTCCTTGTGCCAGCCTGGCTTTCTGCATCCAAGCAGGGGAGTTACATGCAGAAAGTAGACGAGGTTACTGATATCTTTCCTCACTCATAGGAGTAATGCAAGGGGAAGGATGGAACTTGATGAGGACTACCATAAATATCAGTGCCTCTGTTGGTTTCTATTATGCTCTTTCTTTCTTGCTGGACATGCTTCCCCAGCCTGTCTTGTGACTTGGACAGCATGGCAGGAGTGCTGTGTAAGTGCCTGCTGAGATTCACAGCTTTGAGCTCCCTAGACCGCTGCACCCCAAAGACTTGGGTCTCATATAATATAACAAAAATAAAAATTACTCTAATTGCAAACATACTTGTGGATGTGAAGGTGAGGATGGATTCTTGCTGGCCTGGTGATGAGAAAGTGCATGGCCATTGGTGCTGGTTTGGCAGTGCAGACATCTGTGTGGGTGGCAAAGTGGATCAGCCCTTTCCTAGGCTGATTTGGCTTGGAGAGATGGAATAGGTGCTGAGGTTGGGACATGAAAGATCATCACAGAAACCATGAAGGCAAGTGTAGAAATCCCACCTCAAATTCAGAATTGCACTTAGTTGCTGTTGGAAATGTACCTACTTACTTTGCTTAATAACTCACAATTATGTGACACACTAGCTCAGCATTCTCTTGAGAAAAGGCTGATGGTGGCTATTGCTGCCTCCAAGGCATATTGTGGGGCTGAAGGAACACAGAACTTCTGTGCTTGGGCTGTAGAAGTTATGCCTTTAGTCCTGATTGTGGCAATTCAAGATTATTTCTGTGGCAAATTTCTGGAAAATAGCAATGGCTATGTGGGAAAGGTACTCCTTAAGCACTAAAACAACCTGGCAATGCTTGTATACTTAGTTAAATTGTTGGCAGAAGGGCAAAACTTGATTTTCATTAAGCCCAGTGATATCTAGATTAATAAGAAATAATGACACAGGCTTTATGCAGTACAAGCCTACAGAATGTTGTGTTAGTTCAGGTGTGGAGGAGATGGGGCTAAGGAAAGGTCAGTGAAAATGGGACAGCTGAAGAAAGTGAGGATGTGTATCCCCAGTCAGTTGTGTTAAACTTAAGGCCATAGCTCTAGCTTGAAATTTCACAGAATCCTCACACCAGGTGTTTAACATGGTGCTGCATGTGAAATATGCTCCTGTGGTAACAAATTGCCCTTTCTTGTGGGGATGTCCAGTTAGTGCAGAGGTTCTCAGGCTTCATGAGAAATCAGAGCAAGGAGGGAAGTTTAAAGTCACACAGGGATGTACCCCTTCTCAAGGTGGTTCTGCTGTTGTCAGTGGCACCAAGCATGGGGCTGGGCCATGACATGTTGCTCTTTTTGCCTTCAGAAGAGGTTACAGCAGCAGGCAAGGAATCAGGAGCTCTAGAGTGAGATGGAGCAGTCTGCCCTAGGAAAGAAGACCTGAAGCTCTGGGTGCATAGGGCTACTGGCACCAGGCTAGGACAAGCCCTGGATCTGCCAGGGGAAGGAGACTTGGGAACATTGAGAAAAGGCTGTGAGGGTGAATTCACTGCTTAATATTCAGGCCAGTGAGAGACATCTCACAGCTCGGTCTCTGTGTGGTTGTTCATCACCTTTTCTTAGCTGGTCTGCTTGCAAGTAGTGCTGGTCTGGCTGCAGCACAGAAATGCAGTGGTATGGCAACACCAATACAGAGAAATTACAAAAAGCACAGCCTCTACTGGTTTATGGGCGATCTGAGGTACAATTAAATGCTGTAGAGATTAAAGACTAGATATATGTCTCTCAAGTTGCAGATGGGATGACTAATTTCAGTAAAATCAGTCTGTATGAAACATTCAGACAATGATCAGATGAAGTACATTCTGAGTAACTTGCTTTTTTCTAACAAGTTTTTGATGTCTGCATAGCTTCTTCTGGGAGTGCTTGCAGAACTTCTAAGCATCACTTCTCAAACAGGTTTGTTGCATATTTTCTATTTCCTAATCAGTGCCTACACTAAGGCAGAGGACGTGCAATACTGATTTCTCAGTGCAAATGTATTTCCTGGAAAATATTTTTCTTGGATGTAGACCATGAGTTTGAAGATAAACAAGGCACCAACTTTAGTTCCAATAGTTTATCTGTATTAATTGAAATGAAAACCAAAAAAACACTTAATCCTAGCTGTTACACAGTGGTGGATGGTTGCTAAGGCAAACTGCTCTGGAACAGGCACCAAACTGGTTATGCTGGGATGCTCAGTCTGTCTGTCCAGCTATCAAAAGCTCATCCCCTGCACTGCCAAGCCCTGTCCTCTGGCTGGGGTGGAAGCAGGTCTGACTCTGGTGGCATGGTCAGAAGCACAGGGTTTGGTTCATTGCTGGCTCCAGCTGCAGTGTCAAGCATAGGACTGCTTGACAAATGCTCCCAGACACATGAATTGTGTATCTTATTATCCATTTCTGTGTTCCTTGAACTCTTTCTTTACCACCCCTGCATCACCATTTCCGTTCCTCAATAGAGAAGAGACAACCTGCGCCTAACTAGTTTTCCCTTATAGTCCTGGTTTTGCCATCTATCCATTTCTGATACTGCTAACCAGGCTATCTCAGGCTTATGTGCTATTACAGGTATGGTTGCCAGGTATGCTGGCCTGGCAAGGCCCCATTTCCCAGAATGTCCCCAGTGCCCCACTCCAGCTATCTTGTGGTTCGGCTGTTGCTCACACGCGTTCCCCACAACCACATGAAGGATCCAGCCAGCCCTCACAGCACCACCTGTGCCTTTTGCCAGCTTCTTACAATATTCCCTCTCACATTCAGTTTTCCACATCACATCCACTTTCTTGCCCATTAGCTTCCAGACTCTTTCCAGGTAGCTCAGCCTCAGGCCATGGCCCAGCTGGCAGCTTGGTGCCTATGGTGTTAGCCCCATCCTCCTGCCTGTGGAGTTATTATTTGCTTGTAAATGATCCATACAAAGACCATTAATATATTTATTGGATGACATAAATTAACTTGTTACTGAAAAGTCTTGCCTTTTTGAGGATGTATGACAAGACAGCCAAGGCAGAGGTCCTGTCTGAGCAGTTGTGTGTTCTGCTTTCCAGCTAATGCCAAAAGCCAGGACTGTTTAATAACAAAGCGGACTCAAAGAAGGTGGTCGTGAAATGTTTGTGGATGTCCTTGCATGTTCCTTGGCAAGTCTATGGTATCACCTCTAGTACCTTGAGGGTGGTGAAACGATTCAGCTTGGTTGTTTCTTTCACACCTTCAAGAATGTGTGAGGTGTCATTTTGGATCTGCTAGGCAATGCTGGATGCCTGCCCAAACAAAATTGCTGGCCATGGGAACAGTTGAAGTCCTTATGAGAGAGGCTTGGGGGAGAGGGTGCAAAAGCAGCCAATGGCAAAAGCACTCATGAGGTGTTTGCCTGTGTCTCTGCTCTTTCCTCAGCACTCCAGTTTTGCAGCTCTGCTGAGCCCCAGTGGAACCAGTTCCTCCTGCCCAGCCAAGAGCAGAGAGAAGTGTTCTCCGTTCAGGGGTGCTGGGTGAACTGAAGCACCTGCAGCCACACTGCTTGCTCCCAAGAGAGACAACTGAGCTCTCACCCTCCTGCTCACCCTCCTGCCATCCACCTGCTCACTTCCAGCTCCCACTGGCAGATGTAGACCTCTGCCAGGCACTGCTGGGCTCTTTATGCCCTGGAGTTGGCACACCTGGGGAAAGATCCTTTATGAGACAGACTCTCATGCATCTTGGACATGAGGACCACAACATTTGTAATAAGGTAAAGAATTTGTTGTGAGGCCACAAATGAATAGGTAACCCACACCTGAGGGGAACAGGTCTACGTTAGTTTTCTGCCTTGAAAACTGAGATTATCCTAGCTGTGAGTGCCCATTAGATTTGTATCCATCCATAGGCTTCAAATGGATTGCAGCAGCATCACTGCTTAAATCTTCATGTTGCAGACTAAATTCTGACTGGATTAAGCCTATTAGAGAATATGAGCTCTTTATGCACAGTCTGTTGACCTCTGTTTGCATGGCAAGATTTTGGCCTGTAATTATTTCCCCAATATGTTGGGCTACTGTGTATCCTAGGTAATAATAACATAATTTATATTACCTACTTTAAAAAGCCAGAGAAATTGGATTTTTTTAAGAGAAGGTGATGTTTAGAGAGAGAGTGAGATGCTGAAAGATCTGAAAATATCTTGTAATAGAAATGCACAGAAAGCTCTTTCTAACCACACCAAAGAGTCTCATTCTCTCCATATTTTGAGCACCTTTGTCTTCCTTTGCATATATAAAAGGTGAAGTATTTGGCTAGTTCCCAGCCAAGACTGCACACCCAGGATTCCACCCAGCTTCTTCACTCCAATCATGCACACAGTTTTACCTGTTTTGCCAATGAAAGAACTGGTGGGCTGTGCAGCCTTAGCTTGTGCCAATGCCTGGCCTCAAAAATTTGAGTGGTTAGGTGTTGGTGGCCACTCTCTGGGATGGCTGCAGAAAGTTTAGCTGAAAATGTTTTCTGAAAAATGTACGAGGATCAGTGCTCTGACAGCATGTACATTTCTGCTCTACCAACTGAACTTACTGAAGAATCAACCTTTTCTTTGATGCATGGTGCCTGGCAATGTATCTCCATCTTTGGGTCACATTCAGGAGACATTATTGCTGCAGGCAATGAGAAAGGACATTTTACAGCAGGCCTGATGACTTGCATAGGTATTCAGGGCCAGACAGAGGTCAGTGCCGGTATCTGGCTCAGCTGGTACTGCCAGACCTGAGACAGCCCCATGGGTGCCCCTAGCAGTGATGTCCTATCTGGGCTTTTTGGAGCCCAGAAGGGGTTTCTAGGCTGATTCAGGTATTGGAGGGTCAACCCACCATTAGTAAAAATGGATGTGTTGCACATAGAAGTGAGGAATGGCTGTCTCTCTGGTGGAGGGCAGCTCCACCACTGGGTAGCTGGCACATGAACAAACTCCTTCTGTACCTCGAAGGTGAAGCAAGGCCTGTGGTTCTAATATAATGCCCAACCAAAATCTTGTTTTAGTAAATGGAGAATACTGTGAAACCTTTCTTGTAGGCCTGAGGCAAAAATAGCACATGCTTTGGGGAGGACATGAACAGTCCAGAAGCAATGGTGGTTCTTCACGAGAGTGGGGCAGGTCCTGTGCTGCCAGCAGGTCCCTGCTCCCACACGGGTATTGGCACTATCACCTACATGCCCCTTCCCTAACAAGTAGGTTTGTGGAAGAAGAGTCTTTTTGGCTATGCTGGAATGACATAGGATGTATTCCTCCTGCAACCCAGGAGCAGTTCTGAAGAGCTTCATGGGCTGTGTGGATCAGGAAGATTTCAGGAGATCTACAAGTTCTGAGGAGACCATAGGTATGCCCCCCAAGAAGTCTATTCTTTAAGTCAAGTGGCACATTCTGTGAGGATTCTTGTTTTCTAAGGAGCAGCCTTTGGCAGAGGTGCCATATGCAGGGGGCTCTGGCATCCACCTGCCATGCTGCTAAAGCAGGTGTGTGTGTGGGAGGCATTTTGACACACACACACAGGAGGGTGCTTGTACACAAATGTATATGTGTGTGTCTTATGGGGCTGTGTTCCTTTGAACTGATCCAGTATCACACTGAAGTGAACGGGAGGTGGGTAAAGCCTACAAGCCTACTCATAGGAGTACCAATTTGCATGAGCACAGCCTTGTTTTGAAGCAGATGAGTGTTCTCAGCAGACTGCAGCCTTTTCCCCTTCTCCTTTTGTATTTTTCAGTATGAAAACACTGCATATTCTTTGCCTTCCTAAAGTGTTCCTTGCAATACAAGAAACGCATCTTTGTTGGCGCTTTATGTAACCCTAGCACCTGAGGAAGCAAATGGCAAGCACTGGAGACGGATGGTGCTCAGCACACTCCTGGGAAGGCTTCTTGATCAGCCCCATAAGCTGTGTTCTCTCTTCCTGCTCTCCACTTTATCCCCAGTGTGTATTACACTTGCCCCAGCTTTGCAGAGATAATTTGCACTCTCCTAGTTCATTAGCTGCTACCCCCTCCTGTCCATGGGCAAAAAAAAGCCCTTACTGTTCAAAAGAACACATGCAGCAATCATTAATGCTGACCCTAATTGTGCCAATTCAAACCACTCAATAGCTCTAATTAAAACCTCTCTTGTGCAGGGCACTGAACAGTAACAAAACTGTCACCCTGAACAATCAAATCATGGAGCTAAGAAATTTTTTTCCCCCTGTTGTTCAAATGTTGTTGCTGCTGTCGGAAGGGTCATCTGAAGGGATTAAGTACGGGGCTTTTGTAGCCTGCAAAGTTGGTGGGAGTAGGTGGGGGAATATCTAAACCCAACCAATATCTTTTGGTCACAGTTTGAAATCAGAAGACGCCAACTTTTTTCCAGGTCTCCTTTCATCCACTTTACCCACCCCCATACAGCAAGCAACACCTGCAAAGTAGACAGGCTGTTGGTTATGAGACACATGGACACCACAAGTCAACTTAAACATCTGCAAAGGAGGGGGTGAGGGGGAAACCCAGGCGTTCCTATCCCTACAACCTTGTTTCTCAGGGTCCCTGACTACACTTTCCTGTGCGCCATAAATAACTCTGCAATTACATTAATTGGTTGCATATTTGTTGACACAGGGGTGGACAAGGGTAGGTTATGGTGGGAGGATTTTTTGCTTTCAGTGCAATTTTATACTAATTTCTTCAGATGTGCTTTAATCCCCACTCTCCTTCCCCCCATTATTTAGAGTTCTCATGTCTTTCAGAATAACTTTATAAGCATGTGGGTGGGAGGGGGGAGCAGGAAAAAAAGAGCCTTAAAATTAATTTGATGGCACCCGTGCACACACATCTGTTCTGCTGTGTTTCCCTAGCAAAGTCTATCAATCAAAAGGAAAAGGTTGATATGTATCACAGTGGGATATTTAAAAAAGCTGGATGCAAGCAATTGTGTGCTGGAAGGTTTTATTCTGCACTGAGTTTCTGACAGGAATCAGAAGATCAAAATGGTGTGCATGTATACCTATATTTTATTTTACATTTCCCATTTTTTAAAGAAGGTAGTGATATTAATAGAGCAATGGAGTAACCTACCAAAATTCCAGTCTCAGTATCTTCTGTTTATGGTTGTGCATGTTGGGAAGCTCAAACCTGGGATCACATGTAAGAGCCTGACAATGCTGCAAGCACTTTTGTGTCTGTGCTTCTATTTTAGATCATTACAGGAACACATGCTAGCTACCCTATGTGGTTCTGGGTTCAAACCACCATCTCAGAGTACTTGGTATGGGGTACTTCACTGAGTCTTTCTTTCCAGTGCCTCCTTGACTTGCTTTCTTTTGCTAGTAGTAATCAGAGTTGCAGTGAGAAAGTTCATAGCATGTTGTGTTTTATCTTTCCTCCTTTCTTCTCTTCTTAGCTGCTGTCCCAGCTGAGAAGCAGGGAGTAGGATGACACCATAGAGCGCTGGCAGTCTGCCTCTTCAAACACGCTGAGCACTTTCTGTTAGAAACCACCTTGGTTGTTTCTTGTTCTGACTGCTGGGCTGTGCCGTGTTCTGTTACAACATTGCCTCGTCTCAGCAGTGAAGCTGTTTCATTTAGTGATGGGTAAAATAGCCCATGCTTAGAGTACAGCTTGACTCAGCCTCTAAGTATTCAGCATTGGTTAGTGATGAAACATGAAATCTTGATGTATGAAGACACATTCTTTATGTAGGACAAAACCTAAGAATGTTTTTAAAACATTTTGAGGTGAACAGTCTCTTCTTGTGCAAAACTCTTTGCAAACTTGGCCATATGAGCAGATAGGTTCAGGATATGGTCTGTTTTCACCAGTTTGCCTCAGAACCTGTGAGTACTAGCCTGGAGTCAGTAGGAAGACCACACTCTTTTCTAAAAATGGGTATGTTGCACTGTGATGTGTGATGGTGCTGACCCACTTCTGCCTTTGTGCCACCACTGAGTGGTAATGCAGCACTCTAGTTTTCAATAGCAATGTGCTCTTACAATGTGATGAAGAGAAATAGGTGACACTAGTATATGGCATTCAAATGGGTGCATTTCAGAAGGTCCCTTCATCAGCAGCACTGGAGAGAAGAAACTAGAGTCCTTTGACAGTTTTGTTGTCTGTTGGGGGCCATGAGACATAGCAAAACATGTCTTATACTTCTTTACACTTGCTCAAGAAGGGGAAATAAGGCAAAGAGAGGGTTTTTGACCAGCTCTAGGTGCATTCAGCCAAGCTGAGAAGAAACCCTGGGACCCTAGTATCTTGTCTAGGTTCTGGAAAGCAGCAGCTCTTTTTCTGAGCAGATTCTTGCCTGTGTTCATATAGGAAGCTCTCTGTGTCTCTGTTATCTGTTTAGCTGAGGGTAGGGGATTTCTGCAAAATAGACTCCAGTGTAGATTCCCATCACTTTCTGTATGGGTCTCCCACGGTCCTGTCTGCCCTTCTGTCTCATTTCTTGTCCCCATTTTCTAGGCAGCAATGCTGGAGTCTATCCTCTTGACTAAGCTGTTGCACTTTAATTTTCAACAGGCCCCTATTGCTCTTGCACCTTGTGTGTGGTCTTTGAACGTTATGTGGCTCGGCAGCTGGGAATAGTGAGTGGGTGGGCAATTTAAAACAGAAAAGACTCTGTATCAGCACAGGGCTGAGGTTTGAACTCTGCTCAGCTTTGGATACGTGTAGCTGGTTCTCAGGGCTGTGATTTAAGTGCCGTTTCGCTGGTGTCAGTGTGAAACTTAAATCAGTGCTAAGAAACTGGTAGGGAAGAAAAAACAAACTTTGCCTGTCTGATAACGAGTGTTACTCTTGGCCCTGATGAAAAATTGCGGGATCAAGGCATCTTAAAATGTATTCTTCTGTTTTGTCACCATTTTGCCTCCACAACTAAGAAGACAAAGAGTGTCTAATTTGATGTCAGGATTTCTTTGCTGGAGTATATTTCCGAGCTGTTTCAACACAAATCTGAGTTCCCTGAAGACATGGACTGCTAATGGAGAGAGGCAGATGAGGGGGGTGCCAGCCCGTGAGACAAAATACTTCATTGCATTCATCTGAGTGTTTCTGTGAGGCAACGCAAATGTGCTCAAGCAACAAAATATAGTCCAAATATCATAACTTGTTGAGCTCACAGGGCCTGGTCCTCAGCTGCTTCCTTCTGTTTTTTCTTGTCAGTGCTGGTGGAGGATCACATGGAGGGGAGGTCAGGCAAGAGACCCTACCTTCCATGAGCCCTGGCCTGATTCCCACACACACTCTTCTTTTGCACTTTTGGTGGTCAGCCCATTCTGCATGAGCAGAGTTCTCATGTGTGGGGGATTCACCAATTGCTCTCCTTTGAATTTTCAGCCCAGAGTACCAAGTCCTCAAAATTTCAGTGCAGAAGTTGTTTTTTCCCCACCCACTTTCCATCTATCCCACCCAGGTAGACAGGATGAGCAGAAAGAATCCTTGCCTTGATAAGATTGATAAATGAGGTTGGAACAGATCTCTTTTCTGGAGTCCATATGAGTCCAACCCAACTTCAAACTCATAGCTGACAAAATTAAAAAAAATTGGCAAGTCCCTAAGTACTTTTAAAGATTCTAAAGGTTAAAGATATGGTCGATTGGCATTCTGTTTAGAGCCTCAAGTGATGTTATATTTGCTTTACAGAATTCAAAGGGGTGCACAATTAACATTAGAAATCTATTAGATAGATATTTGGAAGAGTCATTCGATTTTCCAGTGCCACATATATACCCACCATTCACCACCACTGCAGTGGACCTTATATTGATTTTTAGCATTATACCCTATAACTTGCAAAACATGAGTAAAGAGGCCAAAAAGTGAGAATATCCTTGTTTTCAAAGAGCTGGCAGATTACAGACTAACATCAGCTATGGCATTGTAGTGGTTCCACCCTTAGAAATAGTTATGTGCTGAAGTACCACGAAAAAACATACTGAAGATCAAATCAGCATTACTGCCTCTTTACTACATCTTGCATTTTACTGCATTCCTTTCTTTTTTGTTTCATTTTGTTCTGCTTTCATAACAATACTGGTGTATGGCCAACAGCCTCTTCCCATGATGGAATAATATAGGTACATGAAGGTATGACTGGGTTATTAGGATCAGATGGATGGGCACTAGTGAGAGGTGAGGGTTTGGCAGTGGTGGGAGCTAATCAGGACTACTGGTAACTCTTTGGGAAACCAAAGTAGTGCAGCCAGGACCAACACAATTTAATATATTTATTGAGAAAAAGTCAGAACAGAATTTCTGTATGAAGCATAATGAATGAAGTGGCAGACTCTAAAGGCATTTCATGGGAAAAGTTTTGAAGTCCTGTAATAATTTTGACAAAGCTTTTTGTTCAAGTATAAGTGAATATTCTGCAAAGAGCTTCCAGGATGAAAAGCCCAATAGGACACTTATTTTTTACTAACAGAGTTTCTGTTTCATTCAAGCATATATATATATATATATATACATACATATAATTAGCTTCCATAAAAAGTTGAAACTCTCTTATTTTGACATAATCCAACAAATACACCCCAAAAATGCTAAGCACCCCAAAGCAATGCAGCTCTGCTTCTTAACAAGTGTGAATACTTTGCAGTTAGCAGCAACTGACTGTTATTCCATCATGGGAAGAGGTTGTTTGCCATACACCAATATTATTAGGAAAACAAAAAAGAAAGGAATGCAGTAAAGTGCTAGATGTAGTACAAAGCTGTGTTGACAGTGGGATGACACTGTAAAATTGCTGTATGCTGTGATTTGAATATTTTTGAGCCTGATGATATCTGATTTCCACCCTCATAATCAATGAGTCAAACTTACTCCTTCCCACACTCCCCTTACCCTACCTGTGTCTGAGAAGCTGTGGAAATTGTATTCCACCTCATTTTAGGGTGACTGAACAGACTCACTCTTTCTGTGGTTGCTATTATTCATAGTGTCATGAATGTGCTCAGCTGTGGCTTTTCAGTCTTTACTCTGGACTGCCCCAAACTTGCCTCTAGATGGAGATTTGCAGGTGTCAGCATAGTAGAAAAGGTTCTTCTGCTACTACAGGTTCTCAGCAATTAAGACCTGGCAGTAATGGATAATTCTCTGATTAAAATGGTCCAAATGATTCAATGGGCACAAAGTTACCAAAACAAAATAAACGCCCCCCAAAAAACCCCAAATAACCAAAAAAAAGCTCTAAATTCTGCATTGTTAGAACCCACAAAAACAAATCTTACAGCAAATTTCCCATGTACTTCTTTACCTCTTTTTAAAATTATGACAAGTGACATCTAAACCTCTTGCAGGAGTGATTGTAGCATCTACGGACTTAAAAAAGAACCTCTAACAGTAAATTAGTCCCTAAAAGCTATTATATCATATTTGGAGGCAGCAGATTATTCTCTATTGAAAGTTGAATAATTGTTTCTACTAAACATGTGCAAGTGCAAGAGGGGAGTCATGCCCAGATGGAAGCTGTGGCAGATAAATCCCATGATGGTTCTGAGTGCCAATACTGTTTAAAAGAGGACAGTGATCTTCTGAAACTTGTTTGAGGACAAGACAAGTAGAAGCAGAGGCAAATAATCAAGGCAATCAAACAGTTCTCCCTGAACAGTTGTCAAGACCACCAATAAGCACGTCCTGTGCCATGAGTTTGTGGTGATGCACATGATATGCGAGCACCATAGCAACAAGATATTAATCATCAACACAGACGGGCACAGGCTGGGGTAAGTCTTCTGAGGTGCAAGTTGTAGGCTGTATCTCATGTACACAACAAGCCCCAACGGTCCCACTTTCAGCACTACCTTACCATCACTGCATAGTTGAATTCATTATGGCTGAGCTTATGTCTTCCTCTGAAGGATCCATGTGTTGGGCCTGGTATACAAATGCCTGGACATGAAGAACAACTTCTCTTCCCGTTCTGTGTCCCTCTCTCTTTGTGGTTTTAAGTTACAGACTTTGGGCAAGTTCTCTGCTAGTGAGACATGACTGATTGAAGTGGCACTGTGCCAGCAGTATTTGGCACTCTGAGTGATGGCAGGGGTTTTCAGAAGAGTTCAAGTGAGAAGATTAGGTGCCCAATTCCTCTTATGTTTAGTCAATAGCCTTCTCTTGGCTCATCACCATCTCTGGGATGCCACTGATGTCCAGTGCAGGCACTTCCTTCTTGCCAGCAACCTGAGAGAAACAACACACAATTTAATGGCCCACAGCTTTCTGTTTCTGTAGTTTATTCTTTTTACCTAGATTTTTCTTTGCTCACACACCATTAAAGTGCACCTACACCAACTACAGTACCAGGCCCAGTGTGCCAAAGAGTTAGGCACACATTTTCAACGGTGAAAGTGACCACTGGAAAAGATCCAGCTATTTTCTCTCTTAAAGGTATTTTTAAACAGAGCTTGGATGTCCCACCAGCCTCCTGAATGGTGACTTGCTGAGATTTTTGGGCTTGGAACAGGTCAGTATTTAGTGGTGATACATAGGCCAGGCTATGAAGTCTCTTCTGCACTAAGGCAGTTACTATCCACAAGGGAAATACTTCTCACTACAGAGAAATACGTGGCCATGGCTAGGAGTACGTGTGGCAAGGTTATGACCAGCTTTGACCATGAAGGGGTCAAAGGTTTCTGTTACTGAGAATTTCTGACCCTCTCTGGAACTTCTACTTGGTGTTCAGATGCTGCTGGTGTCAGAGCCTCATAGGCATTGGTGGGTAGGTTTCCAGTGTAGCTGATATTCTCTATTAGGGATTAAGAAAACAATTACTTTTTCATGGTGGTAACAAACATTTAGCATAGAGATCCTGATATCCTTGTTTTTCTGTGTGAAAAATACACCAAAGAAAGGCATTCATGTTTAAAGTACAAGTGATAAAGAACACATGAAAGCAAAACATGAAATAGGTCAGATGGAAAAATCCCCCTATGAAACTGGGGAGGAGAATGTAGGCAAGTGTAATATTGTTATCTGGACTGGAATTTTATCAAGACTTAAGTATGAGGTGATGTGGTACTTCAGTGGTGGTATCACTGCCTCAACAAAACCGTACTAGATTCTGCCTGTCTTTTCACAGATTCAGGTGTGCACGGGTATAACTTGCCCAACCTCAACCGAGCTGATCCTGATATCCACAAGGACACTCATATTCAGATTTCCCAACTCTTCCCCTCCTCTTCCCTTCAAGGTCTCTCTGCTCGTGTCATGTGGAACGGCGTATGTTCAGGTGTGGATCAGAGAGACTTTGAAATGGAAAATCAGAGGATACCACAGGCCATACTGGAGAAGAGCTGGAAAAGCTTAGAACCAGGCTGGCAGAGTGGTGAGGGTTAGGACTAAGGTAGGCTTGTATGGGGTGCTGTGTTTGGAGTCCCAGAGAAATCTGTAAGCCAAGAATAATGAATACTGGCAGAGCTCCATGTGAGTAACAAGCAGCTTATCCTGTCTAGGCTAATGACAAAATGTTACATATTGGCATTTTAAATTTTTTTTTAATTTTATTTTTTTTAGGAAAAGAAAGATTAAAGCAACCGCTATACCTAACCACTCTGCTTTGCTCTGATAAGATGCCAGAATTACATGACTGCTACTGTGTAACAAGGTTCTTTGTGTGGGTGTAGCAGCCCCTCCCCATACCTAGCGGATACACTCCAGGGAATTTTTGCAAGTGCGAGTATTGCCTCTTGTAAGGTCACCGAGTAAAGAAAGGTAATAACACTGTGTGAAAAAATGTAATGTTTTGTGTGTTTCCATAAAAGCGCCACAAAACAGTCCTACCTAAAGGTTATTATCACTACTACATGCACAGCAATGACCTCCCATTCATATTACTATGCAATAGATTGGGCCTCTGCCCTGCCCTCCATCAAACTCAAGCCAGTAATTTGAAAATTAAGGACTTGATGTAAATGCAAGCCAGTCTAGTTCACAAGATATCTCCACTGCCCAGTCCCCCTGTCAGGTAGAAGGCTTGGCATTACTCACTGCCTCCAATGCTCAGGGTCCACAGCTTGCTGCCATTACAATGCCATGGTACTGCTCCCTCTTTAGACGTGCCTATAGATACTGGGACTTGCTGGTATATGTATCTCCATTTTCCTCTCTTCTCCTGCTTCTGCTCCACAGCTGCACTAACTTGCTTGTTGTATGACAGTGCTCACTTTCTACCCATTGCTGAGTGCCTGGTGTTTAGGTGAACTGGGACCCACATGCAGTCTCTAAGGGCTTGTCATCTCAAGAGGTACCAAACTTGGACTTGAGATATTTTCCCAGGTGCAAGGCATGTATTACCGAAGACCTCCAACACATCACCTGCATGAGATCTGAAGGATTTGCTCGGAATACAAAGCAGTGGGCTCTGGGGCTGCTTGAGCAGCTGGGAACGCAGAGGAAGATCTTCAGGGAGAGGTAGACTATGTGGCTGCGGGTCAGCCATGCCTCGGCATGGAGGTGATACGAGGATTTGCGCTCCCTGAGACACGAGCTTGCTATTATAGCAGCCTTGGCCCCAGAGCTCAGGACCGAACGAACACGGTTTGAGGACCATGCGGTGATTTCTTATGCCCAATTTCCTTGCTCGCTAACGCTGCCCGCCTGCAGGGCTCAGCTGTCACTGCCCGCTCCTGGGGCTGGGGCCGGGTATGCCCCGCACGGCTTTGGGGCGGGCGGCTCAGCCCGGCAGCCCCGCGGGGAGTGCCGGCCGTATCCCGCGGCCCCGCACACACGTCCGGCCGCGGGGGGCTCCAAGTGCCGCCGGGATGTCCAGGTGCCACCGAGGGCTCCAGGTGCCGCGGGCACGGGGACGCTGCCCGCCCCGCGCCCTCCGCCGCCCGCCCGGNGCTGCTGGTGCATCTGCCGCCGGGTCGCGGCCACCGAGCCACGGGGCCCCGGGTAAGTGAGCTGCCGCCCCGGCGCGGCAGGTTGCAGCGCCCTGGCCCGGCCCGCCGCCCCCGCGCCCTGTCAGCGCCGCAGGTGGAGCCGCGGCCGCCGGGCAGCGCCCCCCGGCCCCGCTCGCCCCGGGCGCAGACCCTCGTAAGGGCCTCCCCCTCTCGCTTATTAAAAGCCGGGTATCGGCTGCGTGCGAGAAGTTCATACACCGGTTATTAACTTGTTGGTATTTATTGCAGAAAAACACGGGAGGGGGGAGGTTGGCAGGCTGTGCTTTTATATTGCTCGATTTGCTTTTAATGTAGCCCCTGTTTCCAGCGCATAGCTTTAGGACTTTTTGGTTTTTTTTATGTTCCCGAGCAGGGATTAAATGAATCCTTCCAATAAAGCTAGATCCCTTCAGCCCAGGTTTTGCCCCGTAGGAGTCTAGCTCTGTTTTTCTTAATCTGACAATGCTCGACTCTTACTGGGGCTGTTCATGTCACTTACCAAACTATTACATTGCTCTGGGGGAGAACCCAACATTTTTCTAAATATGGTTCTCCCAGTGAGTGAGTGTTACCACTGCAGCACCACTACGGAGTAGCGTGAGAGTTTTCAATTATAAAGCTGCAAAGCAGTAGCTGTTCTTCACCCAATGCTGCAATGAAAGCACAGCTCTGGGTAAGTGGAAAAAACTTACCTCTCTGCAGGCATGCTGGATGCACTGGCAACATGTATTTTTGACCCAGCCATCTAAAATGCTTGAAATGTAGTACCTAATTAACTTAGATCATAGTTAGGCAAGACCAGGAGTCTTTGAAATCCCTACTTGGCCAAAGTATAACAACAAGGGACTTCAGTGAAATGTTCTTTTTTTTTCTAATGGAAGCGTTGTTTGACCATGATGGCCATTAAATGCTTCTCAGAGCTATGGAAAGCGTACTCCTGGCTGCACTGATGTTGTTGTTTTTAGCTGTGCTGTATAGCCTCTTTTATGGCCAGATGTGTAACAGCAGCTGTTAGTTCTGATCTCACTAATTCTAAGTCAGAACTGGTGTGTGCCGTAAATTACTGAGACCTGCTTTAAAAGATCACGAGACACAGGGGGGCTTATGCATATATCTTTATTACCTGATATCAAGCATAAGCCTCAAAATCAGAGTGATTTCAAATAGAGAGGAACTTTAAAGGTAATAAATAAGAGTCTGTCTGGATGACTAAGGTCTTCATCAGCACCAGTATCTAACTGCTTTCATTAAGTGCAATTGAAACAAAATGAAAACATCCTAATGGTAGTGCACAATTGTACAATGAGCCTGCATACCAGTTTTCATATATACCAATTTTTGTACTGTACTTTACAAGGCAGTTTAATTGCTCCCTGTGCTGTGTTGTCTTGGAGTGGGAGCTACTTCAGGGGAGTGGGAAACTAGATATAAAGGACTATTGATTTATTTTTTGCTTGAAGTAAGTAAATAGACTTTGCTATTTCTTCCTTCATAACTGGGGAGAATATCAGCTGTGAACACTAACATCTGTAGTTCTGCTGGAAGATGTGCCTTAAAGTTTTAACTTAGTGCTTTAACTTATGAGCTCTTAAATGGAAACCTGTATATTTCCAGGATGTCTTACTAATGAAATCTGTCTTTTTTGCCCCTCAAAGTGTCATGATTAAGTGCATGTGAAGGTGAGGAGTTTGGTTCACTTGCTTGCAACCAGGTTGATAAAAGCCCCTGAGCTTCATCTCTTGCAGCGATTAGACATTGCCAGTAAAGTTGTCATTAGTGTCAATGTGTCATACTTTAGGTTCCAATAAACACAAAAATACTTTATTATTAATTTCCTAAATAATGACTACCAGGTTACACCAATATGTATTTCTTGTGTGGACTTGTGATCTAGAGTGTATTCCTGTCAGGAAGTCTCCCTGGCCAGGTGTCAGTGTGCTGTCCTGGGGATCTGATCTTGTAGGTGTTCAAGTGCTAAGTGTGATACCTGCTCTTTTGCATTCTTTTCTGTATGGTAAGTGCTAGAACTACAATATTTGCAAGCTGAAATTCTTTTAAAGGCGAGCAACAGTTTTTAGTCCTACTCAGCGAATTCAAATGACCAGCAATAATGCTTGAATCAAGTTCTAGATCTTCCTCCTTGCATTTCTCTTGCTACTGTAGTGTTCTAAGATAGGCAGCCACTATTGCTACTAAATACATAAACAGAAGAGAATGGCTTGCTTTTGTTTGCAGAAAATGTTGAAAAACTAGAGGTATTGAAGAGAAATAGGTTTATCTATGTCCCTTGTGCCAATAAGGGATGAAACGTTCAGATTGAGTGAGTTCAGGATAATTACTTGAATACCAAGGTAAATTAAAAGTGCAGCTAGTACCTACAGGTCTGCTGAGGAACTTCTGGCTCTCAAAAGATGTCTGAAGCTTGCTGTTTCTTGTTATAGTGAAACTATGAGCAGTGATGTGAATTCCTTAGGCTTGGTGTCAGTGACTTGTAGGAAACATCTGGCTCTTGCCCAATGACAGTTAATAACAACTGTCCCAAGTGAAGCCCCATAGGAAGTCTGGTATCTTGTCTTAGAAATAACTTGGAAGCCCAAGGCTGCTGTGTGACTTGTTTCCTCACTTGACAGACTCTAGCGAAGCTTCTGCTGTGTTACACAATCACCTGGTCACTTCTACTTTTGTAGCTCAAAAGAGCATTGTGGGACTATACTTGAAAAATGTCTGTTTGAAGGATGCTATCTTCTGGAAAAAGATAATCAGGCTTTATTATCTATTAATATTATTTTCCTGTGTGCCTCTTTCTCTCTGCTGGCATGAGATCTGGGGTGTGTGACAAGCCAGATCTTGCTGTTTCCTCCCTCCTTGAACCCCAAGTGATAGATGAGGAGCTTGACCAGGCTAGCTGTTGCATCTCCTACCGTGTGGTGCATTTAAGCAGTATGCTTTCATAGCAGATTAAATAGATTGTGCCACTAAGCTTTGTTTTTCCTCCATCTGGACAATTAAGTGTGACCTTTGTTTTTTTTAGTTCAGGGCCCTCTGTGTTGGCCCTCTGCTTTCCAACTCCTGACCATTATGAAGTTCATGTATGGCAGAGAACTGTTGGTGACAGTAGTGACAAATACTAGCACAGAGAAATGGTGGATGCTTGCAGAAGACACGCAATGTGACTGCAGCAGTCAAAAGATGTCCTATGAATGGGCTTGGATTTCTGGAAGACTGAGGACCTGCACCCCTCCAGTGACTTCAGAGGACTAAAAGATGATAGGAGGGGACGGGGTAGTTGCTATAATGTTCTTCCTAGTTTCATGCATGGAAATGTGTCATATCCTCCCTTGAAAGGCATGCTGGTTGGAGATGGGGGAGGACCTTACAGTTCAGTGCTTTTAAAAAGGAAAGTAGTAAATAGTAAAACTGCGAAGCTACCAACAGATTCCAGTGCATAAATTGGAGTGTCACAGAGCATTGGGAATTTCCTGCTGCAGTTGGCTACTAGCTAGAACACCAAATAAGAATTTTGGTAAAAAGTGCTGAAAAGGCTCCTGCAGCTTTGTTGTCCCCTCTGGGAAGGAGGAAACAGCATTGCAGCTCATGCAGGAGTGGCACAAGGAGTGTGTTCTGCTCTGTGTTCACTGCAGCCCCACAGGAAGGGTTCCACAAAGCAGGTATCTTTAGGCATATCAAAATTAGGGAGTCTGTGTTCTTTACGGTGGGAAGAAATTACAGAAGCATGTGTAATAAGAACATAAGGCAGAGGGTTTCATACACAGGAGGTCTAGAGCAGATGAATGAACTTTAAGATAGGTTTTCAATGACTGAATTTTGTTTCTTGTTTGAGCATAATCACCACTTTGGATTTCAGAGGTCTACACTAGTAACTAGTGACTGAAGCACTTTAATGCTTTTAGATTTCTTTACCATTGGAGAGATGCATTTAATGAAGAAACAAGTACCCAAAGGCAAGTCTTTAGAAAAGAGAGAGGACGAATTTGTTACTCTATGGCAAACAGATATCTTGTTTTGTTTGGGTGAGGGATGTTTTTTTACCCAGGTGGAAACTCTATAGATGGAGCTATGTTGCTTATTTCTCCCTCTCCTTGCTCCTGTTTAGACCTTTAATGTTAGCTGAATTATTTTATGTGTACTAAAGAAACTGCTCTGACTTGGGTTTTTCAAACAGTATGCAACTGTGTTAAAGAACAGGATTAATTCTTGTGTAAAGAAGTATTAAAACATTATGTTCCTATTGGAACAGCAGGCCGTGTTCTAAACAGAAAAATGTTGTAGGATTTTACTTGCTTTGTGTAGTCTTAGAGTTGGTGTTTTAACTGCCTGAGCTTCAGAGTTGGCTACAAGAATATTTCCACTCATGTTAATGAGCTGTGCTGTTAATGAAAGATTTCTGGCCAGCAAAAGATTAGGTACAGAAAAAGAAACTGCTCATGTATTTTTGCTGGTGGTGGCAGCAAGCTCTGTAGCTGGTGGAACACCTACAATGATAACCTCTTGGACTAGTTTTCTAGTTTCTAGCTCTAGTGTGCTAAGGTAATCTTCACAGTGCAGAGCAGATGCTCTCTTGGCTTCTTTCATTTCCAGATGGCCTGAAGCAATTGGTAAGATGACTGTAAACTCATTTCAGTAGTGTAGTAGCTCTGAAATATTAATACTGCTATTTAAATATCTTAGATGTTCTTATCCTGCCATCTTAAACTAATTGCGACATTACTGTGTCAAAAAAACCCCAAACAAACAAAACCCCATTTGTCTCTTACTTGGCTGGAGAATCCCAGTTCTTCTGGTGCTGGCACATCTGACAGTGCAGTTAAGTGTTACACAATAAGGTTTTTGCTAACATTAAAAGCTAAACATGGAAGCAGTACAGGTGGAACTAAAGCTGATCCCTGAAGGCTGCTGTGCTGATTGTCATACTTAAGTATCCTGTGTGACAGTATGGTGGCTTCCTGTCAGAGTCCCCTGGCAGCTGCCACGATGTCTCTGGTACTGATGCAGCATCCAGGGACTTGGTGGCACAGCAGAGCTTGAGCCAAGCTTGTTGTGCAGTGGGAGTAGTTTACTGCTTTGGTCCTCAAGTGATACTCTGGCGGAGTAGCAGCTGTTGTGGCTTGAGCTGTGAAGCTTACAAGTTAAAGTACTGTCATTGTATTGGTAGGACTCTAAGCTTCCTGTGTCTGGGAGAAGCCCTTGTTCGTGAAGTTCTTGCTCTAACGGTGAAGGCTGCCATTGATGTGGGTGAATCTATTCCATGCTGGAGCTTTCTGGATAAGGTGGGAGGTCAGTGTGAGATGTTTGCTTATGCAGAGAAACTACCAGGATGTGATGGAAGTAGTATGTAACTGGCTGCCTCTTCTGACTGGCTCACATGAGCAGTCACAACTTGTGTTCAGCAGCTTATATGTGAACCATGTGAAGCTTTCTGTGTGTGATGTCTTTACTGCTTGTAGATATGAGGAAGAAGCATTCTGGCACCAAAACCCTGACTGAGAATGCAACTCTGTGCTTTTTTTTTTGTTTGGTTTTTTTTGTTGGTTTTTTTTTTTTTTTGTTTTTGTGTTGAGGGGAGGAGGCATTGTAGCTGTAAGAGAGTAACAACAGGAAAGCATAGCTAGTCACACCAGGGTGTAAAGTTTTATTCAGGACAGTGAAAACCACCCACCATACAAAAGAGTTCTTTGTATATGGCCTCATGCAGGCTTATCAGCAACTCTTCAGCCTGAGAGCAACTTCCCCAGGATAAGGCCTTACCTTGAAACCAGCCTCATGCCTCATATCCTGGATGTTTTTTCTCTTTATTAAAGTAGTTTCCTGATGCAACTCAGGCTCCTGTGGGATGCTGCAGTAACAATATAGAGAATGTTAGCAATATTCATGGGCTTTAGAAGAGTCATGTGTTTGTTTGGTGAGGAAAATGTTGCCTCATATAGTGGGCCTTCCCTCTGGCCAATGCTATTTCTTAAAAACTTGAGGTGATAAATCTGGTTGTTATGGTTTTCTGCCAGAACTGCTCCAAGGGAAGCCTGTGCTATCTGAGCAGAAGGCCTTCATGGAAGTGCAGTGCCTACAGTGTCATGGGTGACGATGGAGCAAACCAGCTTTGGTTTATGAAGGGATTCACTCTAGTCTGTGTGGCACTTTCAGGGTACTCTGGAGACTGGCCTGAGCCTGACTGGATGATGCCAAGCATCAGCAGCAGCCTGGAGTAACACCCTTGGTGGAAGGCTGTCCTGTCTACCTCACTGGAGATATTCAAGAGCCATGTGGATGCAGTCCTGTGCCGTGTGCTCTAAGATGACTCTGCTTGAGCAGGGTGGTGGGCCAGATGACCCACTGTGGTCCCTCCCAACCTGACCCACTCTGTGACTGTCAGATGTTTTTGTTGTGTGTCTGTCCTCAGAGCAGTGGCCTGGAAAGCCCCATAAGCTCCAGCTGACTGGACTGTCATACTCTTCACTGGTGGTCTCCCAGCTGTAGCCTGCTCAGAAGGATATGCCTGCATGTTGGGTTTTTGCTTTTTGCCTCCCACTGGCTTGTGGCTGGGCCAGCTGCTTTTGAGGGCCCACTGACAGAGGTTTTCATTTGGAGTGGCACGTAGCTATGCAGTGGGCAAGTGAGTGGTAGGTGTGAAATGAGAACAAACTTAAGTACTTCTCCCCAAGGTCTGCGCCTAGAGATAGGAAAATAACACTAGTTACTGTAGTAACAGAGCCTGCATCATGAAAGGTTGGCTCAGGGTTTTGGCAAGTAGAGTCTGGCAGCAAAGCCTAGACAAGCAACCCACCAGTGCTGCTGGCAGAGTCTTCATGCAGGTGGAGGAAGTCATACAGAAACTGGTGTGTGTAGGCAGATAACTTGCTCTGCCATGGGCACCTGAGCTCCCCTCTTGGGCTGGCTCTGGAGTTCTGCTGCCTCTGGATGAAGTAAATGAATGAATGTGAGCAGGGCGTTGTACCTGAGTAACTGCCAGAGAGGACCATACTGCTCACTGCTCTAAAGACCCAGAACGTGTGCCAGGGTTCTGTAAACTGGGTTGCCTTGCCCCAGTTACACTTGCCCCTTGTTACACTTTGACTTGAAGTGGCTAAGGGGAAGGAAGCAGACTGTTTGTGTGCAACATTCCTTCTGTGCAAGGCATATACTATTGAGTTTCTGTTCTATGATTCTGTTGAGATTGGCTCTGTAGGCTACATGGCAGCCCTTGTCAGTCTGAAGTAAAATTTGATTCACTGCTAGAAGAGCATTGGCCTAATACAATTTTTCTCTATTCTGAGTCTCGTGACAAACTAAAAGAATGTAATTTTACCCTATTCAGATTGGAAGAAGTGTGCTCTTTCTGTGCCACTGAGATGTTGATTAAGGCTGGGGTTGAGGGGATTATAAAAGTGAGGGCTTTCTCGTGGGAGAGGCTCTGATAGAAAGAATCATAGTAAGTGGAAGGGAAGGTGTGTTGGGATAAGAAAGATGGGGAAGTAGGGCAGATGAAATAACTTGTTTTTCTAAAGTTTTTCTTGGCCACTGGTCCAGTTAATGATAGTTGGAATCATATCCAGAGGGAAGTGCTGATCCTCAAATATGGAGTAGAGGTTCCAAACACTTAGTGGGCAGATTCTGTTTCAGAGTTTCTCTTGGCCATCAGTCCTCTGTTACCATTACTTGGGTCACAGGCTAGAAGGAATGTGGAAAATGTTGTCCATCCCTGTTCTCTTCCCTGTTCCATGACTGAGAATTATCACTTGAATTGCACAGGAAAGCCATATTCTGCCTTCTGATGAACAAAGTCCACTAACTTAGCTGCTGTATGTAGGCTTGCAATGCATGGAATAGTGCTTGTCCTATAATTTCATGGAGTCCAGAATAGTTGATTGACAACTTTTTCTTTTTTACATAGAGAACCCAAAATATAAGATCATATGATCCTTCAGTTGTAATGCTAATACTTTAGGGTTTGACGCTCCAACAAATTAAAACAATCCAATCCAGCCTTAATGTAAAGGTAACTGTCTCAGATTCTGTGGCTGCTGTGGGTTGCACAAGAAGCAGTGTGACCACGGATGGTATAGAGGGGGAGTGAACCGGGAGTCAAATAGATAAGGAAGCATCCTTAGGTGAAAACACCTGGTAGAGGTAGTGGTATCCTTTAATGTCCAGATGTACACTATCTCCAGATCTTGCTTCTGTGTATACCATATACATGCTAGTAAGAAACATGTAGTATGGTAATCTTCTGTTACAGCATAGACTCCCTTGGATAGCATGAAGATTAAAGAGCCTACTCTAGCTAGTACATCAAACCACTTCCCATTTCTTTGAAGCAGATTTATATGCATTCTACACTTGGGCTCAAACAAATACGTGGTGGAACTAGGTGCAGTTAAGAACTAAAAAGCCAGAAGCTCTTGGGTGAAATTTCCAAGTGGAGGATATTAAATGAGTTGGAGTTTGTGGATACTAGCCAGATAAAGGGGTTTCTGTCTGAGCCAAGAAGCTGCTTCTGATTTAGGTCTAGTTACCATACAGAATGGTGGTAACTGTTGTTGGCTTCTGCCTGGAGTTTTGCATTTGGCTTATTTCTTTGACCTTAAAAGTAAGCAGACAAGTGTTGCAAAAGTAGATAAGCTGTGTGCAAAATTAGCTTTTAAAAATGTGTATGCATCTGGAACACTAGAGTATTATCAACTTCAAACATGTAGGGAAATGTGAGTTTTAATGTGCGTGCGTCTCAGGCTTAGTGGAAGCAAATTACTTTTAACATAGAAATCTGTGAGAGTGCTATGTGTAAAATGAACAGGAGTGTTAATGCAATAGTTTTTTTGCTCCACAGCTCTAGAGATTAGCTGGACTTATTTCTCTTTCTGTGTCTTAACCTTAAGATAGATAAATCTAGAATAACTTGATCCACATTTTTAAATTAAAAACAATACCAGTATCTGCAGCCAAGGCTTTGAAGTTCTGTCAGGTAAGGGATTTGGGTGTAAGTGCTGCCATATCTTCCTGCTGTTGTAGTAAACTGTAGCCAATTGGTTTCTCAGTGCTTCAGCTGATGGTGTTATTTGCCCTCAGTTAGCTGCAATGCATCTTAAATATTCCTGGAAATTAAGCTAGATGCAGAAATCTGTCTGACTAGAGCTTTAACATAACTTCTGAAAGTGCTTGCCATCGATAGGATCTCTTAAATGCACTGCACACGTGTAGATGTCCAGGGGTTTAGTTTTTGACTGTAAGAGAATGGTGCTTCTGGCTGCTGTACCTGAAGGCCTCAAGTTATTCTAGAGGTGCTATCTTGCTGCTTTGTAGGTAAAAATATGAAGTGATGGCCAAGTAACACTGCTTATCTGGATAGGTAATACTTCATGGTAGAATAAGGTATTTTAGTGGTGGCTGGTGGCTGTGCTACCTGACATGCCTCATGCTTTCCATAAAGGGGGTGAACATTGAAGAATTTTGCTATGATTTTTTATCAGGGTTGCTACACTAGCATTTCCCTGACTTTGTTGGTGTCTATGGGCTGTCTTTCCTTCTTTATGATTGCATAGGTGCAGGGAGTATTTTTTATGAGCAGGGATCATACCTCTAGGTCTAGGTTTGAAAGTCAATGCTGTCTTCTATGAGCTTTTACCTAAGCTACTACCCTTCTTAAAATGTGAAGAGTTGTTAAAATCTAACTGTTGGAGCTCTCCTGAGCTTCCCAGCTCACCTATTAGTTATGTATACCCTGAAAAATCAGGATTAAATATAAGGTGGTTGATAGAGCTTTAAATAACTGGACAAGGTAAACATTTGCCCTTTTGTTTCTAAAATAGGGTGTCTCTTAAGGGTGAATAGGACAGGGAGTGGAAAGCAATCGGTGTGAATCTTCACCTTTTCTTGTCTTCCTCTTCAGTTGTCAGTGAGACTATAAATTTCAGGATTTTTATTGTGAACAATAGATACTTAAAGAAGTTCCAAACTAGCTGGGTTGTGAAGAGAAGCTGAGCTTTTCTTTACCACAAAAGTGCTTCTTTACCTGAAGCACTTTGGCAGCAGTAATGGAGCTGAAACTAGCTGTTGCTCATTAGCATACTGCAGTGTGTGTTTTGCAGATTTCTAATCTGGATTTGAATGCACCCATAGCACAAAGTATCCTAACTCATCTGCACTGTTTTGTAAAATCTCTTGGTGTGTAAACAGGTCTGATGTGTAGCTGTTAGCTTTTATCTGAGGAGGATGAAGCTATCCTGGTTCGTGTATATGTGGTTCTTGCATGAAAGTAATTAAAAAAAAAGTCAGTCCCAACTTCCAAATCAAGTTTTGCCTGTATAATTAACTTAAGAAAAACGTAATGTATCTTCTAGAACACTAGGGGTTTTCTGGTGCTGAAACTGGAACTGAGTGGGAGGAAAAAAATTTACCACACTGGAATAAATTTAAGCATTTCTAAAACCTGTCCCTCAACATTTCTGGATTTGGCCCAATTGTATGACAGGTACATTTTGAGCCCAAAGATTTGAGAATCAGATCTAGCTTGAATAGCTAGTGTCACATGCAAACTAAGTTTTAAAGTTTCCTGTTGGAACTCTAAGAATTTACCTAAAAGTCCTCAAGTTTTGCTTCTAGTTCTGTTGATAAACAAAACCAAAAACGTTCCCACGGTTGCTTCACATAATCGAGGGACTTTTTCCCTGGCCCCTGCTGAAGTCCCAGAACTGGGGAGGGTTCAGTAGTAGAACCTCATGCAATATGAAGAGGGCTTGATAAAAAAATCAAGCGACAGTGTGCTCTTAAGTGAATGACAGTCCCAAATAAGAAGTTTAACATCAGCTCTAGGTAAATTTTTCTCTGTAGCAAAGAATAGTGAGCTACAGAGGCATAGCTCTTCTTTCCCCCTGTTTAAAAAAGGTAGGTATTTTACCATAGAAACTGTTCTTCCTGTTAAACTTCAAACCTTCCCCAGTATCCATGCAACTCTTCGCACTTTATTGCTTTTGTTAAGGAAATTCCCACATCTGACCTTAAGTGGAAAGCTTCTACTATAACTACTTCCAAGTTAGCCTGCTCATTAATAGTGTCACCTACAGAATAGCTTCTGACTAGCTTTTCCTTTGTCTAGACTCCTGTCAAATCTGCTTCATTCCCTCTAAGATATATACTTCCTGGGTGTGCCTCTGTTCAGGCAGGACAATGGGAGTGGGAGAACAATTCTGAACTTGGTAGTTTTTGCTGAACTCTGCCTGAAGCCTTCCTCCTGGTAAAGGTGTGTCCAATTTCAGGAATCCATGCTTTTCTTCGGAATCACTGGGGCAAGTAAATCAAGTTAAACTACATATATATTCCTCTTGACATGTTTTCCTTCAGTTTGTTCAGCATTGATAAACTCACTTAAAAAGATATAACCAACCTTTCAGGGCAATGATTAAGTGTTGCATGTCAGAGCAAAAGCTAAAAATGACTTTCACTTCTTTCCTTGTCTTTACCTTGAATGAAACTGTAGAGAATATAAGCACTTGTATTCAGGAAGTGCCAGAAGGCTGATTATAGACATAATGAGGTCACCTCAGATTAAGAGGACAAAATAGGGTGTTATCTTTGGCTTGTCTCTGGTTAGTATTTATTAGAAAGCAAACCTAGGGATTACCACAAACAGCCTAAAACAAGCATGTCAGTTCTTCACTGTATGGTAGACTGATGTTCACGCATATCCATGCATTTCCTAAGGCAACCAATTAGGATCTAATGAGAAGAGATAATCTTGTTAAATCTCATGCCAGTGTTCAGATGGGTAGAACTGTACTTATCTAAAATTGCTTTAGTGGGACTTGCTAGTGGCTTTTGTTTCACCAGCAGATGTTGATGTTAAAATACAAGACTCTCTTGGCATCTGTTTTATTGTGAGGTGATTGACACCAGTGCTAGGCATTGTTTACACAAAACATCTGAATGTAGTCACAACTGGATTCAACAAGCTACCAAGTGAAGACAGCATTTATAAATGCTGACACTGATGAAGC
This sequence comes from Dicaeum eximium, assembly GCA_013396995.1. Classification (NCBI taxonomy): domain Eukaryota; kingdom Metazoa; phylum Chordata; class Aves; order Passeriformes; family Dicaeidae; genus Dicaeum; species Dicaeum eximium. The sequence continues at coordinate 989,650 of VWZP01007715.1, read as the reverse complement.
TTGTTTAGTTGATGACCTATACTAAATTGCAATCAGGATTTGATGGATTTGAATAGAGGAAACCTCTTAAAATAGGAAAGGGACGGAGTTAGAGGAAGTGTTTCTTATGCAAAGTGTAGGGAGTACTTTCTTTTAGTTTCCCCAGCTCTGACCTTGTTTTTTCTGACAAAGCAGCTGCGGCAGTATCAACTCTTTAACTGAAACTCTTATCAAGCTGCTGCCCTGGATTTTTATTCATCTTGAGCACTTGTCTTAGAGCTTCACATCCCTGAAATGAAGGAAAAGCACCAGGAAGTTTCCCCTTACTTTAGGGAGCTACATGCCTCTATCTTAGGTATTCTTTGGGGAGTAAGTTGGTGGTACCCAGTGACATCTTGTTCACCTAAGCAATATCAGAGAAGATGTAATCTAGCCTAAGTTCTAATCTGTGCTTTTAATTTTTTAAGATGTAGCCTCAAATGGACTGAGTACTTTCAAGTTCTGTTCCCATATGAATGTAGATTTCAGTTGATTGTGTTACTCTGTTTTTTCCATATGAATGCCTTTACCTCCAGAGCCCTGCAGTTCTGTACAATTTGCAAACAGCTGCTTTGCAGGCATGTGTGTGACTTAAGGGGGGTGACTTTCATATTAAGGAAGGGGAAAGCCTGATCACCTTGAAGTTCTTTGGGGTTCTAGCTTCTATGCACTACAGATGTTTCAGATCACGGCATATAGATGCAGGTTCTCTGGCAGTGAGTTGAGTGCTAAATCCTACATGAATTCAAGCACCTACATGCTATTCATTTCTGGCTCCATGAAGAGCCTCTGAATGGCAGGGCTGTCACATCCATAGGTAGGGACTGGCCTTTCATCTTCCCCATTTAGAAGGGGAAGAGACCACACAGTTAATGGTAAGTGCTATAACTGGTCCTGGTTCTGAATAATTCTGAAAAAGAACTGCCAAGTATTGTATCTCCTGACAAACTTTGACCTGGGAAACTTATAGAAGCTAGTAATTTTGTTCACTAATAAGCTCCAAACAGGATAGGAATAAATGTTTTTAAGTTTCCAGAATCTGACAACTTCTAGCATTTTAATCTGAGGGTTTAAGCCTTTACCAAATAGTTTCTCAAAGCCCCATGAAGACTAAGCCACTGTAGTAATTCACAAACACTGACCTTACACTTTAAAGCTCTAATGAAACTCTATTACTTTACTTGTGTTGTGAGTCCTTTTGGCAGGATATAGTGGAAAGTACAATCTTTAAGTAAAATGTAGTAATTAAAAAAAAAAATATCCTAGATATAGAAATACCGCTGCTTGAGTTAAGATTGTTGGCATTTAAGTGCAACAGGCAACAAGTTCAGTGAGGTACTCTCAAGCTGTAACAGCCTCCTGTTTCCAGGTTGTTTTTCTGCCCGTAAGTGATCATTTATGCTGCATCCTTTCTGTGGTCTGTGTTTCCAAGCTCATGTCCAGGCATGTTTTCTGATCCCTGGCTATGTGCTGAATATGTTTCTTTGGCCTGCTGTGAGTTACAGCCAGACAACTGCTGTGGCTGGACTGACCAATTTTGTCTACCAGTTGTAAGACTGGAGTTGGATTTAGTCACTTGTCTTGGTGGTCAAGTCTGGACAAAGAACAGCTGCTGAAGGTGGTCTAGGCAGCTCTAGCCTCCTGTTTGAAGTGCTGACATATTGTGGAAGTGGAGCAGCTTTTAGAGTGTAGAGCTGTCATTATGATACTGCAGTTGCTGACAGCCAGCCTGTACTGGCTGTAGGGATGCACCATGCTGAGAATGGGCTCTTTGTTTCCACTGGGTTAGCACTTCTAGTTATCAGGCAATTTAAAACACTTGGAAGTGCTTCAGGTGTTCCTTCTGTGCCACATACTAGTGAATTATCTAAATTTAACTTTTGAAATAGCTTCTAAAAGCGCAGTAATTAAAAAATCCATGGCTGCTTGCAGCTGTTACCTTTGGGAGACTGGACACTCAGTGACAGTAGGTGCATTTATCCTGTTTCAGAAACCCACCTTCTTCATTGTTTTCAAAGACTAGTTTATTAACTTATCCCACCATCCATATGTTTGTATATCACTGGATTAGGAGTTGGTTCAGTGATAGTACCTGGTATTTGGTCTAAGCAAGAGGCAATGGTGTGACTTTGGAACAGTTAAGTGCACCAACTCAAGTCTGGAAGTGCTAGTTATGAACTTTAATGCTGTCCTATCATATAACTCCTGTGGAAAAAGGATTTACAGCTCTGATGTTCTGCTGCAAGTTAAAGCACTGCTTTCCTTTCCTGTACTCTTAGGAGCTATACTGCTATAGATATGCTTCTTACCCTCTGTTCAGAGTAATGAGTTCCAACTTTTTTTTTTTTTCCCCTTCTGTTTGTAATACAAAGTTCTTCATGCTGGCTCTTCAGAAAAAGAAGAATTTGTGTGTACTCCCCATGAGTTGATAGCTAAGAATAGGAACAAATGTTAATGTCTGCTAAAATCACAGTAGACCCCTAGTCCACCCAGATTTGTGTTAAAAGTTGCAGTGTCACGATGTTCCAGCCAAATGTTACATGCATGAGAAGTAACTTTACTTCCAAGGAAGGGTAAGACTATTTCTTTAGCCTTTTGGAGTAGGCTGAGGCTCTATGTGGAACTTGTTGAATAGAGAGGATTTATCCCCCCTCCCCCATGAATAGGGTCCATGTCTCAAAGCAAGAGCAGGTTTCTTTGCTAATGTGCAATGATGAAGAGCAGTTCAATGTGAGACTGCTTAAGGGTGTCTTGGCTGACTTTAGTTGAAGACTCTACTTTCATCACAGGCACACTTTGTTGGTGTCCTGTGCTGGCAAAACTTTCTATCTGCACTGCACCTAGTGTAGGTCTAATTGAACACGGGGCTATCTACAAGAAAGAAAATTATCCATCTCTTCAGCAGAGATCTGAGGTAACTCCTATGCCCCTATTATAATTAGTTTTATCCTGCCACTTGTTTGGAAGCTTTCCCTGCAAACCTAGTATAGTGGTTGGTGGGTAGATGCAGATTGTTTACATGTACTTTTGAACTCTGCAAAGATGCCCACCTTTGCCAGCAACTGTACAAGACATAATCTGTGATCTGATAAGGGTATTGCCTGGACTTCATGAAGCTGGGTTATGACCTGGAGGTGCTTTGAACTGGCATTCCTGGTCATGTGGTGCTTCCACTTGGTGAACTGCACAGTTCACCAAGCCCTCAGGTGTGATGAACTAGATCTAGCCTAGCTAGGGTATGCTATTAATTTAGGCTCTTAACATCTACATTCTCTCTGCTATTAAGTCCTATGGCCAACCTGTACAAAGCTCTTGACAGCTGCTTTTTATTTTCCAGTGTCAAATATTTAAGTACTTCCTCGAAGTAGAATATTGAGGTGATTCTGGTGAGTGCAGGGTTTCTCTGTTCATCTGTTGCTTGTTAAATGTGAATGCAGGATTATCAGTTGCCTTCAGTTCTTCTTGTTCAGGTTTGCAGCATGGGAAAGTGGAAATCTGTTGTGGGTGTCTGTAAACACAGTATGTTAAAATATCATCTGCAAGCGTGAACAAGGCCCTTGATGGAAATGAGGGAAGTAGATCTGGAATTTGTAGTGATGTTGAATTTAGCCCGGAAGGAAAGAAGAGATTATTGCTGCCTGCATATGAAGCAGAGAATGCTCAGAAATCCTTTCCCCTGTCTAAATTACCAAAGAACTTGACATGGCAAAAACATGACCAATGTACACAGCGGTGTATCGGGGTGGGAATATATGGGTTGATGTGATTTCTGGCTTGATTAAGTGAATTGGCTGATGTAAGCCAAAGGCTGAAATCTTGCATGGAGGCAGTTATGATAACCATAGGATGTTTTACATGTGGTTCTAGGCATGAACATCCAGTAGTGATATGATCCCAGTGGAGAGGGAACTTCGTGTAGAGGGAGCTGATAGGGAAGTCTGAGTTCCCTATAAAGCAGAGGCCAGGTGTGTCCCTCACCCAGAATCCTGGCCTCTCGTGGCCCTGGCTGTGCAGGGAATGGCTGCCCTGTGACCCGGAGCGCAGCCTCGGCCGTGCTGCTCGGCAGGGCACAGCTGTGCTCCAGCCATGTGAGAGAGACTTGAGGAGCAGCAATGGAGATCATCCAGGAAACACTTCCTAAGCTGAATTATTAAATATTATGGAATGCCATCCAGAAGCAAGATCTGGGGGTCCTCATGCCTTTTTAGTCTGAGAATAAACCCTTTCTGAGAGGAGCCCATTGTGGAAGAGTGGCAGCATTCCCTTTTCTAGGAGCCTGAAGGTTTGAGCAGAGAAGCAGATACTTTGATGGTACAATGGAAAGCTAGCCAAGGCAGAATTTCAGAATCACACAGTGCAGAACTGCATCAGCAGTGTGCTAAAACCTGTTTTACCTCAAACCATGTAAATAAAATGCACATCACATTATTTACAGTGCCATGGAAGACTGTACAGGCTGGAGAACTTGGAGCAGTTGGAGGTCTGTATGTGCAAGTTAGCTACAGGTATACTCTCCTTTAGGTTAATCTCCTAAAGGAGCTGCTTAGCTTTGAATGCTATTGCCTGTGTGCTCTCTAACACTTCCTTGTTCTTTTGAAGAATAAAACTTAGGATGTTCAATGTTTGTGTGGCTATAAAAGGTTAAAAGGTGTTTGGTTGCATAATTGGCTGTCTGTACTTGCTTACTACCAAGAATGAAAACTGGTATGTGCCTTGACTTTCCAAGATCAAATCTGCTTGCAAGACTCTGCCTTTAAATATCATCTTTAAATTTTCTATGGCTTCTAGTAATGATGTATTAGTTCAACTTTCATTCAGCATGCTGTTGGTGAAAGTTAATTAGATGCTTTAATTCCACTTGAATAGTCTGCCTGACCAATATTATGATTAACTGACCATTTGTGCCATTTAGAGGTGTAGGCATTGGTGTGCAGCATACTGATAAGGTATCTCAGAGATGGCCTTCTTGCATGCTTAGTTATAAAGTGCTTTGAACTGGAAATTGCACAGTTACCTCTGGAAGCAGCTAAAAAGCCAAGTGGAAGTTGTAGCTGGATGATAGTACTGAATGAACAAAGATTGGGTTATGCATCTGGCTTTTGGAGACAGTCTCAAGTCCCATCTGAGCCTGCTTTTGGACTGAGGGATTGCTGTTCTGGTAATTTGCTCAGGTTTTTTTAAGTTGGACAACTACTAAATAGCTTCAACATGGTAAAAAACTGAGCCTAAAATGCAGTAAGACTTGCATTTTCTCTTTCGATTGTGTTCTTTGAAATGGTGCTCCCCCAGTGTGTTAAGGCTTTGTACCAAGAATTGAGGGATTTAAATTCGCTAGGCTTAGGATCTTCACTCCTCAGCAAAGTAAATCACAGGCTTGGTAAGAGCTTAGTTTTAAAGGTACCTTGTCCTATACTAATACAGTGGGTGTATAATTGCCAAAATACACACCTGATGCTTATTTTTTCAGTTCAGTGATTTGTTTACTTCAGTACTAAGAGAATGCAGTTGAACAAACTCAGTGTGGTGTCTTTTTGCTATCAAGCCGACTGGAGCTTTGCATTTCCTAGTTACAAAGTATCTAAAGTTAATTTGCCACAGTACTTGTGCACCAATGGGGCTGGATGCTGAGGAGTTAAAGCAGATGCTGACTACCACTGTGCCAGTCTGTACAACATGGGCTTGTCTAAATAAGAAATAGGTGAAGATAGAAACTAGACTTCAGCTCAGGTCTAGTAACTGAATCGAGCAGGTGAGAAAATCCTTTAATGATCTCAATCACTCTTTCAGCAGATCTTTGCCCTAGTAATTAAATGTTGGATTAGAACTGTTCAGCTTCTGGTTTTATCATGGATACTACACTTGATTATGGTTGTGTGGCTGCATTTATCCAGCCAAACCTGTGTGATACTGACCTTGGTGGACATTGCTGTGCTGGATGGGGAAGACCAATACTGAGATAGCAAAAACTGTTCCTAAAGCAGGCATGCTAAACTTCTGTAGCCTCTTTGAGCAGTTGGCTTGGGTGCATCTACCAAAGCCTGGAACTGCTGGTCTCCCACAAAGGTACATGCCTGATGTGATATTTTTAACTCTGGGCTTGTCAGCAGCTGAGTGGATTTCTTTGTGAAAGGGAATGATGACAACAGTACTCCTACTTGATCTTGTCTTCCTTCATAAGTGTACTAAGCTGGGTTGTCAACAGCGTGCATATTGTGCCACAAATTTGTAGAATGGGAGCAATCCAAAGGAATTGCCCTGAAAGTTTTCAGGAAGAACCTATGCAAGTTGTGAGCCATCTTGGGAATTAAATGCCACATCAGACTGGGTACTTTTTCTGTTCTTGTCTGCTCCTTTTAGATTGAGAATTTGAAGGAGGTCTTTGCCTTTTTGAATGTGCTTCCCCATTGTTTGTTTTGGGGTGCCTTACTCTATTTCTGTTACTAGTTAAGTGGATAACTGTTTATTTTTTCTTTTGCAGAGGAGCTACCATGTGTTTCAAGCCTTAGGGCTGAGAGGAAGGGCCATCACTGGAAGCAAAACTAAACTCATCTTTCACTGCCTCTGCCAGTGCTTTTCACTACCTCTGCCAGTGCATAGTTTAGTAACTAACCTATCCCACAGGTTAGTTAGGTGATAGGGAAGGACAATGCCTGGATCTTCTGTGTTGTGCTAACCTCAAAGGGTACTCCTTTGAGGTCCTAAATGGTACTTGGCTCTGCTGTAGTTGTGTTGGTGCCCTGTTTACACTTAGTTTGCCCCAAAGGTGGGAAAGAGAAGGTAGGAATGTCAAGTATCTTCAACTTGCCAGAGGATGTGATTAGGTAACTTAAGAGGATTTTTAAGTCTTTCAAACAATGAGTAAACATTTCAAATGTGATGGAAAGCTCCAGAGTCTTACATGGATGCTCTAAGTATCTTTGTCAAAATTGGAGCATCAGGATAGTGTTGAATTTCTAGTTTTGAGCAGTCTCCTTTGATGGGAAAGGTACCAACTGTTGTCAGAAGGGCAAACTGGCTGTTGCAGCTCAGAAAAGGAATAACTTGCCTCTCTGCTAATGAGGGTTAGTATTTCATGGTTTTTGGGTAAGCTACTAATGAAATTATAAGTTAGTTTTATAATAAAAACTGGCATGTTACTCTTAGGTGGAATTTGAGACTTGGATCCATGCAGTTTAATTCTTGTATTTAGATTATTACATATGTAACCTCTTTAAAAGCCCAGACAAGTCGAGTAACTCCAGAATAAGCATGCCACTTAGTCACTCAACTGGACTGACTCTAGCTTTGCTACCTTTGGTTCTGTTTTGCATATTTCTACCTAACCTTTCCTTGACAGATAAAAAATTGAGGACAGTACATAGTGGCAATCTGTCTTCTCCACAGCGCAATACTCATGGGGAAGTATAAGAGAACAGTGATAGGTTTTTGGTTAACCCTCCTTCTTGGAGGGAGTTGGCTGTACTGATTAAGTTAAAGCACTGCTTCATTCCCTGCTGTCCAGTGTTATCCTCTTATTTCCTATGTTAGACACTCTGGCTGAATCAGCAAGTGCTTCCCTAAAGTTCAAACACTGCATGTAAATGAAGCCCAGCTGTAGTTGCTCAGAGGTAGGAGAAAAGAGCTCTGAGGTGTAAGGAGTTAACGACCTGCTACACCTGACCACAGTGCTACATTATCTACTCTTTTCTTGGACGTGCTTTTGGTGAGTAACTATGAATGTGACTGGAGGCTGAGGGAGAATAGCTTTCCAGGCATTAAATGCCTGAAGAATGGTGCTAGATTGTGCTCTCTTATTTTTTCTACTAGCTTGTTTTGTGAATTTGAGTGAGTTACCATCTCCAAAGCTTTTCACCTAGAATGGGATAATGCCTGCCTTACAGGTATGTGTCAGAGCCCTTTTCCTAGTAAGTATGCTGTAGTCCACAGATAAAAGAAGTCTTAGAAGTGCAAAACCTCTGAAGCTGCACAGCATGTGTATAATATATCCCCGTTAAACAGCTGTTTGGCAATGTCTAATGCAATTTCCAGTTAATGAAGGATGTTTTAAACTGTTTTTTTACAAGTCTTCTTTATGTCATAAGAGGCAGCCAAGTATGTATCCTGTTGCATTTGATGGGATCCTAGTCGTTCCTGTTCCTAAGTAGGACTTCAAATTATTCTTGTTCAGGTGATGCACAGCACCTAAGAGAATTCCTGCCTGAAAGCTCAAACAAGAGCAAAAAATGTTTAGGGTGCTTTTGTGTCTGTGTCAGCTTGGGAACTGCAGAGGAGAAACTCTTCCATTCTCATTTCTGCAGTCTGGCAAAACTTGGAATAAGATATACTAGAGGGTCTGGTTTGTCCTCACTTCAAATTTAGGAGAGGGAATGTTCTCTCTGGAGGAGCAGGAAAAACTGCTCCTCCACATAATCACAAAAGCATCTCATGCTTTCTAATAAATCTGAACTTGATAAAGATGCTGATGTAACTAAGCATGGTCCTTTGTAATTTAGAGAGAAAAATTAAGATTTTTGCACAGACAGGCTAGAAATGTATGTCAGGAGGTGAAGGTTGGTGTCTGAGAGAACTGGAGGATTAGTATCTACTGAAGCCACTGGTTATTGGGAAAGGGAGACAGGCTTGAGGATGAGAAGAATGAGGAGGGGAGCATATCTGGTGCATAAAGCTTTGATTGCCTACATGCAGTCACACACTGGTGCCTTGAGACTGGTTTGCAGCCTCTGAAACTGCAATACCTTGGAGTGGATGTTGATACCTTGGAATGGATGTCTGTTCCTCCCTGATTGTTCTGGAGGGTTTTACTGGGAACACCATTTCCATTGCATGAGTATACAGCAATGTTCGTTCACTCAGAGGTGCTGGTTGGTCAAGGGACAGGCTGATACTGTAGAGTTTGCCCTTCCCCTCCATGCCACAGTGCAAGGAGTAAGCTTGCTGAGCGGCAAGAGATGAGTTGTCTGGATTATGCAGTTTATAGACTACCAGCTGAAGAGTCCTGACAAGTTATTATGCCTGAGATGGCAGTAGTCTCTCACTGTTTTCTGTAATCCTCAGTTATTTTGGGCTACCTATTTATAGACATTAAGTGTCTGAAACAGAATTCATGCTAATTGATGTATTGATTTGCTGCAGAAGGACATGCTTGCTTTGTAAGAATTCCTACAGAGGGGAAGAAGTTAAGAGCTAGAAGAGAGATACTATCTGTGAGCTGCCTTGGCACTAGATGTGCTGTCCTCACTGCTTCTAAAACATCTCAGAAGGAAAAAGGTTTATTTTTGGCCTTGTTTCCTCTTTATTGTAAAATGCAAGCAGCTAAATTTTAAAAGATTGTGGACAAAGCCTTGGACTGAAGCTCAAGCAGATAGAGATCACTGCTGATAAACCATATTTGGGTTGGCTAGAGATTAGTTGTTAGAAACCCTTTGCAGTGGGCATTGTTTGGAAAACCTCATACAGTATTCGTAAAGATCTTCATAGTTGAATTCTGTGACTCTTTTACTGGGCTTTTGTTTGACTCCTTCCTTTGCCATTTTGCCTGCTGTCCATTAAATCTCTCCAAGTATCTTTCATGATGTTTAGTTTGGTTTTGCTACAAGTTCTCTTTGCAGGCATGATGCCTTTTCCTTAAATGCAGAGTTGAAGCTCCTTGCCATTGCAGACTTGGATACCAAGTTGGTGCCACATATTACCGCCATGTAAGACAATTCTTAAGACAGTAAAAAGTTACAGGATTTCTCTGGTGTTTGATTTATTAACAGTTTAATTTCATTAAGAATAAATAACATACCTTTCTCAGAGGACATTTCTCCACTCTTCTTGGGGAGGAGAATTTCAGCTTAGCAAGCTGAAGAGGTCAGTGGACTTCAGAATCCCAATTCCATGTGGTTAGGACACAGATATTCTTCCAGCACCTGAATCCAGTTCAGACAGTTTAATTGGTGGGAGGAATTCTAGAGGTTAGTGAATGGTTCTCCTCATGATGACTGTAAAAATAAATTTTCTCATGAACAAGCTGTTGAAAAAACCTCAAGCTGATTCCTGTATTAAAAAGGCACACAACAACAAGAAACTTAGGGAATTATCTGATTCAGCTATCTACTGTCTTCTGACTACCAGTTTAATTCTTTGATATCTGACTCTACAGAAATGAAAGTAACTTCTGCATTTGGAGAAATATCCTTTACATATATGGACATTGCATAAAGGTAATAGAAATGTGTAGGTGAGTAGTCAGAACATCTGTGAAGAAAGTTATTGTAGGAGCTTATCAAGTGCTCAAAACAGACCTTAAGTGATATTTCTGCAGTGGAAGTGTGGTATATATTTGTGGGGGACAGTTTGCTGTGGCTCTAGCATCCTGTATTCCAGTTAGTGAAACTAGACTGTGTGAATGCAAAAAGCAGTGTGTATGGATTGTGGTGCTGCTGCTTTTGATGGGCTGGTGCTGATCAAAGTGGTGGAAGAATATCTGATTTTTGGTGCCCACGGGGAGAAGGATGATTATTGTAAGCCTGAAAGGGGTAAATGTTATCAGAAAATGCTGTTATGCTGGGGAAATTATTTTAAGTAGAAAATGGAGTGGGTTGCTCAGGGACAAGGTGGTAAGTCTTAAGTCAACAAGCTAACTAGAGTGAATCTGCCAGGTAGGTCCCTAATTATAGATTGCCTGCATTAATCCATTATGGCACAAGTCCATGTGGGTAGCTGTTGCTGTGGGTGTTGACTCCCTGTTTTGAGAAATCCTGGCTAAGTACTGAGAAGATGATGAGCAGTTCCAGTATCTACTTATGAATCTATCACGTGGCACCACTATGAGGAATAATGCTACTCCAAACCAGTAACAATCTCTTTCTGCCTGAACTATTTAATACTAGTGGGAAGAATTTTGGCTGAAAATAATGTTTGTCATGGGTTGCCTCTGCTGCTAAAGATGACTTATGCTTGTAGAAAAAAGATGAGGAAAGAATAGGATGGGGTTGTCTTTCCAATGTACTTACTATGTGCCTAATGAATTTGACCAATAATTCAGGTTAAATGCAACCTGAATTATGCTAATTGTAAAATTTTGCAAAGCCCAGGTGATTGTTGTTCCTATAAGAGCAATCTCCTGGTTTTGAGCTAAAAAGGACTCTTTTTGCTCTTTTTCCTTGCAGAGCACTGTTTTGGTTAAAGTACACTATTTCTTCCTCTTTGAGTTGACACAAATGCTGGAAAAGAGCTCTTTTCTGTATAGAAATATTAAAATAAGAGCTGCTGCCATTTCACAGAATTGTCAAGTCCTTGAACTTTCCTAGGAAAGCAACCGTAATCATCTTCTAACAAAAATCCCGTCTCTAAATTCACATTAAACTGAGTTTCTGTGAGGATGCTGTTTTCATTCCTTGGTTTGATCTCTTCCCAGTTCAAGCTAAGCCTCTTTTTATTAGTATTTAGTCACCTGAAGCATTACACACCTTCAGAGCATGCCAGTTCAGAGAACTGACTTGGAGAAAAATGTTTGGGGCAAGTATTATTATCACAAGGACCTCTGTTTTAGGGAGACCAGGCACTCCAGCTTTGCCTTGTGCTCTTTAGCAATTCATTCAGTAACAGGCTTTTAAGGATTCATACTTACATCCTGGCACTTATGTAAAAGCTTCTTTCTATGCTCAAGGATATGTGCAGGTCCTGCTTCAGGCTTTCTCATGGAAGTTAACTCAGAAATAGTCCATTTGTTGAGTGCAAACCCAGGGTTTATCTAATTTAGAGGACTTTAGTGATTCCATTTTAAGAAAAATTCTGAGGTGAAGATACCTCTCTGATGCAGGCCTCACATTCTGTAATGGAATCTACTTCTGGGTATGAGCATGGAGAATGGTGAAAAAGGCAAGAGATATAAATCTGTATTGTAGCCAAAAGCTGCTGTCAACCTCTTTGCATGCAAACTTCAGACCTTCCTCCCTTATGCCTTGCTCACAGGTATTCAAAATCTGGCTCTGGTTTTACCTCCTAAAGTGTTCCCTCCCTTTTACCTAGGGGTTAATGATGACTAAATTTTCTTGCAAACTTTTTTCTAGGAAGTTCGTGTTGGGTTTTGCTTACTAATGAGGGAATTCCAGTGAGGGAGGTAGAGGGAAGAAGGAAGCTCCTTGGCTGAGCCTTCACAGACAGACTTGGAAATGGCAATAAATCCTAGTTCTGTGTGAGCCCTAACATACTTGTGCTCTTAGCAGGCTCTGGTGACACAGGATGAAGCTAGCTGAATCCAGAGAGTGGAGTCTCTGCAGACCAGCTTAATATTGTTTTCTGATGGTTTGTATTTTCTTAAGGATAATTAAGGTTTGCATTTCTTTTCATGTTCTTTTCCATTCTGCTTTTATTTTGGGTAATGCTAATGCTTTCTTGACACTGTCTTGATATCCAGGGGAGAGAAGAGAGAGGTCCTTTGCACCAGAACAGACTCCTCCTTAGCCAGAAGCCTGCTGAGAACAGTCTTGCTAATATTTATACAGTTCTGAGCTGCTTTTTGGGCAGTGCATGCCAGTCACCACAATCTAGACTTTCATTGTTGCCATCTATCTACCCATTTTAAAATAAACCTCAACTGGGGCATGCAGCACTTTATAGTAACTAGAGCTCTCCTGAGGCTTACATTTGAGCAGAGTGAGGGTGTGTAATTTGTTGTTGTTGTCTTATTTGGAAGAGGGAAGATAGATGGTGTAATTCTTGCATGTGTGGCTGAGGTGAATGGGGAGAAGTGATTACTAATACTTCACCTCCCTTGTTCCCTGCCAGTGCTTGCCTGCTGTTCCCTTAAGCAGTATGGTATGGCAGGAGCAGTAAGCAGCCTGCCCTTCAGCTGTGCTATTCACTGATAAAGCAAGTCCTGCTGCTTCTGATCCTTTCTGCTGGTGTCACTTCTTCCTGGGATCATCTTCTTATTGGCCACAGTCCAGGCTGCTGTGAAGGTGAGCAATATCCTCCAGTGAGAAGAGGAACCTCAGTTATTTGGGTCAGAAAAGCACATTTCTTCAGATGAAGTTGGCCCAGTAGCCTCTTAAGCTATAGAATGCATGAAGAAAGAAGGAAAACTGCTCAACCATTTACAGAAGCTCAGTGTACTCTTTTAGATGTGGTGATGGTGTGAGTACTCTTCACGGTCTGAAGCAGTCACAAAGCTGTATGTGGAAGCTGGTATCACAGCTAAGAATGTCAGTTTGGTCTTTGTCTGCTGTGAGAGGTCTCATCAGTAAGCCTGAGTATGTATTTGTACTGAGGCCAGGTCTTAGACCAGACAGAAAGAGATCCAGAAAATCTGAGGAATCCAGATAAAACCGCAGATGTTTTCCCATAGCTTTTTCAATAACATGCCCTGAAAAGGAAGATGAGAGACTGCAATAATCTTGCCAATTATCTGTGTCAAAGATTTATTGTGCAAAGGTCTCATATTTGCTTATATTAAGACTGATATGCTGCTTCCTTCAGGGAGGCAGATAGCAAAAACAGACTGATATGTATATTAGAAACTTTTTTTTAGCTTCCACTAGAGATATGCACAAATTGCAGCACAAAGTTGGTTGAGCACTTTCAGAATGCCAGTGAAGTGCAACTGGAGGAAAGTTAACCTGGTGAGTGCTGTGTGAATTTGGACTAGAGATGGCGACTTCTATGTAATGCTGTCAGTCCTAGACAGAGCAACTCATGTATGAAAATACCAAAAAGATACCTAAGATACCCAGAGATATCCAGGCCTGCTGGCTTGGATAGCTTTTAACTGCAAGGGGCTTGGTGACAATGAAGTTAACTTCAGTTGTGTTTAAAGTGAAATACTGTAGACCTGGAAATACTCAAAACTTATTTCCCCAGAAAATAAGGAAAGCTTGTCAGTTTTTAGCAATAAGGAAGCAGTATGAGTATTCTGCAGCTCCTCACAAAAAATGTGAAAAATAGTTCAGTGTAGCTAGAATCGCCCTTTCTGCAGCTTGAAAGTAAACACACTAAAATAAACAGTTCTATAGTACAAAATGATGTGAAAAAGCTGTCAACCTGAGAGTGAGCAGCCTGTATTAAGATCAGACACTAACACCTTTCTGCTTGGGTGTGGGGGGTTAAATGTATGTATAACACTGTGGGGAGGAAGGCAAGTGCTTCGCTGGAAAAGGGATTTTGTGTCTTGCTGAGGAAACTCATACCAACAGTCTGGGGCAGCATCAAGATACCTGTAAATATTTCTTCTTTTGAAGACACCACTCTCCTTGCCTCCCATTCTACATAATAAAACTGCAGACCATAATAAAACATAGCAGCAACCTGACAGCTTAGAGATATATTCCCCTTGCTACAATAAAGACACTGAAGGGCTGAAGTGTGTCCAGAGAAGGGCAGTGAAGCTGGGGAAGGGTCTTGAGCACAAGTCTGAGAAGCAGCTGAGGGAACTGGGGTCTGTTTAGTCTGGAGAAAAGGAGGCTCAGGGCGACCTTATTGCTTTCTACAACTCCCTGAAAGGAGGCTGTAGTCAGGTGGTGGTTGGCCCCTTCTTTCAGGTAACAAGTGACAGCACAAAAGGAAATGGCCTAAAGTTGCACCAGGGGAGGCTTAGATTGGATATTAGGAAATGTTTTTTCACTGAAATTGTTGCCAAGTATTGGAACAGGCTGCCCAGGAAAGTGGTTGAGTCACCATTCCTGGAGGCATTTAAAAGATGTGTAGATATGGTGTTTAGGGACATGGTTTAGTGCAGAACTTGGCAGTGCTGGGTTAATGGTTGGACTTGATTATAGAGGTCTTTTCCAAACTAAATGATTCTGTTCTGTGATTCCTTGTAGACCTCAGCAGGAGAGTTCTGCTGGGAACATCATACAAACCACATCTGTCACTTCAGTATGGAGAATATGCCTGACCTGTGTAAACAGATTTTCATGCAAAAGCAGGTTTTCATGCTAGTGTGTAGAAATATTGCTGGGTACTTCAGCAGTAGTGATTAAAATACAAGCTCTTACTCCCAAGCTATTGGAAGGCATGTGAACTGTACTTGAACAGTGTGGAAAACCTTGCACACTGACAACTTAGTTTGAAGTGGTGTTGTCTAGTTTGGCTCTTTGGTGAATGACAGTGCTGTAGAGATGCTTGACCTGTTTTTCTTTCCTCTCAAAGTTCAGCAGTCAGCACCTAGGTCACTGCTAAAATTTTTAAGAAAGGCACAAGTAATTACTGTAAATAAATCCTATCAGCAGAAATCGGAAAATATATTTACTTTTCTGAATGTTGCCTGTCCCTGAGAGAAGGTGATGGCATTAGAGCTAACCATGGTGCCACTAACAAGGGTCCTTCCTTCTTGCCTCACGCAAGCATTTTATCTTAGAGGTGTTTCTCTGTAGCACTTCCAACTCCTGAAGCAACCAGTTCATGAATCTTGTCTGTTATGTAAAGGTTTTTATCATATATTTAGACTGTCATATTAACTGAGTAGTTTTTTGAGGCACAAGTGGAGAGCAGAGAATTAGTTTTATGCCAGCAGAACAGAAGTTCCTATCCTGAAGCTTTTCTGCACTTCAGTTTGTGATCCAGAAAGATCTTGGTAGTGGGGAAAACTTCTCTGCTACTGCCTGTGCTGTCCCAAAAGGCTATAACTGCCTGACAGTCCAAGAAAGCATTGTCCAGCACTTTCTTCCCAGGGCTAAACTCTGGATGGTTATGCCTACTGAGCTGAGGAAAGCATTTAGTTTAAATGTAAATAGAAAGATAAGAATTACTGTTAAACAGTAAAATACAATGCAAACAGAACTATGGAATGAAGTACTGAAACAATGAATCTTTCCCTTAGGGAGTTGGGAGGAAAAGTTTTTTTTTTCTGACTTTTTACAGGAGTTTCATTTCTGTCTTGTATTTCCTTTCCTGATTGTTTCCCTCTTGGTCTAAATTCCTGGCTCTTTTCTTGGTTATCAGGATTGGGTTATTTCACTCTGAATTTAAAACTTACCTTGTGTTTAATGTGTTGTCTGTCTGGGTCACTGTAGAATACACCAAGGTGGGTTTGGCACTTGAAGCAATGAGTATTAAGCCTAGCCTGGGATCCTTATGATGTCAACAGCATCCTACTGAAGGGCTATTCAGAAGACTCTCTGCTGGCCTGCTGAAGCAAGAGTTAAGATTTCTAAATAGTGTTTTTAAAAGTTGTCATCTGACTTGCATAAAGCTGAGACTCTGAAACTACTTGTCAGATCATTGATACTTGGTCCGATACATATGATCTTAATGTTAAATAACTGCATGTATTGGTAGGTGGACATCACTACTGCAGTGAGATGTAGGGGGAGTGAATAGTATCTCATGGCAATTAACTGAATAGTTAATTTATCTATTAACTGAACAGTTCTCTTCTGGTAAGGAAAATATGTCTTTATTGTTGCTTCTTAATCTATAGACTAGAAGTCCAGAGATAACACATCCTCTATGATGTTAAGAAAAACCTTTATTTTAACAGTACTGGAATAATGTTAGTAATAAATGGAAGAAAGCTGCTGCTGCTTTCACAAGCTACTCTGTATTTAATATAAGTACGTTATATTAGGTATGAACCAGCTGAAATTTCAGTCTTTTCTTCAGTTTTGCCGTCTCCGACACTTCAGAGGAGTAATAGAGCAATAGGGGCAACTTCCTTTATTACTCTGTGTAGCTTTGAGGCCTGTGGGGGCTGTGAGGGATATTACTCTGTATAGGTGATTAGGCCAGAACCCAACTCTGAACATCTCTGGAGATGGCAAGGAGGCCTGTAGAAGGAGACATGTCAGTTCTGTCCCCAGACAGTGCTTCAGAAGCTTTGGCAATGGAGTGCTGAGGATAGTACATGTAAAGCTGCATGAAGTGGGGAGAAGCTCCTGATGCAACCATCTTCACTTAAGCATTGTCTTTGGATCATAAAGGGGTAAGAATATAGTTAAAGAAAGTGAACCCTTGAGTGTTCTCAATACCTCCTTTTTTAATATCCCTTCTGTGCAGTGGAATTTCAGACTTGGCATTCATTTAGTATGCGTCTCCTGATGGGCAGCTAGCCCTTAATAGGTTTTGAACTAATGAGATCAGCTATTTCTAATATCTACTTCTTGGTTCTGCTGTTGGCAGCAGTTATACCAAACATAATGAAGGCTGGATGCCAGCTTCAATTTGAATACCTCTTTCCACATTTTTGAGGAATTGATTTAGGGGCCAAAGTTTGTAGGGTTATCAAGTTATAATGGGTGGCATTCTCCATCCTGGAAGATTTAAAAGGACAAATCATTTGGGATGGAAGAAGTGCCTTTGTATAGTTTTATTTCCACTGGAGGTCAGCCCTGAAGATGTGGCTGCCAAACTGTTTGTAAACTATGTTCAATCATCATGTCTCCTTATGAGATTATCTCCTAGCAGAATAGAGCAGTTCCAGAGGTGGTGGTGGTCTCCATACACCTGCTTTGTCTACAGTTACAGTGTCTAATGCGTATGGCTGTGACTGAAGGGTGACAATGGTTGTGGTGCAGACTACAAAGTAGGGAAAGGGTATCTGGCTTGAGGTAGACTCAGTTATATGTCTTCCTGTGAGTACTTAAAAAATGTGCCTTGTGTGCATGCCCAAGGGAATGGTACTTATGTAGGAGACCATTCCGGAGGTTATGAAGCCATCTTTGGTAAGACTTGATATCTGCTTTTTGCAGTGGGCAGTTTCTGGCATGGCTAGAAACTTCTGTCTTATTGGGAAAAAGGGGTTAGGGGAGGAGAATATGTCATTTTTATCTTGCTAGTTTGGGGTATTTAGAAAGCTTATCAACCCACTTGGAGACTCCACTTAGAGTAGGTGCCCACTCTTCAGCAATAACACTGTGCAAGTAAAGGACAAAGTACTTTCAGTTGTTGAGAGGAAGTATGAGAAGGTGCTTAAGAGAAGGGGGTCCGGATGAATTGATGTCAGGTGATGAAGACAAATTTTAGGGGCTTTGGGTTTAAAAGGAAATCCTTTATACCTATCAGGCTACTGATGGAAAATCAGAAGAGAATTTGTACTTCATCAAACAGCTTATTCATTTAAGAGTGCTTCAGCAAAACTTAGTTGTCCTCAGACATGCTTACAGTTTGTGTAACCCAACAGAACCTACCAAAGACTTTATGTGAAAAGCTTATATCAAGACTATTCCAGTACTCCAAGCTCTTGCAAATGGGGAAGAAGGATTCCTAGGCTGACTGCATAGCCAGTCCTGCTAAATGTAGTACAGGAAGGAAAATAGGCTCAAGAAAGTATTATTTCTCAGTCACTTTCTCCAAGTGGCTAGACTTCTGTGAGAAGTCTACAAATCCTGGAACTGACTTTTAGTGGTTTATACAGTGGAGGGTAAGAAAGTATGTACTTCAGTCTCCATGATTCGAGAGAACTGAGGCCAAGAGGGAAGAGTCTGTGCAATGGTTTGAAGCATTCAGTGTGCTAACATTTGGGAAGTGTGGGGATCACTCTTTGTGGAAATCTTGCTTGAATGACTGTCCTTTGTTGAAGTATACACCTGGTATTACTTCAACCCTTCTGCTTTTCTGAGAGCTGCTTTTGAGAAAAACATAACCCATTACAATGGAATAGCTGACTTCTCACCTAGTGACAGCACGAAGCTGTAATCCTGCTACATTTGCTAGTGGAGATCAACAGCTTCAACTATCATTATGACAGACTCAGGTAGGGGATATAGTTATTGAGAGATTAACTTGGCATAAGGTATACAGTAGGATGTTTTGAGTTTGTTTTGTGTGTTATGCTAAATAAGCACAGGACTCCTTAAACTGGAAAGACTGGATTGTATTATTAAACAATATAATTTAGTGAAGACAAGATTCTACATTTTATATTAATGGAAGTTTTGCAGTTATTGTCTTGGGACAAGAAGTTCATTGCTTGACTGTTCAAACATTTGGATTTTCTATCTGGTTCAATATGTATAGTAGCAAAGGTAAAAAGAATAAGTAGTCCAAGTTAAATATACCTTTTCTTGTCAATGTGTTTGACAAATTAAATTTAATCTTAAATTTGTTCTAGGTTTACATGTTACCTTGGCTGCAGGAATACTCTGAGTGGAAGAGTGAGTTTTGACAGAAACTGAAGTAATTGCTTCAAATAAATTAAACAATTCTCTACCTTAATACTGCCAGACTTACTAGAAAGATTTTGAAGGTGTGTGTTAGAAATGTGAGGCTTAAGATGAAGTTTCTGTTTTGTGTTTAAGTTTTGGTTTCGTCCTCTGTTCAGATGATTGGTATACTGAACTTATGAGATGCTTAAAATTGTGACTTACAATGAAGTTGGATTTTATGAAGGCGATACAGGCATGTGGATATAAAAATTGTGTGGGAGAAGGATTATTTTAAAATATGAAATGAATTTCTTGTCCCTGGTGTCTCTGGCATTTTCTTTCCCACAAGTAAATGTAGTTACGCACTTTCATAAATTTGCATGTCAAAAACAAAAAGAGAAAAATTTAAAAGTTCACTCCCTGACTGCAAAGACTTTTTTTCCCTATGAACAACAAAATCACAACAAGAAAAAACTCAGAGAGCTGCTCTGAGATGAAATGCAATTCTAAGGGTTTCTCCCAAACCCTTGGTGGGCTTTTCTCCCAAACCTTTGGTGGGCACTTCAAATACTCCATTAGGCAGCTTCTCTGGATCTAGTACCTCATCTTCTATAAACAGAACACAGCTGCTGCATCATGTTTGGGGATCAGTTTGCAAAGAAAACTAAAGTATTATTTCCTAGATAAAAGTCATCTAACAGATGAAGCATAATCCTTAATTGCTGCCCTTCATTGTAGTGGCTTGCACAAAGCAAGGATTGAGGGAGGATAGTATGAGGGAAGGAAAAATCACTGTAGAAAAATGAGGTTTCTAGCCTGTAAGAGCAAAAAACTGTCTTGATTTCAACCCATGCAAATAAATCTAGAGTTTGCTGGCTTTGCAGTGTGATCCCATACATTTGCTCAGCCTTTACCATCCTCAAGCACAGGCTTTGTGCTTTGAACCCATTCTTATTTGCACAGCTGGAGGCTTGGGGTTGAAACATAAGTGGTGCTTTAACTTAGGCTGGACTCTTCACTTTTCAGGAGGGGTGACTCAGGGAATAAAAGTATTACAATATCTTTCTTGTAAGTACCTTCTGCCTGAGGGGGGGTGCCCTTCTGAATTTTGTTGGGAAAGCCTTAAGTCTTGGTAAAAAACTGTAGCATGCTAAAAACCTCATCCAAGGACTGGAACTTCTTAAGATGCAGGACTTTGAGAACCTTTGTCTTAATAAATTATCCAGGTGCCAGTGACATACAAACTTGTGAGCATTTCCAAAAAAGGGTATATTAAGATAAATAAATCCCTTCCTTCCCCTGCACCAAAACATGTGACAAACTTCCCAGGAAGCTCACTTCAAAAGCCTTTTTTCACTTGCTAGATTCTGAGGCTGTGTGGGCACTTTCAGGACAGACGCTGGACAGCCCAGTCCACTGTTGGGAGTTTGGTGGCTCTGGCTGGTTGTTATCTTTCTGCACTTGTGTAAGACTGCAAACCCTGAGAGAGTTTTTAAGACTTTCAAATTTTCTTCTTTGTATTCCTAGAAGTGAGGCATTTTGGGTCTCTGGCTCAGAACAGGATCTCTGACCCCTGTGAAACCAGCTAAGTTCCATGGCAGGAAACTTGGCTGAAGTCCAAAAGCAGTGGTTGAAATGGAAGTGCTTGTGCCCTGTAGGCAATGTGCCATGGGGCTCAGAGTCTAGCCGTGATTAAAACTGGAACTTGGCTCCAGCTCTGCCTCCAGAATGGCTGCTTGCACCAGTTTGGAGCCTGAAACCAAGGCATAAAAATGTGAAATGATTCTTTCCAACAGCAACAAAAATGTCGAGAAGTTTATAGTCTCCCTTAATGTGTAAAATGGTATGGTTTTCCTGGGGAATTCTCTCTGGGAAGGACTTGCTCATTTGTACTTAAGTCAGGCCAGTCTGAGTACTTTGACTAATGAGTGGGTGCTCTGTGCCATATGAATATACCTAGATGAATCACCTTTCCCAAGACGTGTTCTTAGGGTCTTCAAACTTGAAATCTGCCAAAACACGAGTAAAGTATTGCATGTGCTGTTTAGTCTATCTCAGTTTTGTTAGGTGGCAGCACTCTGCAGTACTAATCTGAAGTGAAGCCGCCAAGTAGCAGAGGCACCTCTGTTTTGATCTGTAGTGAACTCTAGATTTGTTTCTCAATAGATTTCCACTTTCTCACGTTCATGTCATTTGTGTCCCTTGCTCCCTCTTTTCCCTGAAGCCTTGCTAAGGCATGTTACTGTGGTACTACAATGCCTTGGCCAGTTCTTGTTACCTCCATCACAAAAGGCTGTGCTGTTCTGTTTGTGCTTATAATGTACCCAGATGGTGCATAGAATGAGTGACCACCAAGCTCATTTTCATTTGTGGGGTCAGACCTTTTTCTGCTAAATAACACAAGTGTTCCCAGCTGCTGTGCAGCTGCAGGGAGTCTGCTTTCCTTCACAGGCATTAAAAACCCTTTAATCAGTGTTTGTTGTTTGTCAGCAGTGGTGTTGAGGTGTGGAGAAAAAGAACAGATATGCTTTGTTGGCGAAGTTAACTTCATTCTGACCTCTTATCTTTCCTTTTTCTTTTCAAGTCTGAAGAAGCAGAAAGCAGTTTGGGAAATGGTTTCTGCAAGCACCTGTGTAAATGTATTTGCTAAAGGAGGAGATTTGTGTCCTTATACAGATAGAACATTTGACATAAAAAGATGCTCTGGGAACTGCATTGAACTGGAAACTCTTTAGGGCAGGGACTCAAACTGCCTGGAATAGGTGCTGTGGAGACTTCCTTGGTGTAAATAAATGTTACATAAATAGAAATACTGTTGTTTAATGCTAGTGTTACTTATCTTAGTATTGAGTCTATGTTCAACAGATCCCATTTGCAATCTGATCAATTTTAACTTTTTCTTGTAAAATAGATTACTATTCTAGTTTGAAGGGGGTTTGTTTGCTTTGCTGTTTATTTTTGGTTTTGTTTTTTTTAGCTGGGGTTTTGTGTTTGTGGTGGTTTGTTTGTTTTTCTTTTAGTTCTACTTTTAATAGCTTTCTCCTCATGAAGGAAAAGGGGAGGAGATAAAGAACTGATAAGCTGTCTCCAATCCCATTTGCTTTGGATGTAGTCTGTTCTGAAACAAATGGGAACACAGAAATTGAGAAGAAGCTTTGAGAAATTTCAGAGCTGAGATAATTATTTTCCTTTTCTTTCTAGATGAAGCTTGGAAACCTGCTGGTGCTGCACATGTTGGCAGGTTTGCTTTTTCCCTGAGTCCAGGTCTGCTTGCACTGTGTGTCTGTGTGTAGAGCGCTGAGCACTGCTCTGTGAGTAGTGATTCTGTTGTTTGCAAAGTCTGCTTGTGTGTGCATCCTGGAGCTGTTGGGACATCAGGCTTTGATTTGAGCTTCGAAGGTCATTATAGGGCATTTGGCACTCAAGGCAGAATATTTACCTTGCTGCTCTTCCCCTGGAAAGACCAGAGAATCACATTCCTGTCTTGGCTGTGTCTGGGGAGGATGGGTACCAGGCATTAGGGCACATTGCTCACAGCCCTCAGCCCAGCTCAGCAGTATCTCCAGAAGTGACCAAGGGGCTCTTCTGAAGCAGGGCTGTGCCCTTGGGAAAGCAGTGCCTGCTTGCTCAAAGTAGGAATTATAAAATAAAAATAAAGCTGACTGTATATGGATTGTGGTCCTAGCTGTTAAAATTACAGAACCAAGGGGTCTCCCCATGGCAGACACGTTTTAGCATTCATCCATTCTTTTTCTTCATGCAGCTGAAGTTGCTTACAGAGGAGGTTGTGCTCTTAGACCAGCAAAATGCTAAAGGAAGACGTTTTGTGCTGGGCCGGAGGAGATGTGCACTCAAAACATTTAGTATAATAAATGTCTGTGGGTGGTCTGTATTGACCATCGCTTCTGTAGTATGAATGCTAGAAAGGGGACAGAGAACCACCATTTTATACCTGACTGCTGTCAGGGCTGCTGAGCAAAGATATGGACTGTGAGCTACATTGGAGCAGGTACCCTACTCTTAGGGGGAGTTTCTGAAGCCATTTGGATCTCCTGGAGATCTTGCTGGCCTTTCTGGCAGCGTGGTTTGCTTGCGTGAGAAGAACTCTGATCAGACAGGTGTGATCCTGGATCCTTCTTGAATTTAATGCAGACTTACACAGTTAAGTTACAATCTACCTGAACAAAACAAGCAGTATCTTGTGCAACTACGTAAACCATAAACTTTTTTGGGCAAGGCAGGTGTGGCATCTTCAGTGTCTGGAAAGCACCGAACATGCTGTGTGGGCGCCCTACTGTAATCCAAATTACAAATGCTAAAAAGGCTTTTGATTTTTTTTTTTTAAATTTTTTTTCCTAGTAGCATGATTCTTGGCTTAATTTGGGTAGGCAAGAACTTCACAGACTGCATTGGGGTGCTCTGCATGTTTCCTCAGGCCCTCATAATTAATCAATGTCAGATTGTTTCTCTGTCTGCAAGGAGGCACCTGAGGAAAGCTCTTCCACAGCCTTAGGTTTAACTTGTTTGTCAGCCCTGAGAACGACTTTCTGTTCTTTAGAATGAAGAAGGGGTGTTCTTGATGTATAAGCCCCCTCTATACTAAGTATTTTGGTACAGGCTGCAGAAGGCTTAAGTGAGTTTTCAAGATACAAGATGACTTTCAGTAAGTTAGTAATATGATTTGATGCTGAGTACCAGTATTCTAGATTTTTTGTTGAACCTCTGGCTAACTCATACCTGTGGAACTCAGCTTCTGACTAGGAATTTGCAAAACGTTTCATGCCAGTAGCTCAAGTTTCCAGTCGTGATAAATAGGAAATCTGTGTGTTCCTTCTAAACCAGAATGGCTCCTGTGTTAAACTGGATACTTAATTGCTTAATTGCTGCATGTGCACCATGTTGTCCTATCAGGCAGCTCTGCTTTGAAAGTCTGTTTATACATACAGGAACCTGAAAAGCCTTGTGAGTCTTGCAGTGTTTGACACCACATGCTGGGAGGAGGCTTCAGCATCTTCAGTCTGTTGCTTTTTGCTGAATGTGTACAGTCACTACCATTCTTTGCATTTTGGGGATGACAGAAAGACATTAATGTAGCCAGAGGAATTCCAAGTTAAGTTGTGATAGTCCAACCACTGAAAAGAAAAAAATCTGGTCCAGCTTTACAGTGTTTTTATAGTCTAGTCCAGGTCTCTATAAACAATTTAAAATTGCCTTCAGGTTTAAATTTTCCAATTTCCCATTTGGAGCAGGTGTTGCCAGGTTATAGAATGTGTTGCAGAAAAGGAACAAAAACATTTCAAAAACACTGTGCTGTTACAAGTGTGGCAAGTCTGTGACAGATGAGATTTTAAAAAATGTTTGCCCCACCAAAAGTAAAATGAATGCAAACCTTGCTTACTTTCCCCAGTTGTCATGTTTAAACAGGGGGTTTAGTAATGCATTAGTCTTCAAAAGACCCAGCAGTACAGTACGAAAATATGAAACTTCTCAATTGTTTTTCATTTAACTGTGGAGAAAAGATTTTTTTTTTTTGTAATGAAAAATCTACCAGCAACCAAATTTCAGAGATGCTTGTTCTCGGAGTGGTTAGAAACCAACCCAAACTAGGCTTCAGGCAATGTTTTTTCAACAGCTTTAACCTCAAAGCATAGAGTAGACAGCTTTGTAGGAAACTGTAACACCAAGGTGATTATGGCAGTGACTCACACTTCCCTGTAAGGCATCCAGCTATCAACACACTTGGAGAGCTGTGGCTTTGTGCATGCAGGCAGGGTGTCAGTCCGTGCCCATTTGCCAGCCAGCTCTGAAGTGCTGAGCTCAGAACTGCTTTTGGGATATCAGTATGTTAGAGAGCAGCTCCGGTGCCCCCGGGCTTGCAAGAGGCTGGAGAAATGGGAGGTAGGGACGGGGAAGTGCAAGGCAGGTTTGACTTGCCTTTTCTTTGCTTAATGCTCATAGAACTTGTTTGAAGAGTCCTCTGAAGTCTTCCTGTGAGCAGGTGATTGGGTTTGGGTAATAATTGAAGGTCTGACAAATCACTAAGTGGGGTAGTATGAGAAGAGAAAAAGGTTGCTACTATCATGACTTGACAGAAATTTCTGCAAGTGGTTATGGAAAGATGACGGTCAGTTTGGATCCTCAGGAAAACAGTATGAACTTGGGAAGGAGACCTGGGTTGTCCCTATAGGCAGTTCAGAGTAGAGTTGAGGGGTACAGCAGTAAACTACTTCCAGATGTTGGGATTTGCAGGGAACAAGCAGGTGGAAGATGGGGACTCATGTGCGTTGCGGGTCTCCTCATCACCAAAAATAAGGCAGAACGCCAAGGAAAACAGTAGTGATCATGATATGGAGAGAAGTGGTCTGGGTGAGAAATTGGAAGGTTGGGATTATTCAAACTACAGAAGACTGGCAAGGAATGCCACATTTGTACAAAATGGGTTGCATTATAATAGAATGCTCAGGAAGAAGAGGTGTGCAGAAAGATTATATAAATACAAACTTCTGAAAGGAAATTATTTTCACACAGTGTGCAGTTAGATTGTGGGATGCATGGAGTGCAATTCCCAGCTGTGTTGGGTGTCATCAGAAAGGAACAAAAGGTGACTTTGAGAGTGTGTAGGTATGCTCTTGCAGGTGGTATTTACAGATGATATAAACAATGCTTTCAAAAACACTGGTGATATAAAACTGGTCACGTGCATGGTTCAACTATTAAGGCAAATCTTGATAGTTTATTTGTATTCCTCTTTCTTTGGTGATAATTTTTTTGTGTCTGACTAAAATTGTCTAGTACCAGGTACTGTTTGTGACACAGCACTGGGCAAGCTAGGCTGTTGTGACTCAGTATTGCCCTTCCCGTGTGGGTTGTGTTTGGCTTTGCACATCTTACTTTTTTAGAGGTGAGGCAGAGTGAGTAATGTTTCCATTTTATTAAAGAGAATGGAATAGACCGTTAATTTTTTTTTAAAGATGTACGTGTTTCATTTAAAGTTCCCTTCAGGCAAAGTCAGCTTTCTTAGGCAGCTTAAAATGCATTATAGTCATATTGTTATTGTCATAAAGAAAAAAATACACCATGCTCAGTTTTGGGAAACCAAACAAAAGCACTGTTTTTTTTCTCCCTCCTTTTTTCCCTTCCTTCAGTTTTTAATAAGCGACCGTGACAGAGACCCCCAGTGTAACCTGCACTGCTCCAGGTCCCAGTCCAAAGCCCTGTGTGCCTCTGATGGCAGAACATACGAGTCCATGTGCGACTACCAGAGAGCCAAGTGCCGTGAGCCGAGTCTGAGCGTGACACATCGTGGCCGCTGCAAAGGTAGGTGGATTTCAAATGCCTCTGAGAGGAGAACTGGGAGGCCTACCTTGTAAGAAACTGAGTTCTTAGACCATGCTCTGAGAGTGATGTGATTTGGAATTGTGCATTCCTGCAAGCATGGGTGTCTGAGTCTCAATTTAGGAGTACAGTATGAACTGACTGAATTATCAATGAAAGAAGGCAAAGGAGCCACAGACATCACTAGAAAAGGCTGAAATACATTTCTGCAGACAGAAACAACTGGAAGTACAAAACCAAATCCTGAAAGCTGACTTTTTCCTTGCTACCTGTGCTGATGAGGAATCAAGACACCTTTGACCCTTTGACTGACAGGATTTGGAGCAGGGAAGAATATGATGCACACTAGATCTAGTGTCTAGTCTCTTTTCAGAGATACACAGCCTTTCTGTGCTGAGCTAATTAAGAAGACAGTGCATGCATGGCTTTACATGGCTTTTTTTTTTTTCTGTTTGTTGTTAGACATCTACTTAGAAGTGCAAATACTGTCCCTCAATTCAGCTCTTTGGCATAGTCTAAAGATGAAGTTGAAACTTTTTAAAAGGGTTATTGGTGTCTTGTCACACAAATGATTTGCATTTGCAATGAAGTGAAAAATAAAGTGGAGTCTATTTTCTGAGAGTACAATTGGCTCAGAGGGCAGATGGCACAGGTGTTTTTGGCAGTGGATTAAAGTGACAGGAGAAACTCATTAAAATCCATGTGACAGAACTAAAAGAATTCATTTAAGCCTGGCATTTGTTTATAAAGGTTTTTTACTATTGCAAAACCCTATATTTGTTAGAATTGCTTGATATAAAATAGAAATCCCTTTTCAGTGTATTGACAGACTTAATAGTTTAGGTGAATTATGAGCCTGACTTCAAATACTGCTTTCTTTTAAACAGTTTCTCATTGGAAAAAAACTTACTTGTGTGATTTTTTTGTTTGTTTGTTTGTTTTTCACCACTGCTGGGTTGTTTTATGGCAGCTTCTCCCACAGCATAGATTGAGGCCTTTGAATCAGGCTTCTTTCTAAATACTGTAAACCCAGACCCTTTGTTTGCAGAGCTTAAGAAGCACTCGGATTGTTCTTGCAAGTGAGGCATTTTTGAGTATCACAATAAGAAGCAGTATGGTGACAGTCCTGTTGTTGCTATCATTCCTTGAGCAGAGTGTCTTAGATAAGCAGCTCCATAGCTGATACTGACACTGTTCAGTTACTTAAAACGTGAGATCTGAAGTGCAATACATCCGTGTACTAAATTGTCTGTCTGTGGAAGTAGACAAAATTTGCTTCCCAAACTACATTGTCTACTGCATATTGTGTTTCCAGAGTTCCAAAGAAGTAACTGAGACTTGTTTTGTCTTGGGCACAGGTAAAGTATGCTTTCTTTCTGGTCTCTGATGCAATTGTAATGTTTAGTTGAAGCTAACTTGCATTCTCCTTTCCATTTTCCTCTTACCCTGTGTACTATACAGTACCTAACAATCTGTGAGTGTTTGTAAACGGCAAGTCTTGCTTTTAACCCACTGACACTCCTGCCAATCCCTGTGAAGTAGGAATATTCTTTCAACTATCGCATGCAAATTTAACCTAGCTGGTAATTTCCATATGGGCAGCTCTTGAAAGGTATTTTGTTTTTCTAGCTGCATTAGGAACATGACCTCTAGTGCATAAAGATCACAGTTGTTGGCAAATCTGGGCAGTTGTGAGACAGCTGTGCTCAACTACAGGCTGTTGGCTGGGTCTGTATTGTGTACTTGCAAAAAGGAAGGTTTGCCAGCAGTGTTCAAGCACCTTGTACTGCAGCAGGACACCGGGTATACCCTGAACAGCCTTCACTCCTCCTGCATGACAGATGCTCATAGGAGAGTTCCCATGGAACTGTAAGGGATCCCATGGTCCATCGAGCTCAGTCACATACAGTTCTGATAAATACCGTGCCCATTATCCTTATGGAATGAGAAGTTTTAAATTGTGCTTCGCTCTCTGAAGGGGGAAAAACAGCAGGCGACTAAAATAAGTAGAAGAGAAAGTGTACTGTGGACAGCAAGGCATAGTTCTGCAGCCCAGATTATCATAGGCTTCCAGTGTATATGCTGATGACTTGAACAGTGCTTGTGCCAAGGAAAACAGAATGGTTTCCATAGTGAGAACAGAACCTTTTTGATTCAACTTAAT
This sequence comes from Dicaeum eximium, assembly GCA_013396995.1. Lineage (NCBI taxonomy): Eukaryota > Metazoa > Chordata > Aves > Passeriformes > Dicaeidae > Dicaeum > Dicaeum eximium. The sequence continues at coordinate 961,069 of VWZP01007715.1, read as the reverse complement.
GCTCTGTTCTCTCTCAAGAATCTAAGGACCTTTAAAGATGAAATCTTGCCAGCCCTTTGGGAGCTATAACCCTTATTCAGCTCTCATTTGTTGCTAGTTTCCTCACGTGCTTTTCAATGAAATTCCTTCAGGGCTAAATTATCTGAACTCCCTCCAAACCCTCACACATCACAAAGGGTTAAAAGTCAGGAGTAGCTTAAAACTATCAAATTATGGCATCCCTGACAAATGGAGCCTCACTGATGAGATTCTAGAGAATAGTCCCAGATGGTGTAGCTGTGTCTAAAATACACAGCCAAGCAATGCTACCTGGATCTTTTCTCAGGAGGCATCATAATATCTGATGTTAAATAAGAGTTATGCCTCAAAACTTTGCGGGGGTGGAGGACAAATACTTGTTAATCTTGACAGCTTGCCAAGAGTCATTTATGCAGTGATTGTTTTATTGGTATACATCTGTGGCTTAGAACCCATCTGTGTTAACTGGTTGATTTCTAGGAGCTTCTTTAGCTTATTTAATTACTATGTGGAAGTGTTCTAAAAGTTCTCTTTAGATTTATTAATTAGATTAATAAGTGTGCTGGTACAGAGGTTGTTCTTAGATCACAAGTCACTGTGTAGAGGGAACCTATCTGTAAGTTACTGGTGGAGATTTTAACAGGACCTTCAGCCTTTCTCCTGGGACACAGTAAATGAACGCAGCTTTTGGCTAATGTGCTAGAGAGGCAGGTCTTCTGACTGATGGGTTATTTGAAGATAATCTTCTCTACCTACTATTTTCGTTGGACAGGAGATGTTGTTTTGAAACCACTTGGTCTGCTCAGTAGATCCATGTGTTTGTCTTTGAATTTGCTTTATTCTCCCTTGATTATGAGTAAAAATGTCCTTCCTTGGCAGCAGTTAATAAAATCTAAAATGTCACTTTCAATCACTTTGCAAATGTGAATAAATTAGGGAACTCTGGAGTAGAAATGCAATGTGGATATCAAAAAAGGAACAAAGTGCATTGATGTGAAAGGAAGACAAGAAGGTGATCAGGAGTAGTCAATGTGGATGGGGAAGTCATGCTTAACCAACCAGATTGCCTTCTATGGTGGGACAGCTGGCTGGAGGGTTGAGATGAGGGAAGAGTAGTGGGTGTTGTCCACCTGGGCTTCAGGAAGGCTTTTGATGCTCTCTCCCATGATATCCTCACAGGAAAGCTGAGGGAGTGCAGACTGGACATGAGGACAGTGAAGTGGTGTGAGAGCTGTGTGAACACCAGGTCTCAGGGAATGGGGATCACTGGCATAGGTGTAGTTGGAGGCCTGTCACTAATGGTGTCCCACAGGGTTCAATATTGGGTCCATTATCATTTACCTTGTTCATCAGTGACTTAGATGAAGGGAAAGATGCCTCTTCATCAAGACCTGCTGGAAAGCAGCTCTGTAGAGAAGGACCTGGGGGTCCTGGTGGACAACAAGATGTCTATGAGCCAGCAGTGCTCTACTAGCCAAGAAGGACAATGGGATCCTGGGGTGCAGCAGGAAGAGCACTGCCAGCAGGTCAAGGGAGGTGATCCTGCCCCTCTACTCAGCCCTGGTGAGGCCACATCAGGAGTGCTGTGTCCAGTTCTGGGCTCCTGAGTACCTGAGAGACATGGAGATTCTGGAGGGGGTCCAGCAGAGGATCACAAAGATAATGAGGGGACCGAAGCACCTCACTTGTGAGGAAACACTTTGGGGTCTGGGCCTGTTTATCCTGGAGAAGATCAACTGAGAGGGGACCTCATCCGTGTCTGTAAGTATCTTGAAAGGAAGGTGTCACAGGATGGATCCAGGTGTTCTCGTAGTGCCAAGCAATAGGATAAGAGTTATAGGGCAGAAACTGTAACACAGGTAGTTCCACCTGAACACGAGGAAGAACATTTTTACTGTGAAGATAACTGAACAGCTGCCCAAAGAGGTTGTCGGGTCTCTTCCCCTAGAGATATCTGTAACTGTCTCTGTTCAGTCCTGAGCAGCATGCACCAAGGGACCCTGCATTAGCAGGAAGTTTGGATAAGATGACCTCCAGTGATCCCTACCAACGTGAACCATTCTCTGTGGGTGAACAAGTTTGAGATTCCAGGTGTAGGACTTGACCCAAATGAAGTGGAAAACAGTGAGGAGAGTGAATAAGGGTTGATATCCTGTACAATTGATAGGCATGTTTTTGTAGTTTGCTGGCACCCATTTTTGCCTGTTTTATGCAAATACACAGATAATTGAGTAAATGGGTATGAACCTGCTGACTTTAGTGTAGCTGAACTGCTTCATGTCTGGTGGAGACCTGGCCTGTATGTGAGACAGTTATCTAATCAAACTGAAAATAGTTAAAAAGCTGCTTGGATCAATTTTTGCTATTTGATCTTGGAATACAAACATAGGAGAATTAAAATTAAGTAGCTTTAATAGATTTCAGTGATTGTATTGTATTGATTTGCTGCTCGTATTATGTGAATCCTGGAGGTGTTTTACTTTGTGTTATTAGGAGAGCTTGGGTCTTTATACCATAATGCTGTGTGGTGTCAATACTGCCTCTGCCTGTTGAAGAGAGGGTGCTGGAATTCTTGGAGCCTATTCAGGAGTGCAATGTGTATATTATGAGGGACACGGTGGTCTTGTTTGAATAAACTATTCATCGATAAGATCAGCCATGGTAATTAGCCAATTGCATTGCAAAATCCAGAATTATGTGCACCTGCATTGTGCTGATTAAGCCAGGGATGTCAAAAACATCACTTGTAGTTAACAATCTCCTGGTTGCCAGCTGCCAGCTCGGGAATTAATTTTCTTTAAAGGGCAGCTTTCTGAGCTACAGTAAATCTGTCCCAAGTTTGAAGATATTTAAAGTAAAATTCAGCAAGTCTGCTTTCAAAAGCAGTTATGCTGTTTTGGTTTTTCACCTAATGTAATGGAGGGAAAAGTGTCCAATTTAGTGTGCTTGAACCATGAAACTGGAATGCATTAATGCCATTCTGGTTTATAAACATGGTGTTTGATATTCCAGATAACATTTCTAAAAACAGGCAAGAAAGTGCTGAAACACTTGGGTAAGCAGTCAAAATGCAGAATAGGGTATATGAACCTACAATCATAAGATCAGGCTTTAGTAAAATTTGTAATGCATCTTATTTGGGGTGAGCTGTTTGACAGCTACTTTTTAAACACTTGGCACTTATGTAATACTTTACATTTTCTAATTAACAAAGCAAAAATAGCAAGGTGAAGTCATCCCACTGAAATCACATGTTGATGCAAACATTATAAAAATACCAGCCTGTGGAGTGAGGAAGAGAAGGATTGACAGTACTTTTAAAAGAAACTGGTAAATGTTGATCTTAAAGGCACTGTTTTTACTGGAACTGATCTGTGGAAGACTGACAAAAAAGATAGCAATGTGCACGCACCTCTCCTCCCAGCGTGGTATATAGGTGTTTGTTCCAAATCAAGGCTGTAAAAGGACTGGCATGACCTTTGAAATCAATGAGGGAGGATGGGAGCAGTAATCAGTCCTCAGTGTTCATGAACAGGAGAAAAGCTCTGTCTTCTCTGTACTTCAGCAGCAATTTGGGAAGAGTCACCACTTGAGCCAATGACTGAAGTGCAAAAGATGCTGCAACAACGCTGAGAAGTGGTGTAGTGGTGGTGTGCTATGAAGTGTGCTCTGCTGGGTGGGAGTAGAGAGTTCAGTCTATAAAGGCCAGCTAAAATTGCTGGGAGAGACATGGTAGCCTTAGCAGTAATGTGTTTATATTATCTTCTTAAAGTAAGGGCTTGATCTTGTGCATGTTTCTTTGTTCATTAGACAAATTGGACAAAGAAATGGGTTAGTTTCCCTTCTGCCTGGGCTTCTAATATATTTGTACTGCAGGGGATATCACAAAGTGTTTGTTTCTGCCAGCTCTGTGCTGATGCATCCAGTTTCAGTCGTGTAGTTGTGAGTGTGCCAGCACTAAAGCAGATGCTGTGTGGAAATGCCTTATGCTTCTGTTTTATGTTCAGGAGAGGAACCAGAAATGCCTGTCTGCAGTCTTGTATCCTCATATATAGAGACTAGAAAACACTTTAATTTGGGAACTTGTGGTTTGATTGTCATGTAAGAAATTCACACCTCTTTTTTTCCTTGCAAGTGCACATCTCCATAATCTATGCTGATTTTTTTTTTAAATTTTTTTTTTTTTTGCTACTTAGTTTTCTCCTGTGAAGCAGAAGCTGAAAGTGTTTTCAGTCAGGCAGCTATAAAACAAAGTGCAGACACACCATCTGGTTTTGTAGTAATGTCCTCTGTCATGCCAAGCAAGATTAGACTCTTAAGCTTGAACAGGAGATCTGCAGGTGATAGGTGTTCCAGTTAAAAGCATTGCAAGTGCTTCCTTTTCAGCTGAAAAAGTAAGCACATGTTTGGAAGGATCAGTTGGCGGGACTATGCTCCACTGGAGATCTGCAAACAAGGTCTGATCGTCTGGTCACGTTGGCAAGCTGGCAAAAAAGGAAATTCCATGTCAAAGCTTATAGATAACTAGAAAAAAATACAATGTAATTTTTATTCAAGTCTTTTTTTATTCTGTAACCATTTCACTCTTTATACAGGTGCATAATGGGCCCACCTGAGATCAAAATTCCATGTGCTTTGGTATTGTGTAAACACCCAACAAACAAATTAGTCTAAAGATAAGTGACATAGGATCAGAAGTGACATAAGGTCACATGGGAGTGAGGTGATCAACTTGTCACCTAGTGGTCATTGGCAGACTTGATACAGGTTCTGCTGCTTTCTAATGCAGTGCCTAAGCAGCTGGCATCTTCACTGTATACTATTGCTATGAATCATTCCTTCTCCAGAGACAACGGTTTGATTTTCACAATTTCAGAAGCCTTGTGAAATCCTTCTTGGGAAGTAATGTGATATGTTTAAAATGAAACTGTGTTGGCAAGCTGGAAACTTAATCTCTTGAGTCATCAGATGTATGAATAAAGTACTCGGCCTGAAAACTTGGGTCTGTCTTCATCAAAACTATTTACAGCATTGTCATTGATTTCTGGGTCTTGAGATGCCTAGGTGGAAGTTACTTCTATTGCCACACACTGTGAACTCAATTGCTGTAAGAACCCAGGCTGACCTTTTAATTTAATGCTGGTATTAATAATTCTGTTGTCAGAGTTCATGTGATCTGTGAAACAGAATGTGATCTTCAGGGATCCAGTGGAATTTCTTGTTAATCAGTATGATTTCCATGCCTGGTACAATGGGGGTTGAAACTTGTTCACTCTGTATGGTGCTGCTAAATGATTTTGAAGTTTCTGCACTGAAAATCTTTAGTTGGTGAATTCATGGGAGAAGGAAAAAGGTGCTAGTTCTGGTGTCAGAGTGCCATGGAAACAGATGTTTACTGTGTTCCTTCTCTTTCCAGACTGAACAGCAGTATTGTTAGACCTGATGTTTTTAAATGTAAACACCAAGTCAACCTGGCTCTCTGCAGGGCAGAACTTCCCTCTTTTTACTCATCAGTCATTAGAGTTAGACTTATCTGGGTATGCTCTGTAACAGTGAGCTTGACCTGGAAGGGATCAAGGTCATGCTACACATTGCCATCATCTGAAGTAAGAACTGAGATCTTAACCCCTTCAAACTCTGCTTGCAGAGCAAGTTTTTTTCTTGTCTCCAAAGTGAGTAACTGATACGAGAAAGTTGTAATGCGCACCTGGCTGTAAGCACTGGGACTAGAGGTAAAAGCTGAGTTTCAGGAAAGCGCAGAAGATAGTGTATCTGCCTCATCTGAACCACACAAAGGTGCAAGTTCATATGGATGACTGGCTATTTTAGTATCTTCCTGGGAGAGTTGCATTGGAGTAGAGGGGGCCATCACTTCTTTTCCACATTGCTCACTGCTTGGCCTGAATTATTTGGTGATACTCAGCCATCCAGTTTCAGGCTGTTAATGGCCTTTCATTGCGTGGACATTGAGCTCCAGTGCTGATTGAAGAAGCTTCCAGGATCCTTAGATGACCATAAAAACTATTGACTAGGAAATAAAGCAGCTCTTAATTAACGGGCTTGTAGTTTGATTGTCTGGATTCATATTTGTCTTTAGGAACATGAGTGGTAACTCCGTATCTACCTTGTGAATGTGTGGGGAATGGTCTTTGATGCTTTATATTTATTTGTTTTGGGGGTTTTTCTCTTGCAGCTGTGTAGGGTCATCTGGTAGCTTTTGGAGAGGCCAAATTGCAACGTAAGCGAGTTTTGCTTTTCTCTTTGTAGATGCTGGCCAAAGCAAGTGTCGATTAGAGAGAGCTCAAGCACTGGAACAGGCCAAGAAGCCTCAGGAAGCGGTCTTCATCCCAGAATGCAATGAGGATGGATCGTTCATGCAGGTAAAATTTCTGTTTGCTTCATTCAGCCAGGCTTCAGGTGTCTGTGGGAGATGGAGTGTTAAGGCATGAGCCAACTGATCGTAGCAGAGTGGGTGCACACTCTGACTCAGTTATCCAGGTAAAAATTTGAAAGCTGGGAACTTCTTTAAGCAAATGCAAGTTTTGAGTCAGTGACAATACCTTAAAAGACATACACATATGCAATAGCATCCACTCCAGTGCAGTACAGAAACAAATGGCATTAATCTTCAGCATTGCGTAGAAAGAAAAACATTTGCAGGGGAGGTCAATTTTTCCATGAAGAGGAGCTGTAAAGCGAGCTGTGGCTTACACAGAGCAGGGTGGATGCAGCTGATTCTGTTATTAAGTCTGCTTCATCTGTCTCAGGAAAAAAAAGCAGTCTATTCAGCCTGTTCCTTCTGCAGGGTGCTTCTTACACTGTGTGTCCTGTAGTGGTTTGGAGTACTGGCAGAGAGGAGATGAGACTGCTTTGTTTGGGTTTTTGATTCTTCACTGTTCAGTTGCTGAAGTTTGCCAAAGCAGGGTAGAAATGAAGAGTGATACCTGGTTCTGTTACCACTAGCATATTGAGTAGTGTCCTGGTGCTGACTGAACTGGCTGTTTAAAATGGCTCATGCACAGTTTCCTGACACAGTTTCATGTTGTCTGCTCAGTTTTGCACACATCTAAAAAGCCAAAAACCTGCAACCCTGTGACCTCCACTTTGTGGATTTAGCTAAATCACAGAATGTTTTTTGCCTAACCTTCCGTACCTCTAATACTGCTCTAGATACCTTCTTTCTTGGAGAAATTTTAGGATACATTGGTTGTTTGCAAGGTCTTCTGAAGGTAAAAGAAATTCCAAAACATAATCAATATTGGCTTAAAAAAGATGAGAAAGGCAGAGAACTTTGGAGTTGGTTCAAACATTTTGTGATGCCTGGGGGAATAGGAGAGGAAAGATTTTTTTTTTGTGATAATCCACCAATAGTTTTATTGCCCTCCTCAGCCTTACCCTTCCATTATCTGGTGTGTGGGAGTGTTTTTGTTTTGTTTTTGTTTTTTGATGATGAAGTGGGAAAAGTTGTATTCATCCTGCAAACTCTGCATGCTTCTTTAGAGCAGCATTATATTTTTGTACTGTATGGACCATCATGGGAAGGTTAGGATAAGAGAAGATGGCTGCAGTTTCTTGCAGTTTAACTGCACTTTCAATTGTTGAAATTTGATTTTGTGTAGAGCTTCTCAGATTGTGTTGGCACTGGAAGCTAATGTTTATAAAAGTTAGCTCAGTGGGCCAACATGGAACAAAGTGTTCCATGTTAAACTTAATAGTTCAAGAAAAAAGGGGTAAGGAAAGCAAACTTTGAAATGTTGATCACCTGTCCATCAACCTTTTGGAGAGGAAAGTAGGTGCAATTTTTATCCTTATAAGCTGGACTGATAGTATAGTTGATAAAGCTTTGTTTTAGACAGGTTTATTTTGAAGGTTGGTACCAGTGTCTGGATTGTGGAGAAGTTGCTGGACTTTTCCTTGGCACATTCCTTAGCCAGTGCTGGTTGCCAGTTGAGGGGCAGCATGAAACTGCCTACAAAAATTGTGTGGTGTCAGTTGGCAGCCAAGTGATATTTCACATTCTTCTCCGTTAAGTTCTATCTGTGAACACTGAAATGCTTTTGTTTTACCTGGCATGATGAAGGAAGCCTCTGATCTCTCTGTATCTGGAATTAACTGAAATTCATATAATTCCTTGGTTCATAAAAATACCCTGAGTTTCCCATACCTCATGAACTACCTTCATTAGTTATATTGCAGCATTTAAGGTAATTGTCCCTGCATAAGATTTAAGTGAAAAATAATGTCCAAGAAAGCTAACAAGTTTCAGCCTGCTTTTGAGACAAATATTTCCTTTACCTTCTGGTCAAAATTAATTAAATTTTGATTTTTAAAATGATGTATAAAGACTAGAATTTTGGTGAACAGTCTAAACAGTTTTGCTTCCAGCAACTCATGGATAGATCTCATCTGGTGGAGGTATTTTTGATACTGCATCTCTTGTGCAGAGAATTGATGCTCCTGGGTCCTGCTCTACAGGAGGCTGTGTTCTTGTGAAGTCCCTGAGGCCTTGCTGAAGTCAGCTCTGGACTGTTGTTATTTTATTCTGCTTCAATACCAAGAGTGTTGCTCCATCTAGACTCCAAAATCTCAGTCAGGAAGTCTACAACATAACAGCATCTCTCAATGAATTTTCTAGGAAAAATACCCACTGTGCTCTTCAACATGGAAACCCTATCCCAACAAGAGTCTAGGCAGATGCACATGTTTCAGGGGATATACTCTATGTAGAGTTGCCTAGGGAGACTTTTTCAACAGCTTTCCCCTTTCTGTGTAACTGTTATTGAAAGGGAGTTTTATGTAGAAGAAAAATTCTGATCAGAGAGGAAACAAAGATGAATGCATGTATTTAGACTATCAAATGTCTAAATTGTTATAGCATTCATTCAAGATGTAGATGACTTGCTTTCAGGTCATCTTGCTGAGCCTACTGAACACAGTAGATATTCAGGCCCACATTGTTGTCCTTGCCATCAGACTTCAAAAGAGTCTGATTTTTAATTTAACTAATTAATTAATTTTGGAAATTCTTGAAATTTTTGTAGGACTGAAAAACAAGAGCAGTACAGATGTGGGAGATTTGGTAGTAATAACTCTGTTCAAAGAACCTGCTTGGCCTTAACTAGATTGAACTCTTGCTTTTGTAGTTCATCATAATTATCTTGATTAGAAACTAAATTGCAATCACTCTGAGTAAACACTGAAAGTGGGGCTGTTCCTCTGAAAGCAGCTCAAGTTTGCCCTTTCCAGCTCCCAGAGTTGTACCCAGTTCAGTACTGAGTTTGGGGCTGGATCCACTGCAGATTGGATGGGGCTGAGGGGCGGTGATGAGAACAGAGCTCCTGTGCCGCTCTGTGCGCCGGAGCAGCGACGGCAGGAGGAAGACCGTGCTCACCTGACTTCCTCCTGCTTCCCTGCAGGCTTGGATCTACCACTGTTAGATGTGGCAACAAGGGTGAAAGGGAGAAGGGCTTAAAGGCAGAGGCTTTAGTTCAGCTTGCATTTAAACCCTTTTGTAGAGAGACATCATGCATGTCTTAAAACACTTGTATGATCTGTTTTCATTGCCTGTGAAATTTAGACCGAAAGCAGTGTTGCCACTGATTCTGTTGCTCAGCTGATCAGTTTTCCAGTTTTCTTATGCATGACTAGGTATAATGGGGTTTGTGTACTGCATCAAGAGGGGCTGGCACTTGTCAATTCCCTGGTTGTCATAACTGTTTCTATGCAACATGTGCTGCTTCCCTTATTGTTGAGTACATGTGTAGCAAAGATCTTATCAAATCCCCTTTTAGTGCTACTTACGCGTCTAAAAATGTGACGTGGGTTTGCAGGATGAAGTGGTGCCGCTTGTGGGCATGATGGGATGACTGTAAATGGTGAAGCAGACCTGATTAATTCCTCTGGAATTGCCATGTCTTTATATTTCAGTCTGTGTGGGGAATATTACTTCCTATAACAAAATCTCTCTACACTTAGCCCACAGTAATATAAGCAGGCAGATAAAATTTGAGTTAATCACAACATAAGAATGTTTGTTAGATACAAGTAATTTGATTAATTGTAGAAAACTGAGGTCACATACTGTTGTGCAGAACTGAACATGACTAAAAGCAGTTTGTGTTCCCAAGACTTTTGCCTTTTTGCTGTTATGCTGTATTTTCCATAAATGCCATTCCTTTTCCATGCTGCACTTAACCTGCTGTGATCTGTTCTTCATAAACAACAGGCACTAGTGGGTAATCTGCACACTTTCTTTTGCTGCCTAGTGCCATTGGGCTTGTTGCCATGGGCTGAGGGAGACTTGCATTCTTCATAGTTTTTCCCCAAGCAGTTTTTCAGAAAAGGTTGCTGTGATTTTAAATGGGATCTGTTTCAGACAGATTAATATGAACATGAATAATGTTAATCCTGCCTTGGGGGTGTAGTTTTGTGGGACTTTGTGGTATGTCTTGCTGTTTGCTGCCACCTTCCACTGTCTAGCTGTGGTTTCTTTTCCTCACAAGTATGCATACAACTGTCTGAGGGCAAATCTCCTTGAAGAGTTTCTTTGAGTTTAAGGTTCTTAAAATCTGGCTCTTGGTGCAGTTATGATGCAGCACTGAGATTTCTCTTAAAGTGAGTGCATCAGTCAAACCTGTGGTCTTATGACAGGATCAGTGAGGGGCTGACTATCAGAGCAGTTCTGCATTATCAGACAGCTTCCAGAGCATTACCACATCTCATAATATAAGTCTGCTTGGAAAGAGTGATCTACATTTTGGTCCATACCAGTAGTTTCATTCCACACTATGCTAATGCACATAAAAAGCTGTGTTTTCTCCCAGGTTCCCCAGTCAGCCCTTTCTAAAGATGTGGGGAACCCTTTCAGCCTTCAGTGGGACTTCATGATCCAAGTCTGCTCCTCTGTATTGGTTAGTGTAGCATGATGCTGGGCAGAATTACAAACACACTACTTAATACAGCAAGGTACTGTGTAGACATGTCCTTCATTCCCTGGATGCTGTCTGTTATTCCATTATTCAGTGCTCAGATTCCAGCAATACTAAGCTCTCAAAGAATTCACCTGTCCTTTTCAGAAGAACACAGTCTATCTTGCTAGATTAAAAAAGCTCTTTATAAAGCTGTTTTTTAAATGGTAGGTAGTTCTGACTTTTTTTATTAAAAGACATCACTTGTATAGAAGTTAGAAGGCAGCTGTAGCTTTCCATGAGTATTGCTCTGCAGGTTTGCTACTCAAACACTTGTTTTCTTCCTGTGGCTTTCATTGTGTTTCTCATTTGTAATGTATGTTGTGCTAAAGATATACCATGAGTGGGTAAAGAGGTAAGAACTTTGGTTATTTATGGCATTTCTTCAAAGAAGTACCAGTCGAGATAGCAAAGGAGCAAGTTCTTAAAGCCGGAGTGGGCATACTTAAGGAAAGTGACAGGAAAGTGGACATACTTAAGGTCTTAGCTTCTTAGCTTCAAAATGTCACATTCTGTGTCAGAAGTAGAAAGCCTCTCTTGAGGACCCTTTTCCTAAACTAAAAATAATATGTGTCAGTGTGTGTGATGGGAATGCCCTTGATCACGACTAAGATTCTTTTGCTTCAGATCATTTCTTTCCCTGGTTATATGAATAGTGAAATTCCTGTGGAGCAAGCACTTCTTCAGTGGTGCATAGACTTGAGGGAGGTGGGTGCTGCATAAAGCCCTGGTGGGAATATTTGCACAACACCATTTCTGAAGAATTAAATATGAATGGAGAACAGAAAAAGTGACAAGGACAAGTGTTTAAGGAGCTGCAGTCCCAAAGAGGCTTAAGCACGAGATGCAGACTAATTCATAGCTCCCCTAAAATTGCCTGTAAAGGTAGGCAGGCTTCTGAGAATTATCAGCTGACTCTTAATGTAGCAAAAAGTATTACAAGATGCAGGATCTAAGCATTACAGCAAGACAAGTGAACTGGAACAGAGGCATCACCATGCAGAGTTAATATAAATAGCCATCAGACCAGCGTGCCGGTTGTGTACCGCTAACTTGGGTTCAGAGGACTTTCTAGCTGAGCCTCAAGGGCTTGAACAAAGGAAAGCCTTGATTAAAGAATTGCTGTGTCACACTGGCTTCTGCTCCCTGGGTCAGACTAGATGACCTACTGGCTTGGAGCTATTTATTTAGCTGTTTTTACAGTGTTTACAAGGAGCACCTGGATGCAACCAGGATTTGGAGCCTTGCCTGGTGCTGTGAGTGCAGTCAGTAGTTCTGCTGCCTGCCCTTAGCCTCAGCAGTGCCATTCAAAACCTGGGTGAGTTTCTTCTTTTCTCATAGGAGTATAGCTTTCAATACAGAATGAATGTTCTTCCCTTCTCATCTCTGCTCTCCATTGTGGGAGGAGTCAGGAAATGTTTGTTTGATCTGTGGTGGGATAGGAATGGGTTGCTAAACATTTCAGCTGAACAGCAGTGAGAGGCTGGTCTGAGTGCTGCTGTTCCTGTGGTCAGCCCAGTGCTTGCCCAAGATGCTTTCAAGTCTCTTACAGCAAACTACCTCTTCCTGTAACTCCATGGAAACTGGTTTCAGCCATCACAGAATTGCTGCTTTGCCTCTGTTCTCTCTATCATATGGGTATACAATTTCTCTCTCACTTCCAGTTTCTATCTGAGCAACATCCCCTTGATCCTCCTTTGTCAAATAGTTATAAAGGGATGTTCCTTGCTTGTTTAGAATCTTTACTTTAGAAGCTTGCTTCTTTAGAAGCTTTACCTGGGAATCAGGTTCTGGCATGGCCAGTGACATACTGAAGAAACCCAAATAATGTCTTCTTTTTCCCCTGAGGAACTTAAGAGGCAGAGTCATTGCCCAGTGACTACTCTTTAATGTTTACATATTGTAAGGAATTTTATGAGAGCAAGTGTTTAATCATATGGCCAGTACATTGGCTGCTGTTTGATTTCACACATTGTAATGGCAGGGTGGAATAGAGAAGCTGCTGCTACACTTTTAATTTGAGGAGTGGTGATAAGGAGCAATTTTTCTTGGGTTTGTCCCTCATGCTTTTCATCCTTCAGTTGAGACACAGGTAAGTAAGATGTCCTATCTCTCCATGAAAAATAGGAACAGTGTCCTTCTGCATGATCAGGGATTTGGCTGCTTGCAGTGCTCTAAAATGCAGTTGGATTTTTTTTAATGTAGATGTTTATGGAGAATCTGTAGAAGACCTCAAATGATTTACAGGTTTTATTTTTCTGATTTCCTATTACGTAACTTACTGTTACTTAATGTTCAGCTGTTGGACAAGTGTATATTAATCTGAGATACCAAATTCTGTCATGTGCCTTTGCAGCAGTAACAGGGGTTCTGTAGCTGCAGCTTGGTTAACAATCAACTCTGTTAAGTATATAAGATTGTATTTCCTCTGCCTCAATGCTTAGCTTTAGAAGACTGGGCCTAAAAAGTCAAACACACTTTTTCTAACATGTATTTTGATAGAGTCAAAATTAATAAGTGAAGATTAGATCTGTGCAGTAAACATTTGTCATGCTTGCATACTTACTCTTCTGATGATAAGTGCTTAAAAATTTCACTGCTTTGGGAGTAGGATGAGAATGAGGTTGAATTTTGGGTTGACAACTGAAATTTTATTTAGCAATAAAAGCTCAATTGTAAGATAAATGGAAAATTTTAAAGTAAACCCCCAAATTTTGGATATTCATTGCTGGAGGTGCTCTGAAATAGTCGACATTTATGTTTGTTTACACACACTGCTTAGAAAGGGTACTGGATCAGCTATTGCCTTTACACTTTTTTCAGTGTCATACCAGTCCTATGTAAGTGATGAAGAGTATACCTTCCCTCCCAGCCTTTAAGCTGCAAACTCTAGGCTGTAGGCCACTGTTGTTATGACCCTAAATTGTACTGAGACCTGGTCAGGTATCATGGTGAAAGGTAGCGTGTCTCAGTGTGAAGACATTCAGGAAAAACAGCTGCACTGATTCTTGAGATTTCTGAAGTGCCCATTCTTCATGGGTAGCTGTCTGGCCTTTAGGATAATGGCTGAGATTTAATTGCAGTTGTTATCTGTAGAAGGGAAATCCTTTGGTACTGCAGTAAAACATGTGGTTGTGGTTGTTGTGAAAGTGTTGAGTGCTGTCAGTCTCAGATTTTTTTTTCCCCCTTTTTAATGGCAATTTCTTCCTTTTCTTAATGGCAACATGGGGGAAGAAAAGGTCATGGGAGATAGCAGTCCAATGAAGACTAGCATTTCTTAGCCTAGTTATTTACAAAATTACTTCACTTTTTTATGGATGTAATGTGCTTGGCTTGCATAAATGAGTGTATGTAATTCATAGTTTTCCACTGAGGTGTTACATAACATACTCCTAGTTAATGCATCTATCCTGAATTTGTGTCAGTACATCTTTTTTGGACTCCTTTGCCATGTACTTTGTTATTTTTCTGAAGGTTTGGATAAAAGACTATCAAGTGACTAATACTTGAGTTTTTTAAATGCTGGGTACACTGAATTTTTTTATATAACATAATATGGAATGGTCTTGCCCTACAAATTTGAGACCCTATCCTGGCATTCAGCTCTATCCCTTGGTAGGATTTTTACAATTAATGCTCAAATGTAAAGACAGCTTCTTGTGCTGTTGGGAATGTAGTCTTGTGTGTGTGTGTGTGATCAGCGAAGATAAACTCTAAACACAAATCTGAGCAGTTCCATCACATTTGTTTTCAGTGTTCAATTGATTACATTGAGCAATAACAAATATTTTCTAATTTGATTATTGCTTATTATAGTCATGGTACTTTTGAGTAATGTGCAATCAATATTGTGATATATTGAGAGAAGAAAAATGAATCTGCAAATAGCAGTGACAGTGACAGCAGTAACATGGGTACATGAGATGACTGTTGATTTTGGCTACTAAAAGTAAATGCTTGAGGCAAAATGAATGATTTGCACTTTAGTAAAACCCAAGATAAACAAGTAAAACCCAAGATAAACATGACATACTGTGTTATAATTGCTCTTAGATCATGTTTTATGTGATATTCAAAGCCTTTAAAAAAAACTGTCATTAAGTCTCTGAACAAACTTTGCTACCTTAGGGCATTGAAGCCAGCTGTCAGCGAGGGGGAATGACTGGTTTTAGTCTGAAGGATCCCTAATGAGGGGACCAGCACAAACACCCCATCACTCATCTCTTCTATGTGAAGAGGACTGGAATTGGAAATTGGTTTCAATGAACTTGTTTGGAAAAAGAGATAATGAACGGAATTAATTTTACAAGTAAAATAAAAAAGGCAGTCTCTGAAATGGTCTCATTTCATGGCTTTTTTTCAGAAATGTATTGAAGCAGCCATCTCTAGTTTATACTAACAGGACGCACTTCTATACTATTTCAAGGTACTGATGTGCACATTTAACTACAGCTGAAAGTATGCTTGTTAGAAGGAATTTTGGGACCTGTTAGTATTTACACAGATGCCTGCACAATGATAGTTTTCTTTTCTCTCAAAGATGTCAAAGGCATCCTGAATTTCATACAGTTGCTGGCTACTCTGGAAGCTGAGGCAAAGTCTGTCATTAGATTTGTTAGGCTGAATGCAATTTTGGTGGTGCTGAATTAATATCTCCATAGATGTTACTAAGATCAGTCTGCTATATCAGGACTTACCTGTTCTTACTTGAGAGGTTCGGTATCTGAATTAGTAATTCTGGTGTCTTTCTGTGGTGAATGAAGGAACTGGGCAACTCAAGATGTTCAGTTCAGAAGTAGAGCTTTAAAGTCAATCAACATCCATTTTATACTGTGTACCTTTTGACTCACTAGAACCTTCATAAAATGTTCTTAAGTCCATGTCAATGTATGAGGAGCAAGCATGTTGGATCTTGCTCCTGCTGTGTAGTTTGACATAGTAACAGAATAGGGCTTAAATCCATCTGGAGAAGGTTTGTTAACCAAGTCAGTATTGCATTTTTCCAGCCATGTTACTGAACGAAATGCTTCTGAAATGGCTACAGATGCTGCTCTCAAGCAGTGGCTATGGAATTTGGGTTAGGGTGGCCTTTTCATAACCCAGCTGGAATGCAGCGGGACAAGTTTTTAATAGTAAACAGTAAGTGGGATGTTACAGAGGGTGGAATGAGCTGAGACACAACTGCTGCATCCCTCAACTGAAGTGTTCTCATGATTACTTGTAACTTCTTTTGTCTCCTGAATTTCAGCTACAGGAGTTGGAGTAGGAGCAGTCTTTGGGTGGGGGGGAGGTGAGGGAAGAAAAAATGATGATATCAAAGGTAGTCTTCTGTAAGACCTCCTCATTCTGAAGCATGTGTTTGTGATACCGCTGGGTGGGTCTTCCAATAAGATGCTGAATTATAATAAAGTGGTTGGTGATAGAGTGAGAAATGAAATGCCTGCTCTTTGTTTTATTAAACAGGTGCAGTGCCATACCTACACTGGATACTGCTGGTGTGTGACACCTGATGGCAAGCCTATTAGCGGCTCTTCTGTACAGAACAAAACTCCTGTATGTTCAGGTACTGTGGGAGTGGCTTCAACAAATACTAACTTTATAACCAAAGAGGATTGGGGTGAATGCATCCTTCTGAGAGAGCCCAATCTTTTCAGGTGACTTGGCCAGTTTGCCCCACTTAACACTGCACTTTAGGCTCTGGCATGTCCACCCTGCAATTAGGATACAGACACTTCTGCAACATTCAGTAAGAACAACGACTAAGGTGACAATCTATGGCAGCCAAGGCAAGAGTCAGTGTTGCTGGGTACACCAACACCAGAGATTTGCTGAACAGATGGGATACCTTTTTTCCATGAGCTATATTGTAAAGAAATGGTTCTTGGGCTGTATTTAGCAGGACATGGAGTAATTTTTTGTACAGAGTGATTTCAGTTAATTCCTTAAGGTGGTTCTGTGCAAAACTGTCACTTTCTGGGGTCCTGCTGTTATAATGAATTTGGATCTTTTGACCACGTTTCTTAGTTTAGGATCCCTGTGTTTGTGTTGTGGGGTGGGCAGCACTGGGTTTGCACCACAGCTCACAAGAGGGAGGTCCAGACCCAGGCTGTTACTCGTGTTTGTGAAGTGATGTGTTTCTGGGCACTCAGCCTGACATTACTTTGTCACCCAGCAGTTTATTGAGACCAAATCCACAAGTTTCTTTAAAAAAGAGTAATGTTATTTTTATTTCTTCTCTGCACCATTTGATATGATAGTCCGTGCTCAAGTCGAATGAGATTGGGCTCTAGATTTTCATATGGCCCTGATCAACAGTGGTCTAGCTGTGTGAGCTGTTGTGAGCAGTGCTGCTGTGACAGCACCACAGGTAACATAGGCAGGCTTGGGAAGCTGTTCTGTACTTTGGGGAGAATTGGAGGGCAACACTGGAATTGTGCTGCCCTTCTCACTTTCCTCTCTCCCCCTCAAAAAATTAAAGAAGGAAAAGGCAGTAAGCATAGGAGTGTGTTTCTAACTTGTTCAGTGATGCCACATAAGCACTGCTGCTGTGTCTGGCTTCATGCTCTACAATCTGCACCTCAGGGGTTTTTAGTATAGTACTTCTCCCACACCCTGCAGCATTTGCCCTTTAGGTAGGAGCATGACAGCAGTCAAACCTTTGGGATTTTGAATTTTTCTTGCCTTATCCAGTGTCCTCTTGACTGTAGAGTGTTCTGTGGTAATAAGCAAACTTGCACTTATTACTTGTGGTAATAAGTGACTTGCATAAGGCTTTGAGTGGGAGAGCTGTCTGAGAAACAGTGAGCCAATGTACCTTGAGAAGATGCTTGGTTTTTCACAGGCACGTGGAAAGAAAAGAATATTAATATCTTATTTTAGTGTAAGGTGCAATCCTACAGTAATTTGGCTTAAACCTTTTGAATATGACTTTATGACACCATTTCCAGTATATCATTTTGGTAGGGCATGTTTTAGACTTTTACTGATCTATTCAGTTGGTCTTGTGCTGTTTATAAAATCGTGTGCACAAAAATGAAGTCATGTTGTACTGTAGGACACAGATGTTAGATATGTGATGACTAATACTGAGTTTGTGCTTACTATTTGTAATTCAGCAGTAGATCTGTGATGAACTGATCTGCAAGTGAAAGTGTCCAGGCAATAGTTTACCTTTAGAGTTTGTCTTGATCAGATTCTTGGGCCTGTCAGAGCTGCCTTCTTTAAAGCTGACTTTTGATTCATCTTTCCTGAATGTTCAGTAATCACTGGAACTGTTTAGTAATGGTGCATGGAAGAATCAGTTTCCTGTAAATAAAGCTATGTAAAAAAAAAAAAAAAAAAAAAGCTTGTCATAGATTTTTATACACTTTGGTAATGGATTAATTTGAAAAGCTTTTATTACCTGTTCAAGTTTTAGTAGAAAACTGTGATGAAGCACTAAAGTGGAATGCAGAAGCAAGCATAGAATCATACATACTATGTGCAGATCTAAGTTATAGTAAACAACACAAAGTGTGTTCTGTTCAAGTGCATGCTTATTCAGTGTCTCATTTCAAACAGCTGGGGATGTTCAGGGGTTGGTTGAAATGCATTTTCTGCAAATTGTCCCACTTAATCCCTTTCCTCTAGAATACTGTGCTTGCATTCCCTGCACACTCTCCCCATCTGCTTTTGATTTGCTCTTCCTGACATTTGCAAATGAAAGAAGTGACTCTTACTGATCTTTCCTTCTTGCCCTTGGATTTATTCCAAGTTTCTTACTAGCATAATGCTCTGTTGAGGTCTTTCAAATCACTAGATCCAGCTACTAAAGATTTCTTGTTTACCCTTATCCCAATTTAATGTCTTAATGCATAAAACGTCCTTATACTTTTCACGTTGACTGAAGCCACAGGCTCTCTGAGTCTAAAATGGAGCTGTGGACAAGTATAATAGGTGCTTTATGAGTTGAGATATTGACTGTATTATTGGGACATCATATGCTCTGTGTGATCGTGCAGCATCTAAATGGATGTCTTTTTTTCTTCTTTTTTTTTCTCCCCTTTAGGTTCTGTAACTGATAAACCATCAAGCCAGGGTAATTCGGGAAGGAAAGGTGAGTGGAGTCCTGTGCTTCACCAGCTTGTTTTGTAATAGCAGCTGCCCAGCCAAGTCCTTTAAGATAGCTCAGAACATGGGTTCCTAACCAGCTCCAGGGTGCAGAGGTGGATGTGCCACTAGAGCTCCCCTTCAGGAGGAGGAATAAGATGACTGTTCTGCTCCCTGTGGAGTAGAAAAGGGTGTGCTCTGCCCTGTGCTTCTCAGCTGAGTTGAAGTACAAGAAAGCTGAGCTTCCCAAAGGAGTGGCTAGTCCAGAATAACCTCTGCTTGTTCACCTTGAAGTAACATACTGAGCATTTCTCAGTAAAATCCCTAGGGATTAGGAAAGCTGTCAGTATGATTTGTACTCCAGGAAACAGGAGTACCAATGTCATGGTTGTGGCTTTGTATGCATTGAAAGTTGGAGTTTTTTAACAGTGCGTAAAACCCTCTGGCCACATGTGCAGCAGTGCTGGATTAAACCTTAGCAGTGCTTGGAGACATCACAGGCATTGATTCTTCTTCTTTACACTCCTGTCTTCAGTCCTTGCCCTTCCTCAGCAAGGCATTAGATGGGTCATTGTTCTTCTCCTGTGAGTATTCATAGCTCTTCCCCGTGTCCTCTGGTTTGCAGTCACTGAAGTGGCTTTGGGAGGGTTGACTACTGAAGTATACATTGAGAAGCAATCAAGTATGTCTTTGGGCCTTTTCCACACCCTAATTTTCAGCCTTTTCCCCCTCTAGCCCCAGTGGTGAGTCAACTTTTGAGTTTGTCTCTGTACTCCAGGAAAACTGTGCTGAATGCATGCTCACTTCTGCTGGTGAGGATGAATGCTCTTTCCTGGGAGAAGTTCCTGTTTTGATAACCAAATCAGGAGTTTTAGTGGTAGGTCTCTAAACCAGTTATTCCTGACACTTCAAAACCAAAGAAAACACTGAATGTGATGCCAGTACTTTGAGGGACATCTTCCATGCTGGGAATGTCAATCAGGTCCTGAAAACACTTAATAGGGATTTGATTGCTCTGTTCAGAGTAGGGATGTATTTTGAGCATATCTGCTCTCCAGCCTATTGCTTGTATATAATAGCTTAAGAAAAGGTGAGGAGAAGAAATATGCAAGGAAAACTCCTTAGCTGAGACTGACTGCTGAAGCCTGTTTCTTATTTTAGGTAAGGATATGTCTCTTTAAACCTGTAATTATGCATTAATGTGTAATTGGCACCTGAACACATGGTTATAATTCTGTTAATGCAATCATTGCCAGTCTAGCCTGAAGTACAAGCAAACCAAATAGCTCTTGAAATCTGCATTATTTTTTAGTTATTTGTAGGCTTTTTACCTGGGTAGTCCTGGTCTGTTCTAGAATTGAAAGCAGCTGACATTGGATTTCATGAGAAACAGGAGCAAAAGGGGAAAACATCTGAACTTGTTTTTTCTTCCTCACTCCCTTTATTAACTCAGAGGTTGCAACATGCAAAAAGAAAACTCTGAATTGTATGAATTAATTTAAAATTTGTTATATAAATTGATTCTCCTTGGTGCTGCCTGTGGCATCCTGTTTCAAGGCTGGTATGCTTGGTCATGTGGCTGCAGAAACACCCTGTGCAGTAGCTGTCAAAGGGGAAACGTTTCACTTTCGGCCAGCATAGTTCAAGCAGTCATGTAAACGTTCTGAATCTGTTGTATCTGCTAGAAATGCACACATAAGCAAGTCTGGCCCTATTCCATCATGTTGTTAGAAAAATACTTATGAGCAGCTTTTAATGGGTCTTTTAAAATCAAGTGGGCTTTTAGAAACAGTAATAATTTTGTTTAAAGTCCGATGGACATAGCATTACTTTTTCATCTAGTGGTGAAAATGACTAATCTAAAAATGGATTTGTCCTTCTTATCAGTGTTTTTTCTTACCTTAAGTTACCTTGATTCAAAATTCCAGTATCAGGTCCTGTTGGAAAGAAGCTGGAATCAAGAACAGCCCGGTTTTCTTGAAGCAAGGTGGTTGCTGCAGGTCTGGCTTCTCTGAAGACTGATGGCAAGCCAGCATGCACATAACCATTTATTCTAGCTGAGTGTTCAGTCACTTGTTGCAAAGATTGCCCTTTGCAAGGTGACAAAAAGGGCAGGATGAGGAGAGGTCCTGGGACCTGGGTCAGTGATGACTTTTCTGTTGTAGAGGCACAGCCTGGAAACTTCTGATATTTCTTTGGGCAACTGCCATCTGATTTGGGAGCTTTTGGAATTTTCCCATTGCACAGCAGACTCCTCCCTCTCTCCATCCCTGAGTGAGGGTCTTATAGTCAAAGAGCATATCTGGCACAGAATAGGTACTCTGCGGAAGACAAAGAATAGCTAAGACTTTCAAAAGTTATTTCTTTCTTCTCATTCATACAGGAATGTAAAATATGAGCTAATAAACTTCGTGCCTTTCAAGTCTTCAGGGCAAAAGGGTGGAGGCTGCTCTGCCTTAGAAACAGTGTGGATGGGTAGGCTTATGCTGCTGGGTAATAAATGAAGGCTTTACTAGCATATTAGCTCTCCTTTAGAGGAGGCAAATTAATGTTGGAAGGACAAAAAGGCTGCTTATTGGTAATAACTCTTTCTCCAGATCTTTTGCCTTCTTCTCCTTCCTGTTTAACTCTAATTTCTGGGGCTCAGAAGGTATGTTGGAGTACCAGAAGATGTGAGGTAACCTATGATTACACTCACAGGCTCTCTCGCTACTGAGGAGAAGAAAACAAAATGGCTTTGAGTTCATGTGACTTGGCATGTAGTTCCAGAAGTGGTTCTGTGGAGCTTTCTGCAGAGAACAAGCAAGCATGCTGCCAAGAGATACTTTTTATTTTTAAATTCCATGCTCTGGTTATCCATATTTACATTGCTGCTATTGCTGTATGATGCAATGCCAGTTAGTCATACTATTCACCCCATAAGGTAATTTAAATCAAATTAAGTTGGCACCAAACCTAAAACTTTAAAATAGGCCATATTGATTTGTTCTGTGTCTGAGAAGTGTTCAGTTGCTGGAAGGCAGAGCAGACCTGGGCCTGGGGAGATGGAGGTGTGTTTGCATGAGGTGGAATGGAAACCCAGGCCCCCCAGGGCATGCCTGCTTTGTGACTTTGCAGCTCAGACACCTACCACTGTCCTTTTTGTGCTGAATTTGTCCCACGAGTGAAGACAAAGTTCCCAAGAACTTTGCCAAAGAATGTAATTATTCTTCTGTGAGATTAGAATATCCAGAACCTGCACATTTCTGTTACTCTTCGTACAGTCCTTTCTCATGAGGAGCTTCTTGTATTAATTTGCTCCAGTTGCTGCTTAGTTTGAAGGGCCTGAGACAGTAGGAAAATGCATGCTGTCCTCTAGAGGTCTGGATCTCCCCAGTCTCTCCCAATAGGACGCTGTTAATGTTTTAAGAAGCAGTGAAAGGCATCCTTGGAGCCAACCTCACTGGATTTCTTCCCTGCCTAAAGAATGCAGAACATTCCTTTCCAGCCACAGGGAAATTGTGCCATACTTTGAGACAAAAGAAGTAAACATGAAACAAAACAAAGTTTTATTTTCTTTATCTGGGAAGTGTTGGGGCTTTAGCTCAGATCTAGCATATTGCAATCAGGAGCAGTGTCTTTTACAGTCACCAGAAAGATTTTTAAAGTACTCTGCTCAGGAGTCAGAGGGATGTAAAAAAACAGCCATGTAACTGTTGACTCTGTAAATTCACTTGGTCCACCTTCTTAAAACTGGAAACTGAGTGAAGAGTAAACCAACTGAAGGAAGTGGAAAAGGATGGTTGGTTCAATAATCTGGGATTTAAAGATGATGCAGCTGCAGGGTAAATTTGGGCTGGAGTACCTTTCAGTGTCAGTCATGAGGAGTCTTGAGTGGTATGAACTCCCTTTTTCTTTTATAAAGTCTTCAGCAGTGCAAAAAGTTCCAGGCCTGTTTTGACTTGTCTTGTTTCCCTATTGCAAAAGTTGACAGTAGCATCTGCAATTGCCTGAACAGTTGTTGGTGAAATGGAAGCTCTGATGGCCCTGCAGAAAGCAAAGCCCAGGTTGAGCTTGTTGTACATCTTATGTGTAGACATGACTTTTATGGAGCTGCAAAAAGCTTTTTCTCAATGAGTTTTGCAGCCTACAAGAAAACACTGAAGCAGTTTGAGAAACCTAAGATGAGCAACTTGAAATTCCTGCCAATTAAACATGTAGAATTGGGTTTCTTTTTGTGGGTGTAACTGTCAGAAATTAGTTTAAAGGCAGGCTTTGTTGGCAGGAAAATCCTGGGCTGCAATTGTGGGCAAGTTGGCCCATTCTGTGGCTTTTTTCGTGCTGTTTTCCAAGAGTCTTACCTCTAGAAAATGCTAATGGCCCAGTTATGCAGCCAACAGACTGAGCAATTTGAATCAGTAATGAGCCATTAGTGTGAGTCAGTAATTAGGCTGAGCGGTAAAGGGCGAACACTCTCCTCAGGCAAACCCAAGTGAAGGAGGCTTGTGCTGATGAAAATAAATGGAGCTGCTTGTACCTGGGGACCTGGAAGCTTTGTCTGCTGGTGGTGAGAAGTCAGGTGCAGCTGGCCCTAATTCACCTGCCCTCAGCCTGCAGGCACAGGAGCACATGGCCTCCACAGGGGCTCGAATGTCTCAAAGAAGACAGATAATACCTTGACAAAAACCATCAAATTGAAATGTGACTAAAGCATCACACTGGGACTTTGGTCTTCACCTTCTCCAGATCTTTCTAGATTCAACAAGGTATTGATCAAATCTGAAACACAACTGTGCTGTTACACAAATCAAGCTTCAACTGTGTCTCCAGCCTCATAAACACTGAGAAAATGCTTTGATGTCTTTAGCATCAAAGCTAAATTCTCTCTGGGGAGAAAGAGAAATATTGTGTGGCCTTCATCAGTAATACGAAGTAAATATAAGTTTACTGGGGCAGTATGAAGTCAAGTGATGGTTCTAGTTGGTGAACACCATCTTATGTTTAATTTTTTGCAGAACATTATCAGGTAGCAAGTCTGCAGTGCTACCCAAACAATTCATCTGGATCTCTTATGTTAAGTGTATATATTTAAATATAAAATATATACTAATTTAGAAATCCAGATGAAGGAGAATTTTCATGCAAGTATCATTTTCTGAACTGTTAAACTTCATCATGTAATATTCCTAGACCAGGACTGATGTGTTTTTCAGGTCTTTTATGGGTAAAATATACATGTGTGCTGAAAATGTGCACAAACAGTTTGATGCTTGTGGATAGAGCTGGGTGTGTAGTGTAGCTAAGTGGAAAGTCAGACTGTACTATACATAAGTAGTAAGTCTGCTTCCTGCAAGCAGCCTATTTGCTATGAGTGTGTGCTACAAGAGTGCTGCAAGTCCTTCAGATGTACAAAAGCTTGATTTGTTCTACCACACACTGATGGTGACAGTTTCTCAGTCTACCCTGTTAACATCTGATGGAGTTAGGAAACAATCTATGGGAGAAACATGAATATGTGCTGCTTTTCATGAAACTAGGATAAAAACTCATGTGACTGAGAAGTTATGGGGTTAACGTAAAAAAGACGGTCCTGCAATAGCCCAAGTGGGCTGTGAGCAAAATTTCTATAGATGGAATTGTAACATATAAGATTTTGCTTAGCTCCTCTTTATACTTCCAAGCAAACTTAGCAGTGGAATTGAAGTTTGCTTCCCTATTATAAGAATAGTTCTGTAAAAAATACTATTAACCTAATCAGTAGGTTTGCTAGCTTGTAAATAGTCAGAATTCTCTCTGATTCCTATTGCTATCTTTATACTCTATATCATCTACAAAATTATTTATTAAGTTCCAGTTAAATGTAACTGTAGAAAGCAAGTCAAGTTCACAGGTATGGTAGACTGTAGTTTGCCAACATAACAGATTTTATTAGATAGCAAGAACCCGGCTTTTAAATGGGAATTGTGATCAATTTTTTGAGAACAGAGGAATGTAATTTTACAATACCGTGTATATTGGATAACTTTTCCAGAGCAGAGCAATGTTCTAAAAAGCAATTAGATATATCACCTGCAGCAAACAGATTTTTGAAATATTAAAGTCTACAAGTAAAACTTCAAATTTGTTACATGAACAGTAGAACTAAAAACAATCCTTTTGGTTCTCCACATCCCTGCCTTGTCTGAAATTGTTTAGTTTTCATCAAGACTTTTTTGTGGGCCTCAGAACATATGTATCAAATTTGAGACTAAAGAAAGTTTCATTGGCGAGTATAAAAAGAAGGCAAATTCTGTTTTAAAGTGTATTTTGTTTGATACAATGCAAGAATTCTGCTTTCATCTATAAAATACCAGTTCCAATCGGTAGCTTAGTCTATATAATATGACTTAATAAAATTGTAGTTTACAAGTGTTATTATAGCAATCTACAGACAACTCCTGTCTGTAATGTCTTAAGAACAGCTGTAAAGGTTTTTAAATTATTAAGTCATAGTATTGAGCAACCTGGTGAGTAGATCTAATAAGTAGACTAACAATTGATTAAACAACATCTGTTAAGGTATTATTAACTGTTTATGTGCTATACATGGATTTCTGGTGTCAGATCATTACAGCTTGCAGAGAAATGGAATAAATTTGGGGTCTGTCAGTTGGTTTTGTTGTTAAAATACTTTATGTAGGCTCAAAACCTTTTCTCTTTTTAAAGAGTCGTTGACACTATGCTTCTCATGCTTTATACAATCTAGACATCTGAACATTAGTGTTGTTTTCTTCCAAATCAGAGTAATGCACCAGGAAATGTGTTTTGTTGTAGTGCAGGTGTTTGGTCAAGGGGCTGGAAATACTTTCAGCTCCTTTGCCCCATAAGCTCTTTCAAAGTTTCTCTATAAGAGAAATAAACTATGAAATTGTGATGGGAAAGCTTGAATGCATGCAGACCATGTGTGCCCTTAAATAAGGTAGGGAGAAGCTGGAGAGGCAACCCCAGTGTTTGTTCAGGTTCCTGAGATGGCACCTAGGGGAATTAAAGCTTCTTTACAACAGATCTATCTGGAATAATAGCTTTGCTCTGTGTGCTCATCTGGACTTTAGTTCTATGGTGGCAGCAAGGGAGCTGCACTGCAGAATGCTTTGATAAAGGCTAAGGATGGAAGAAGTCTTCCCACAGACTGAATTTTTCTGGGTGGTGTCCGTGTCTTTTATTACATGTTCCTGTGCTCAGCTTGGTGCTCAGTTTCTGATGGGACCTTCAGGTGCTGCAGCAAAGCAATTTGTGTAAGGACTTGACAGGTTTCATCTTGACTGTTCAGCTGCTCACAAATATGCCATTAAATGAGATGATTCTTAAAATCAGCTGTCTCTGGTTCATTTTGAGCAATGCATCTGTAGATGTCTGGCAGTCTGTAACTTGAGCATTGACCTTCACCTTAAAATAAAAATATTTTAATGTTGAGAATGTGTTGTCATTTATACTCTGTGTACACTAAGATGCTTTATTCTGTACATACACATTTCCTTCTGAAACACATTAGATCCTTTGGAGGTCCTTCCAGCAGCACTGTTACTAAGTCAGATTCCCTCTGTTCTCCTGTTCTCCATTACTTCCCTTATAGAGAAGAACTCTTACTTTGGTTTCATAATCAAATAGAAAACCTCCTTTAGACAAAATTCAGATCCTGAGGTGAATAAGCTGGGGCTATGTTGTTAGAGAGCAAAGTTGTGCTCACTCACTAAAGCTCTGACCACTCCTCTTTAATGATCCAGGGAGGAAAAAAACGGTGGAAAAACATATTTTCCCCCGCTCGCCTTTTCTTTATTTTCACACATGCAATACAGATATAACAGTGAGGTATCCATTCTTTGCCTGCAAGGAAATGAAAAGGCATATTGTAAGCCCAAGGCTAGTCTGGTTGTCAGCCAGGAATTAGTCCTCTAAAGGAGAAAGGGAGAGGGGCTGGCGAGAGAAGAAGCTGGAAATGAGGAGCTGGAAGGGGGAAAGTGCACTCTGAGATAGGTTGACTGCACATGGATAGAGGTGGAAGGGGTCTTGTGCTTCCTCAGCATGCAGGTGCTGGTAGAAAGGAAGGCAGCTTATACACAGACATGTGTCTGGGGGAGCAGGGTCAAAAATTTAGACTATTTACTTAATCCCTTGGAAAGGCTTTTTTCTCTTCTGTTTTCTTTTTGTGTTTAACAGACTGCTTTACAGGGGACACGTGTGGTAATTAACACATGCAGCTGTAGGGCTTCAGCCATATGTCTGAATTTCAAATGGCCATTGATCTGGGAAATTTGCTGCCGTCTCCAACCCCCCACTTATAGGCCTTGAAGATGTGGGAGAATTTATAGAGTCTTTACCTTGAAGAGACCAGAGCTGGAAGGAGAGGAGTGAAAGGGAATGTGAGTGATACTGGGGAGAGAAGGAAGAAAGTGTGGTATTGCAACCACACCCTTCCATGCCCCTTGCCCCAGCTCACCATATATTATCAGGCAGCTTCTGAAATGTTTCCAAAGCTAGAGATCTTGTTATTACTGCATAAAGCTTGCATAACAATTTTAGTATTCTTTTTCCTTGTTCAGCAAAGCAATCCAAGATCAGAATCACAATGTTCTTGTGGGCATTTAAGATGTGCTCCCTTTTCCACAGCTGCAGTTATCTGGGCTCCTGCACAGCCTAGAAGTGACAGGGTGGTAGTTGATTGTGGACCTTGAGCAGCCTTTCAGGAGAGGTAGTTGAGGAGGGAGTGTCTATTGGGCTATGTGGAAACAGAGAATACTTCACATCAAAGCAGAGGGTCCTGAAAAAAAAAAAAAAAAAAGTGATATATTGTAGGTAGAATAAAACCAGAGAGGCTAAACTAAACAATCATAAGGTGGTTGTTGCTTTTGCCAGCAGTGATCAGGCAGCTGTTGACAGTGCTATAGAGCTTTTTTGCAAATTTTGCTTGAAGTCTGGGGCAATGTCAAGTGCTAAAAATCTTGCTATGAGATATAGTGCCTTAAGCAAAATATTTCTTTGTGTGGAAACTTTTTTGCTCCCTGTTTTATTTCAAATGTCACTAAAGGCAGTGAGCCAAATGGAAGATGGTTCAAAATTAAGATACTGTAGCTTAAAATTCTGCAGTATCTATAATACTTGTAGTGTTTACAGGGTGAGATAAAAAAGAGTTATTCTACCAAGTACGAAGCTATTAAAAAGTTAAGCATCTCTTCCTCTACTTCCCCTCCTTAAATCTATTTTTAAACATTCTCGGTGCTAGCTATTGCTGGTTTCTTGATCTCATCACTCACTCCACAGTGTAAGTAATGCTGACACTTTGGAGGTGTTTCTGCTTTGGATAAAAAAAAAAAAGCCACCAACAAACATTCCTAACAGTCTATACTCCAGCTTTTGCTGACTGTGATTTACCCAGCATGTATAACATTGCTAGTCTTTGTGTTGTGTCTCTTCTCTCCAGTTTGCCTGTGAAGCTTAGAGCCAGGACTGGAGCAGCCATGTATTACGTTGCCTCTTCTAACTCATCTCCCTTTTCTCAGTTTATTACTACAGACAGTACTCTTTCTTGGAACAAGATGGCCTAACATCCCTTCTATGGATTGGCCATAGCTTTTCCAAATAATTTGGTTGTAGCCTATACTGACATGCACTTGAATACAGTTTTTATTACACAGATATAGAGCCCAATTCTACTTTATTCAGTGTTTATTACAGCTTATTTCCTTTCTATTGTTAATCTTCCTGAAGAATCAGGTTATTTCAATTCTTCCTCTCATCTTCATTACCTTGATCCTTTTCTGTAGGAAGAAAAAGGAAGTGCTGGATTTACAGCTGTATAATTGCTGGGTTGTATTTACCACAGCAAAGCTTTTCGATGCCATTTGATCTGTGAAGGTGTCTGCTGGTCAAAATGAACCTTGGAGACTCTGTTTTGAAACTGGGTGCCATCCCTGCAGCCAGCTGCCATTGGTACTTGGTAAATATGTCATCATTCTTCAGCAAATGTGTTAGGTAGCCATGATTTTTGGTAACAGGTAGTTTTTGGTGCTATGTGTTATGACCAGACCAAGAAAGCATTTAGTCCCCCTGATTCTTTTAGCTGGGTCTCCATTTCCCCTCAGGTATGTCTCTCAGTAGGGGGATGACATTAGACTCTTGAAGGACAGCTTAAATACACAGCTGAATGAAAAATATTCTTTGCTCCCATTGGGAGCCTCTTTCTGCAGCCTGTATGTGTTTTTTAGTTTTGAAGGCATTCCAATAGCCTTTCCAGGTGTTGTCATAGCTGGTTTTTTACACACTGAAATTGTTGGTGGTTCATAAGGAGAAGAGCCACCCTCCGTGGTGGTCGAGATTCATTTCTTTGGCTGAGCAGAACATGGCTAGCAGCTGTGAAACATCAGTCTGCAATGACAGGCAGGCTGAGATCCTGTCTGAAAACTTACCAGATGACGGAAGCAGAGCCTGGAAGCTGAGCTGGGACTCTGAGCTTTGTTCCCCTTCTCCTTTCTCAACAAGTAGTTGAACTAGAATGTTTTAAACCTTCTTACATTGCTGTAGAGGATGGGCTCATAGCTTGTCTGCGCTGTGTTCTGAGATTATCTTAATTATTCATTATTCATTATTATTGTGAAATAAACATACAAGTCACCGTATGGCACTTACATGTGGCATTTCTAGGCAAGCTGTTCAGTGGGGCTAATGGACTCTAGTCCATTAAAGAGGGATTTTAGTTTTGTCCCTGCTGCTGCATAGCTTATTTCAGAAGATATGTGAACGAAATAAAAGAATGAATTTTGAAACCCTGGCATTGAGAATATGGTCAGCTTTCAAGGTAAAAGTATTGTATAGCTTATACAGTCATTAAGAAAAAAAAAGAAAGTTTTTATTTTTAACTCAGTAAAGTAGCAGTTGGATAGAAAAATGTAGCAATACCAGGGAAATAATCCCTTCTTCCAAGAATTGCAGTACTTTACCTATGGTGGAAGGGAGGAACTGAGCTCAAAGGGAGAAGGGCTTGAATCTGATAGAGTGGAAATGTAGATTAAGAAAAATTACTTGTATCTTAGCAGCTCCCTCAAGAGCTTTTGAATGGATATGCAGGTTTGGGGGTTTTTTTTTCTTTTTTTTTTTTCTCCTTCTCCTGTCAATTTGAGCCACTCTGGGAGTGAACTTAAGGTTTTTGACTTAAATCAGAACAATTAAAATCACTGGCAATCTACTTGTCATTAAGACAGTGACATAACTGGAGGCTTGGTTCTGTAGGTCAGAGCTGATGACAAGAGCATATATTTCTAAGCCACAGGATGATTTCTGTCTGCTTAAGGAATAAAACTGCTGCTGGGATTGTTACAGGAGGGTGAGAATTATGAGTCTCTGAAAGTGGGGGAGGGCACAGTGGGGACAATGTCTTCACAGTGATTCCATCTTGATCAAAAATAAAGCTTTTTGTGGAAATCTAAAATGAAGATGATCTCAAAAGTAACATGACCTTTATTACCTGCTTCACCTTTTTAACAGATAAGGTTCAAATCTGGCCTTGGGCATTTATTTTCCTATTACTTCCAAATCTTTGAAGATACCTGTTTTGCCTTTTGGGAAGGAGTTTGTCTGTGAAGTCTGAAAACTGTAAAACTGCAATAAGGTAAATCTGTATGACAGGTCTTCTCTATTTAAGCTTCCCTGCATTTGACCTCAGAAATGCTCTGATAACCAAACTAAAATCTGATCATATGCTTCTTTAACCCATATGTTCTGTACAAATTGCTTTTATAGAGAAGATCATCTCTGTGTTGGAGTTTGGCCCAAAAATGACCTGAGAATTCTGGTTCTGAACAACAGGAGTGTGTACAGGTTTTTTAATCTGAGTTGCATCTGTACTCAGGCTACCTGTGGGATACTGCTGCTTTTTGTCCAAAAGTCCAAGCCTGCAAAACTGGATGAGACTGCAGTTTACTGTTTACATTTTGAAGAGAAACTGGCTGCAAACCAAGAAATCTTATTTCACAGGTTTTGAGGTTTTGAATCCCTCACTTATTACTCACTAGAACAAAAGAGAGATCACACAAACTTCTGGCTCCCTGCTGTCCTCCTAAATTAGTTGATTGCACTTTATTGGGGATTTTAGCTTGAGAAAGGGGAGAGCAAAGGGTGAGTCTCAAGTTTGAATTAGGTGAGTGCTCTTAAATAATGGCTTTAATAATCTTAAGGTAGCTTGTCTTCTGCTTGGAAGCATGCCCATGCACTTGAGATAAATGTTCTTTGGAATGCTACATTTCTGTTAGTGTGTGAAAACAACAACTTTTCACAAGTAGTGAAGCAAATTTACATGACGAGAAAGTTCCCAACAGCTCAGCTTAATTCTCTGATCTTTATAGCTTCTGCTTGTTCAAATAACATGTAGTGTCTCTGCATTGACACCAAAATCCCTAGTTTTGCCATCAAAGTGGTAAAGTATAATGGCTCAGTTTTCAACTGCCTTGTCTTCCATGCAGCTGTACTAGGAAGATGTTTTTTCTCCCCAGAAAGGTTTACACAACTTACAGAAGGGAGTCAGGTATATTAAGTGGTAATTACTGTAAGGGCTTGGTTCAACCTGTAAAGTTCAAATCTGCATCTGAACTTTCCCAGAGGCAGGGGGTGGTTTTGGACATTGTATTGGTTTGACCTATTATAGTGCAAGCGCTGAAATGCACGTCCAGATGTGGCCTGGGATTTTGTATCTTTCCACATATGAGACATTAAGGGTGTCTTTTACATGACACATAATTGAAATAATATAAAACTGGATCTCATGTTGGGGAAGGTGTCTACAGCATTATGTTTGAAGGGTAATACCTTGCTATGTCTTAATTTTTCAGAAGAAGCTGTTTAAAGGCTGCAAAGAATGAGAGGTTAGAGGGGAGGTTTCTTTTGGCTAATTACTGTAGAACTGCCTTTAGAACTTGGACAGTAAATAAGGACTTTGGATTTTAGAGAGATTCTGTCTGAATCTCAGGATTCAATAGTTTTAAAGCCACTGAACCCCAGAGACTAGAGCATTGCTATTAATGAGTGCTGCTCCAGACTGCTTTTGACACGTTTGCTTTTGAAGGACCAGGCCCAGGAAGAGGGAGCTCTTTGTTTGTGGTCAGAATAAACTCATTGTACACCCAGACAATTAACTCTTCAGTCGACTTGCCAGCCTCTGTAAAGCACTCCACTCCCCTCTCTGTCTACCTCCAGTTCTATTCAGACACTTAAGCACACCAGTGTTTTTTGTTTATTATTCTGAAAAAGTCCTTCACAAGAATAGTGGGAGCAGATCAACATTGTCCTCCCAGCAGCATTTATCTCCGCCTGGCAGTGAGTGTGTCAATCAGGAATCAAAAAGCCAAACAGAGGAGGCTTTGAATTGTGTCACAGGGGTCAGAGTTACTTCCAGCTGTCTGTGCATGGGATAGGCTTTCTTGCAGGGCGAAGAATTGTGCTGCCAAACACTGAGTACATTGGACCACAAAGTCCTTGGGGCTTGAGTGGCTTTTTTCATGTTGATGCACCTGCGAGGGAGATGTGAGAAGGAAGTGGGGGGAACTAATGCCTTCCAGAAGGCACAGGGAAAGGCTCCTTATCCTATCTGGTTGATATCTGGAATGCAGTGCTGAAGTAAAGGCTGCCTGCATCCATCTGGCGTACAGAATAGTTGATGTAGGAAGAGAAAAATTACTGCAGTGACAGTGCAAGTCAAACTTTGCAGTTAGGAGCTCATTAAGCCCCACAGAGCCCTTGCATGTTTAGCACTTAGGCATACTTTTTCACCTTTTTAAGCAAAACTTTACTTCACTTGTCTGTGTCCAAGTGTTGGGGGTTGTTATATCCAAAGGCAGCACATTGATGCTGTTTCTTAAAATTAAAGCAATAAAGAGTGAGAACGTGGCTTTTGCTGATTTGGTTTAAAAAGCTGGGGTTTTTTCCATAACAGCTGTGGGATCTCCATGCATAGAAGTGGTTGGACTTGATGATCTTAGAGGTCTTTTTCAACCTAAATGATTCTATGGACAGGAGTGTGAAAACTTGGCAGGGAAGTCCATCTGCACTGGTGTGTTTCTATTTCAGCTGCTTGCAAAAACTTATCTTGATTGGCCAAATTGAAAGAATTTTATTTGCATGAATGCTAACTTTCTGCACTTATATTGGCAATATATGTCTGTACATAAAAGTTGCATAGACTATTAAATTAATTATGAGTTGCTGAAATGGTTTCATTTAATGTAGGGAAGGATTGTGGTTAAGGCAACAATTTGCTCCTCCCCTGTAATACTAGAAGGGACATGTATTTTTGTCTAAGACCCCATGTAGTGCAAACACAAAACACAAGTTTTGTTGTCCTTTTTGGGTTGGTTTTTTTTTTTTAAAACTACTTAAAATACCCTGGATCTGGGGTAATACGTAGAAATGTCAAAGTCAAAACTGCATCTTCAAGATTCAGGAACTGCATGGATACAAGGAGCCTGATTGACCTGGCGGGTCTTTGTTTGTCTGACCAGAATTACTAAAGCTGCAGGAATGAGTATGTATGGCTTGAGTCCCTCAGGAGTACTGAAGCCTAGGAAAGCTCTTCTCTCTTGCTGTTGACTTGACAGATTTGCTAAATGTGAACTTCGCTGCATCGAACAGGACCTGCTAAGAGTTCACTCATTGTCCTGGCTCTCTGTGCTCCAAGTTGCCTATTTAGGTTCAGCTGTGCTCTCTAATGACTCAGCCAAAACCAGATGATGGTAAGTGAAGGGACCACTTGAGACTGGAAGAAGGCTGCCTCTTCCCAGAGCAGAGCTATGCACTTAAAATTGTCATCTGCTTATTCTATCAGTCTGACTCAAGTCTGGGCACCACTGATGTTCAAGCTATAGACTTACTAAAAAGACTAGATTTTGTATATAGTCTGGATGATTGACTGCATAAACACCAGTGCTCTTAAAATGGAAGAAATGTTTACAGATTGCCTCATGGATTCCAGTCAGAACACAACATTAGCCTCCTACATCACATCTCCTTCCCAGGAAAAATATACTCACTGCACAAGTCATCTGAATACTTGCATCATCACGTTAGCAGACCAAGACCTATGTGCTTCCCCAGCAACATCAACCTTCAGTACACCACTTTTATGCCCTAATTTTTCCCCTTTTTTCAGCTTCCATTCGGTGGCTTGAGTTGAGAATAGTAGTTCACAGCAGGCAGCAGTTACTTCACATTTTTCCATAGTAATAATGCTTTTTTATGTCAAGGAGTTTACTTTTCTCCTGACGTAATTTAAGTTGCTCATGGCCTTAGTGCTTGTCATTAAGAATAAAATAATCACTTGAACAGGTGTCCTTTGCATGGACTAGATCTCCTTCTCCCTCAAGCCCAGCTACAGTCATTGTAGATGTGGATGCTTGCTAGAGGTTTTGCAAGGATAAGCCATGGGGAAGGGGATTCTACTAGTGAGAGCATAAAGAGTTCTTGCCCAGCACTAGTAGTAGATCAGGACATGCAAGTAATTGTCCCTGTTTCAAGTCATTGTCAGTCAAATGCAATAAAAACTGTTCTTGCTTATGAGCTTCTAACAGTAGTAGTAGAGGAAGTGGAAATCTGATTTATATCAAAGATATCTTAATGTGAAAATGACTTATGGAGTCTTATTTAGACCTGCCTGTTTCACTCTTATCCTGTGGCAAGATAAAAATACCATTTTAAAGTTGAGAGCAGTTGAGCCAGAAAAATCTGCTAAACTTTTGCAAGTGTACCCTAGGAAAAGGACACTTACTGGAGGAGTTTTATAGCTTTTAAATGTCCCATGAGGAGGTATTCTGCTGAGTGATACTCTCTGTAGTCAGTGGTCTTGGAAAAAGAAAGTGGGTATTCATGCTGGGTTGTAAAACTTGGAAGAGAAGTATGCCAGTGAGCTCCTCCTCAAGACTCTGAAAATATTCTGCAAGCAAGGGACGTGGCTCTGAATTACATGAGTTCCTATTCTGGAAGCGTTGCTATCTAGAGGGATTAGGAAGTAACACTTGATCTCTTTAATCTCTGTGACATGCTGTGTGTAAGGAACTGTTGCAGTGGCATGCCTCTTTTGAAAGTGTGGAATTTAACAGCTCTTTGAAGAAAGAAAGAGACTGTACCCAGTGAACATACTTCATTGCCTTTGTGCCCAAACTAACAATATTCTCTACTTCTCATATAGTATCACAGGAGACCATAGGCCTCTGGAATAGTTCAGGGTTTTGTTCTACACTGAAATATTTATTTAAGGAATACAAAATGTCTTTTCAAAACTTTCAGGTATGCAAAATAGAACTTAAGCCTTGTTTGTGAGGAGCAAACAGGCCAGTGGAACAAATGTTCAGTGTGACAAACAGAATACTGAACGAGAGGAAAAATCAAATAAGAGCAGGCAAGTACTAGGGTGGTTTTTCTGCCGAAAGGGAACAGCAGTGAAACTTGATGTAAGCTAATTTGGAACACTGAGACTTACTGAGAATTCTCCAGTTTAAGAAAAAAATTTGGTAGTTTCAGAATAAGAAGCTGGCAGCTGGGAAGTGAGCATGGTGTTTTTAATGAAGTGCAATTTTTGTCTTCTATGTGACTATTTCATGACCTTTAAAAAATAATCAGAAATATCCCTGGCTTTTGATTTTTGAAATATGGTGAATGTAATTACAGGGCTCTTGTCTATTGCATTTTTTCTTGTATGTGTGATGAAAGAGTTGTACTTGCTTGAACAACAGGGGAGTAATTATACTTCTCTCTATTTGCAAAATCCTTCATACTGTGCTGGGTGCTGCTACAATGTGAACTTAGTGACAATTTGGCTTTAGTAATCCAGTAAGGAAATGATTGTGTAATTCATTGAGCCATTTTTTCTGAGATTGTCTTAAACAGTAGCTTTGAACTGAAGGGTTTGTTTAATACTCTCCAGTAGCTTAATGGCTAACTTCATACAAAAGCTGCTGCAAAATTCTCTTTAAGAAGAATGTATTTGACAATTTGTAATTGCTGCTGTGTTCTTTGCTCATACATGAATGTGAAAGAATCCCCCTGAACCTGAAACATCCTGTGTTCTGCCAAATTTCAAATAATGATTTGGATCAAGTGCCATGGCTCAGATCCACTTCTAATTTTCCCCCATTGTTGGCTTCCAGGTTGCTGCTTTAAATCTGAAAAGCAATTCTGTAATTACTTGGTGCAGAAGCATTCATGAGAGCAATAAGAAGAAACTTATTATTGCACTGGTCTTTTTTAAACATGAGGTCTCTTCCTGTTTTGTATAACTTGAGAATTAGTCACTTTTCTAGTTGTTCTATCAGTGTCTTCAGCAGTTTTGGGTTGGTTTTTCAATCCCTAAAGCCAGTCATGCTAATTACATTCTGTTCACTGCTTTGTTACAGTGTAAATGCCATCCTAAATAAATAACAAGCCATAGCTGTGGCTCTTGGAGGCTTGCAGAAGCAGAGCAACCTATTCTAACATAAAAAGTGAAGATCAGCTATTTACTTCTATTCAAAGAGCCTTTAAAGGGCAAACCCTTCCTCCTTGTAATTTAGGAAATATTCAGGAATTTTTTCCAAGTCAGTTGCTCAAACTTTAAAAAAAATAAATGCTGCTTATCCAGGTTACTGGTAATGCCCAATAACAGGAAAGCTCAGAACAAGAGCTGACTGAGGAATGGTAAGTGTTTTTTCTTCTAAGTATTTTTTGTTACACTTGTAGTTTAGCATAAAACCAAATACATTTATGAAGAGGAACATGACAACAGGGTGTCTCTCTCATTTCTCTCAATGTCCTTTACTTCAGTGGATCTCTGAGGTTGAAATGGAATTATCAGCGTGTTTTTGCTTTCTGTGAACTAGACTACTTTGTGTGGAAATGCATAAAATAAATGAACTGTGGAAGAGGTGTTCAAGCTTTTCCTCACTTTAAAAAACTGCAAATACAGGTATGGGTGGAAAAAGTCTACAAGCTTCTGTTTTCTACCTCTGCCCTTCCGTTCCTCTTCCAATGGCCTCTTACTTTTGAATTGACCTGATATAAGAGAAGGTCAAGGGTAATTATTGCTTCCACTAGGAAGGACTGTACCATGTGGGTTTCCTCCAAAGAGTGTTTGCCCTGTGCATCTGGTTGTCATGGAGATAGAGGCAAGCCTGGCTTTTCTGGCATGAATTCCTCCCTCTAAGAGATTTTCACTGTGCAATTAGGTTTACATTTTAGGTTACTGCCCACTTTGCTGCCTGGTGTCATTCTTGCCAGTAACACATGCAAAGAGTAATTACTAGAAATTGAATGTTTTAAGTGACTATATTTCAAACAGGAAAAAAAGCCCAATTCCAGGTGTAGTAGGCTGACCCTGGCTAGATGCTGGCACCCACCAAAGCTGCTCTATCTGCTCTGGAACTGGATAGGAGAGAAAACGTATCAAAGGTTTGTGAGTTAAGATAAGGTCCAGGAGAGATAATTCACTAAATACTCTCATGGGCAAAACAGACTCAACTAAACCTAAACCTAATGTAAGAGAAATTATTTTCCCACAATTTTCCATTGGAAGACATTGCCACCGCATTGCAATTAGAGAACACCTTGATGCAGTCACTATGAAAAAAAAAAATTGCTATTGACCATCCTGTTCTAACAGCTCTGCAGTAAATGCTGGTGTCAATTCTACACAGGTAAGTTTCAGAAGAATTTTTCCTCTTAACAAAAGGAATGAGGAGAAAGACACAATAGGACAGCAATCTCCAGAACGTTGCTGTCACAGGAAATGGTCTGTGTAAAACTGAACTGATCTGAAACTAAAAAGGCAATTAATTGCCTTCTGGGGAGACTACCAGGTGATAAACACCAGTGGTTTGAGGAGGGAGGGGGGTGGCTTTTGAAGTGTACCAAAAGGGCTTGATGCATATTTTATGTACAATGTTATTGCTTTTAGCATAAAATGATTTTGTTCTGTCTGTCTCCTCTCTCTTCCGGACTTGGCCGGGCCATGTACAAATCCCAATCATTCAACAGTACTGGAGAGTAGATAGTATTTACCTCAATAATGGTAGTTTCTTTTCGATTCTTTCTAACCCTCAATTCAGATGATGGTTCGAAGCCAACGCCTACCATGGAAACCCAGCCTATTTTCGATGGAGAAGGTAAGAACATTACTTAAAATAACAACAAAAAAAGCTACTTCCCTCTCCCTTTTCTCTAGGATTTATGGTTCAAATGCTTTCTTTATCCTGCAAAGCAGAGAAGTCAGTGAATATCATAAATTATCCAAATTTTAGAGTGCCCTTGGGACCTCAGGCATTTTCCCTAATCCTTTTAAATCCTCCCCACTTTTCTGGAATCCAACAATACCAATTGATCAGACTCCTGGTGTAATCTTTGAAGAAAAATTGTGTCCCAGCAAGTAAAAAAAAGGAGTATCAAATCAGAAGTGGTGACTTCCTTTAGACTGTCCTTACCCCCTTACTGTCTCCACTCTCTTGATACTAATACTTGATACAAATACTGGGAGATTCATAACCTCTGCATGTGAATGTGTTACAGCTTCACAAAAGAAAGGGTAATGCTAAACCACAGCTTGTGAATGTTGACTTGGAAGAAAATTGCTGGGAGGTTTCTTTATTTAGCAAATGCTTTCATTGACGCACATACTATTTAAGCAAATGAAGTCATTGTCCTGGGCCCACTTAATTCATGGCCCACCCAGGCAGTTTCCTTCTCAAACAGGCAATCTTGCAATTGTATTATTTTGGAGAGGGAATATCAGTCTATTGGTCAATTGGAAGCCTTTAAGCAAGGATGAAATGGCTGTGATCTCAGAGGGTTCAAGCCTTTTACACATACAAACTTAAATATCCGTGGGAATAGTGCTCCATTGGTAGTGAATGGGCCTAATAGCAGCTGCTTATATCTTGCATGTTGTGTGGAAGTAGTGCCTGTTTTCTACAGGTTTAAACCCACAGCTATTGTAGTGAAGCCATGGGCTGAAGTATGCACCACTCTGTGACACATCTGAAACTCTAGAGCATAAGGCAGTGAGGGAAAGCCTATGCATTTTCATAGGGGACTGCTGTACTTCATGCATTTTTTAAACTGGATCAAAGGCAGAAATGGAGACTACTGAGCAAGAGTAGGAGGTACTTTTCTGTTGATATTTCTTGCTTTCTTGTAGAAATGGTGCTGTAGTGGGGTTTTACTGTTGCTAAAATAAACATATTTAATGGCAAGATGCTGTAGTCCTATCACGTCGTATTTAGTGATTGTAGGTTTGTAAAAATTTTCTTGTGAGCTTTAGGAAACAGCAAAGCTCTCAGAGAAAAAACACTGTCAAATAAACAAAGGAGACTGAAGCCATGCTGACTCTCTCTTGTTTATGTCAAAAGAAAGTTCCTCCTGGCAGTAAGCTGATATTGTATTAAATTACTGTTGGCAATGACAAACTTCTGACCTTTAAGTTTTCCCCTGAGAGGGTACCCATAGATATTTAAAGGAAAGAATTTGGTAATAGAATGCAGGAGTGAGATGATGTGCCTGTTCAGAAGCTCCTTCTAGGAGAGTTTCGATGTTTTGGTCATTCAAATAGAACTCAACAAAGTTCTTGTAGTGGTGTAGAGAACACACCTTCTCTGGTTCTTCCATTGATGGGTAGAATCTTTAAAAAAGTGTTATTCTACCTTCCATGAAAAACATTTTCAATCAAAAACCTTCACATTGGTTTGTAGGTGAACTCCAGTCTGATAAATGGATTTGGACTGAATGATGAAAGATTGGCTCTGAAAAACATTGCAATATATTATTCAAGACCTTATCTCTTAAACTTTGAGAGAGAATGACTAGTGCAGTAGCCTCCTGTTGTGTTAGCAGTGTCCCTTATGACTCTGGAGAACAGACAGGCAGGTTAATCAGGCTATGATTTGTCACTCTGTATTTTGTCATCCCTATTAGTAAAATAGGACTAAGTAGATTTCAGTGGTGGCTGTAAGAATAAACAATTAATGGTGTGATTCTTGGAGTGTCCTGTGCAGCACTAGGAGTTGGACTTCAGTGATTGTTGCGGGTCCCTTCCAGTTCAGGATATTCTGTGATTCTGAAGTCCTGAGCAACCTGGTCTGTTCTTGAAGCTGACCCTGTTTGCAGCAGGAGGCTGAGCTAGACACCTCAGGATGTCATCCTGAACAATCCCTTGATCCTATCTGAGCAAACATGTTGTGATACTTCACTAGAAGTCTCTCCCAGTGCCTTGGGTAGGTCTTCCTGAGGAATGGCCTGTACTTGGTGTCTGACACAAATGACAGAAAAGGGCAAACCAGTTATCCATTCACTTGTCAGGTCTGATATCTTCACAGATGTTCAAAGGCATTAAAGTTCAGATCCCATTCCACGTCACTGAATTTGGGAACTGATGGGTTCCTGTAAAGCTGTATATTCAAAGTCAGGTGGCCAGGGTGGGGCTGGCATCAACATGAATGGACAACAACAATGTGGATGTTTTTTTCATATTTTGCCTTTGGTTGCCTACTTTCCATGCACAAGGGGCTGACTTTTTTCAAAGGGCATTACATACACTCACGTGCCCCTGAAATGTGTGATACCTCTCAACAACTCTTAAGACGAAGATTCACCTTTCCCATGTTTTCATCTACATTAGAGGATAATGAAAATTCACATTTCATGCATAAGTTCCCCTCCCACTCCCTACCATCTTCCCTGAGGGCATAACAGAGTGGTGCCAGAGATAATGTAAATCAGATAACTTAAACTCTCCCATCCAAGGTTTGAATCATAACAGAGCCATCTCTCTAAAAATTATTTCATATTATTATAATGCAGATCTTAGAGATGGTTATTGTGAATCTTTTTTTAGGACAAGATTCTCCTCTGCTGAAGAGTGTTTTATTAATGTTCTTGGTATAGTTTTAAAGTTTTATATTCCCTCCTGCACTTCTAGGCTCTGTTATTTTGTTTTCACCATCTATTTAGTTCCCATGTGCAAGGTGTAATAATTTCCTAAAGATATCTTCTTTAAACATCTCTTCTTTTTGGTAAACTTCACCTCTTAATTCAATGGGAATCTACTCTTTCCACAGATCTATTTTCAGAGGTTTCTGTAATACAAAAAGATGTTCAGGTTACCTGCATTGAAAATACATTTTTATGGTAGATTCCAAGCAATTAATTTCCTTTTCTTTATCTTTCTCTTTTTTCACGGAATTCCTTTTTGTACGCCTTTCAACCTCACTGAA
Source organism: Dicaeum eximium (assembly GCA_013396995.1). NCBI lineage: Eukaryota > Metazoa > Chordata > Aves > Passeriformes > Dicaeidae > Dicaeum > Dicaeum eximium. Next base: position 919,767 of record VWZP01007715.1, on the reverse strand, counting down.
AGATGTACACCATTGTATTACTAAAGGCCTTTATCATTCTTCAGCACCTCTTGACTTTGATTGTCCCTCCTTTTTCAGCTGTAGACATACCTGGTCCCTATGGTGCAGATTCAGAGCTAAATTTAATCCCAGATATAGGAGTTTAAGCCCCTTTTGGAGAGAGCTACCTCAAATTAAACATTGGGTAAGAGGGGAGAAGCGCAAAAGTAGAAGTAGTCCATAAACCAAAGCATGTAGGTATATGTATTTATAAAAGAATATTATGGCTGAATGTTGGTAACATAGTGTAGTGAAACAGGCAGATAAGGCAATTTTTGATATTCCAGCAGCAGTAAAAGTTTAACAGTTACAGTTTGTTTAGCAGTAACAGTTTGTTTCACAACTTCCTTGTGAAAAAATGCCCTGAACACAATTACTGTGATGCCTTCAATCAATGTGGCTGTAAGTATTTAGGAAGGAGAAATTAATTTTCTTTTTTTTTTTTTTCCATGTTCCTATAATTTATAATCAGTTTCTCTTTACTCAGCCAGCTTCTCCCTTTGCTAAGCAGATCCATGTAAATGTCAACAGGGGAGCAGGAAAACTCATGTGAAAAGTTCTTAGAGGAACTTAAGAAAACCTTCAGGATGTACTATTTAAGTTGTGTTCTTGTGGAAACTGAAATTTTTTTCAGAAAGTATGAGTCCTGAAAATGTCACTTGAGGTACTCTAGCCCATGGTAGCAAGTACTGCTTTTCTCAGTTCTAATCAAATACTGAGGTTATGTCATTTCTGTGGCTTAGGGCAGGTTCAGATATGTTTTGAAGTTGATTATAACACCTCAGAGGGGGTGCTCTAAGCACTTTTTTCCACAAATTTATGTTTGGATGTCTTGGTTAGTGCATCAGACATGCTTTTCTAACCAGAACCTATTTCTTTAACAGACTTCCTTTCAAGTCTTTCCAGAAATATCTTCATGTCTCTGCCTATTTATTTCAGATTTTGTTGTTGCTTGTTTTAGGGAACTGGCTGCGGCCAGACCTTCTTGGGCTGTTAAAGCAATATTTAAGGCCTGGATTGACTGTTTAAAATCTGGATTTCATATGTACTTTTGGGGGAAACAGCATATACTATAGCACCCAATGCAATGTTTGTGATGTCTGAGTCTTGAGGAAAAAGGCTTTTTGAGAATTTAGAAAGTGGGGGGTTAGAGGGAGCAAAAAAATGTTTTGCCAGCAGAGATACACTTTCTGAAACAGGAAGATAATGAGAGAACCTTGTGGAAGATTTACAAATGGTGGTTCATAAGAGTTGGAAGGCCTCACCAGGGGATGAACTGTCTGTACAAGGATGATAGATCAGTTATGGCATGATTGTAGCCAACATCTTGTTTTCTATGAAGAGAGACTGAGAGAGTTGAGGTTGTTCAGAAGACACCTTCTAGCACCTTCCAGTCCCTGAATCCATCCTACAAGAGAGCTGAAGAGGGACTTTTTACAAGAGCATGTAGTGACATGACAAGGGGGAACAGCTTCAAACTGAAAGAAAGAAGGTTTTAATTAGGTATGAAGGAAAAATTCTTTACTGTGAGGGTGGTGAGGCACTGGAACAGGTTGCCCTGAGAAGCTGTGGCTGCCCCATCATTGGAAGTGTTCAAGACCAGGTTGGATGGGGCTTGCAGCAACCTGGTCTAGAGGAAGGTGTCCCTGCCCATTGCAGGGGAGTGGGAGTAAGATGTTCTTTAAGGTCCCTTCCAACCCAAATCATTCTATGATTCTGAGTAACTATCATGTGCATTTTTACTAGTTGCTGCAGTTTCTTTAAGGCTCTTATTTTTATTCTTTCAGAAATCACAGCACCCACCCTTTGGATTAAGCACTTGGTCATCAAAGATTCCAAAATGAACAGCTCTAATATAAGGAATTCAGGTAACAGTCTGTCTAAAAAAATTATTATTTTAACTAGTCTGTAACTCCTCACGATCTGTTCTTGTTTCATTCTTTCTTCACTGTAGCTATCAAGCTGCTAGGGGCACTTGTAGCCCAGGTATAAAGTAATTTCAGATAAGGTCTTTTTTTGTGGCCAAAGGGCCATCATCAATGTGTCATAAAGTGTGTTTGTTTCCACAAACCATAACTGGGGAATCTCTTAATTTCTTAATCTGTTAATTCATTTTAGTCATCTGTTATCTTTATTCTGTTTGCTGTTCAGCATATATGAACTGATGCATTTGGCTGAAATATCTGGGCTGTGATTTTGGTCTAAGCAGTTGCAAAAAATACAAAAGGGGACTTATTTTCTAGTGAATTCAAGAGTCTTCTCTGCAGGGGGTATTTTTTGATAGAGAAATGAGTGGATTATTTCACAACTAAAAGTAGTTTAATTATGTGTGGGCCTAAGAAAATGTTGAGATTGTTTTGTGGATAGTGGAAGCCTGAAAAACAGCAAAGAAGAGATCATGAACATGAGTGGGAAAAGGGGAAGCAGGAAGACATGGAGTCAGAGTGTAAAACTTGAGATTGGAGATGTGGGAAACGGTGGAGCGGAGTCATTGAAATAAGAAGAAACTGGAGAATCTGAAGAGGAAGGTTAGGGATTCTTAGGAAGAATGGTTTCTGTCTGATGTTTTTACTGAGGTGGGAGAAATGAAGAAATTAAAGGGAATATAAGAGAACAAAACTGCTTTAAGAAGCCATGGGTTTACTTTAAGATTTGAATAGGAGATGCTACTATTACATGTATTTTATGAAACATACATACTTAGAATGGCTGTTGGAATAATTCCAGTCACCTAAACAGAAGTGCCTCATAATCTGGTATTTCTGGATTAGCTGGAGAGTATTCATGACAGCTCCTTTAACCTTCCTTTGCCACTTCCAAGCTGCAAGGTGAAATCAGTGCTGGGTTGGGTGAAACTCTCTAGCTGCAGAATGAAGAGCTCTTGGCAGGAGACAGCCAGCATTTCCCAGACCACAGTTTTAACCAGTCTCTTGAGCTTCACCTCCCAGCTGTTTTTGTAGTGGGGTGGTCTGTGTAGGATCTGCCAGCGGGAGTCATCCAGAAGCTTCAGATGGTGTGTGAGTATCAGCATCCTTCTATAAGGATGTCTTTCAGAGGAGAGCAAACACAGCTTCTGGTTTTTGTCAGCTGCTGGGACAACCAGCAACTGACAGTACAATTGAAGGTGACAGTGTAATGTTAAAATCTTTTGTAATGGGTCCTACCTATCTTGGAGACCAACTTTCCTTCTAATACAGCAAACCTCATAGCTGTAATGGAAAGAAGAGTGAGTGCTGAGAGCTTGCAAAGGGACCTGGGAGCAGGAGAGTCTGTCTTCCACCCTTTCTTGACCTGACAGAGCCAAAATAGGCTGGCTTTCGTGTTATAAAGGCAATCAGTTCGATTGTTTAGTCAGTAAGCTGCCCGATGTGAACTGGAATTTTGTCTGCAGAAGTGTTCCTTGCGTGACTTTACTTTTGCCCACTTTTTTCAATTGTTTCTGATGTCAGCTCTGTTACTCAAAATTGTTATGAGTGCATGCTACAAGTGAAAAATAAATGATATTGTGGAAAATTCAAGAGCTGTGTAAGAGGTGGTTTATACAGCAAACTAAAAGGAGACATGTGGTTCGTCTGACTCAGCCTTACTGATTGCTCTGATGCTCACTTGCTGTAGGGTCTTGTTAAAAGACTGGGTTGCCAACTTTTATCCCCAGATTTCCCCACTGGGCCATACAGATGCACAGCCATTTCAGTTTTTCACATATTGTTAAGAAATGCTGCCTAGAGCTATGGGTTAGGTGTTATAAAGTGTGGGTTACTTCAGCCTTTTCCTTTCAAATAGTGAAGCGTAGTCACCTTGTTTGGTATCTTTCATTCTTTTCATCCCTTGTAATGTATGTTAAAGGCAATGTACAGTGGGTAGGATCAAACTGCAGAGAACTGGGGGGGATAATTATCATTTAGAATCATGTTTCTTCAAGTGTCTTTGAGTCTGTCTTGGCTGTAGATGATGAAACAGCTGTCATGAAATGGGCATGCAAAACTGGGGGATGTTTTTAATTGCTTTTGGCCCAACTTGAAATGCTAATGCTTAGCACATTTCCATTTTTAAAATTTATTTTTAAAGGGTTAGGATAAGATTTGCTAGCACAAGATCTGGATTCTTCAGTTTGTTGTTGCCTCAGCTGTATTGTCAATCCAACCTTACACTTACAGTCTTGGAGCAGATGTAGCCTTGTATGCTTTTGCAGCAGTTTAATGGGATCACTGAAATTGGAAGTGAGAAAAGAGTCAAGACCTGGTAGGTCATCTAATCTACTGCCTTAGGGCTAGTGAATGTTTATACTGTAAGGAGAGCAGCATTTTCTACTGTACCATAAATGCCTTAGATAATAAAGATTTTATTTCTTCCCAAAATGAGTTGCTCTGCTCTCTGAATTCAATCTCAGATTTTTTTCTTTTGGAAATATCCAGCCTAACTCTTCTTTTACTCCTATTCCTTGGAGTTTGTATAGTGGAACACTCAGCTCTGATCTCTCTTCTCCCTGTGGGGATTATATGGCCCAGTCCTTTTCAGAGAAGATTGGTCCAGATACTGCTGTCAGAGGATGTGTGCTGTTCTCTAATCAACACTGACACTGGACATCTTGGAAAGCAAGCACCATTGCTATGTCACCCATGAGGAGAATTTCAGGATTGCTATATGGAGTCAAATAGACTCTTTAATTTGCTGTCATTGTCTCTGGTCAATGTTAGGTGAGTCACCCACCAGGCAGCTGAGCATTGCAGAGCTGGTGACACCCCATGTAATATATGCTGCCTGTGTCCTGTAAGAGCTGCATTTGAAATCTGAGTATTCCATCTTCTGTTTAGTGTTGACAAACAGAAGAGATTCTTCTGAAACTGATCTCCTTTTTTTTGGAGCACTTACATTTTGTTTGGCATGTGTAAATCCTAATTAAGCAAGGGATCAGGAAAAGCAGAATGACTCCAGCCTGGTGATTAGAGCACTTGACTGAGAATCTATATGTCTCCAGGCATTTTGCCAGTGCATTTTTCTGTGCTCAGTAAAAGAGCATTGCTAGGAGGGATTGCTAGTGCTGTTACCCCAGCCACCTTAAAGAATTAAATGGCACTCTTTTCTAAGTAGGGTGAGATGTAGGTTCAAACCTTCTAAGCCAGAGGCGGGAACCAAAATATGAACATCTGGACTGTTGCACAAAAGAGAAGTTGTTTTTTCCTACACTTAAAAACTATATTTTCTGTCTGTATGAATCCTGCAAGTCTCAAATTTTTCATTTTGGGTCAAGTAAAAGGTCTAGATCAACACAATATTGTTGTGCCAAGATGACAAAAATATTTTTTGCTTCTTCTCCCTTTTCCCAAACATGCACATCCACATGTGCATGCACATGGATACCTTAAGCTAACTGAGACAGTTACCTAGCACTGCTCTCTGTGTGTGTGATTTTTAACACTGCCAGAGCATGAGGTGATTCAGGTGGGGTTCTTGCAATGGCTGTTCTCTAATCATCATGGCTGGCAACTGTCTTTTCATTCTACTTTTACTGCTTCAACCTTCTCCCCTCACCCCCAACCTATTTCAGCCTGCAACAGTCCAAGTGATTATTTTTTCTTAAGTTCTTAATCTAGGGAAGCATTTGATTATGTTTTCCACTTCCAAGAAATCTTATGGCTGCTTGTTTAGGAGCACCCCATCTCCACTGAGGAATCCAGGGATTTTCCTCACTTCCAGAGTTGGGTTATCTCCAAATTAATTTGTGCTACTTAGTGATTTGGTTTTAGTTAGCAAGAGTTTCCAGCCTGTATCCAGCTTACCGTGACAACCTTTAAGAAAACCACAGAATGATGTAATGAGCCCCTGCATGGAAAAATAAACAGCTCTGGAGAAACCAGCAGTAGCAGCCCCAAGTAAATATTCTTCAGTCACTGGGGTTTTGAAAATGACGTTATTTGAAAGGAAGAATGAGTAATATATTAAGGTTAGCAGCTGAAGACAGGTTTCTGTGTGCTGTGCCTAGTTTAGAAAAAAAAGAAAAAAAACCCATAGCTGTTTGTTTCAAAATCTTGCTTGGTGAATGGGGATCAATTCCATGTGGCCTATTGGCTTCAGCTTTGGCACTCAGGCATTGTGCTGGCTTCTCATGATGGCATTCCAGTGATACATCTTTCTTCTGTCAGGAGCTCTTAGTGGACAGAGTATAATTGAATGAGCTTTGAAAACAAGCATGGTGGTATTCACATTTCTTTTTCTTAATTGAGTCAACTTGAAGCCCATAGTTTAGGGCTTTTCAAAGGGGGAAACAACTTGAAAACTTCACATCTGTATATATTCCCCCTTCCACCTGAAAGGAAGTCTCTTAATTCTTGGGTGCAGTTTGTCTCCAGAGGTCTGCACAGTGAAGTGGGATGTGATTATATCAAGTGTTATTACCAGAACCTGAGTTCTCTGGTTTGTCTGTGTTCATCAAGGGGTCTTTTTTCCCACTTGCAGGAAAAAAAGATAAGGAAACACCCATGACACCCCCAAAAACATTCTCTCTAGTACTCAATTAGGAAGTTACACCATTTCCATTTCCTGCATGCCTTTCTTATTGACCAGGGGTAGTAATTGCCCCAAGGGCTAATGTACTCATGGGTATGTTGCCTTATCCAGAAGGAGGCTTGCTGCAATCACGTGCATTAAAAAGGAGTCTGCTTGAGACTATACTGAAAATCAGTGTAGTTCCTCTTGATCAGGTAAGATGAACATATAATGAGACAGAGCTTGAGAAGGAAGCTCTTTTCAAGTTTTAGTGGCATACCCCAAAAATAGCCAAGGTTAGAGAAGAGTTTAATTTATTATTAGGATTTTCCTTTTCAAAAGTGAGGATAAACACAAAGAGCTTGAATGCCTATATTATTTTCCGCATATAGAGTGGGGAGACCTTGCACCTATCTGTTGAATGTACAGTTATCTGGAGTTGTAGCAAATTTTTTCATGCCTTGGAAATGTGGAACACTGCAGAGAACAGGGAGCCACAGGTAGATTCAGATAAAGTTCTTGGAAAACAAAACAATGTTATTAATGGGTGTAATTCCGCACCTCTCTTTATCCTGTCTTCTCGGCCTTATTCCTTAGGTGTCTTGTCCTACTCTTGGTGCACAGCACTTTCCACCTTGTTATTTAAAGACATAAGACCATGGACTTCTGCTTCTTCTGCCTTTTTCCTATTTTCCACTATTACTAAACCAGTTATGTTGGTTTGAAACTGGCTGTCTCTCTCAGTGCCAGTTCTCTTAATGTTACTGCCCAAATGTCTAATACAGGATTGTAGGCTCTTCCCCAAGATCTGTGGCTGGTTAGTGTTAGTCAGGATACTGAGGAAAGGAGAGAGCTATTACTTTGTCAGGAAAGGAGGTTGGTTTAAAGGGGCTGTAGTCAGGAATAATTGTGCTTTAGGGACATCTGAATAAGATGTTATGATGGCATTTGAATTGGAAAATTTTGGTGCCTATGGATGACATTCTAATGCTGAATGCAGTCCTCCTTGGTAAACATTTTTGTGCTTCTGTCTCCTCTGGGCATAACACTTGGGATTAGTTAAAGGCTTTTGAATTTCTCTCTAGCTGAAGAGGAAAAAAGTGTCACTGATGGTGTCAAGAACAAGAGCTCATGAGAGGGAACCAGTGTGTCAGAAAGCTTTTGTCTTTTCTACTGCCCTCTTTTTATGTATCCTTCTTGGTTCTTTTCCTGCATCTTGAGCCGGTACCTCCCAACACAGTGCTCCTCTAACCTGTCAAAACTATTGGGCTAAAAGTCTGTGACTATTGTCCCATCTGCCACAACTAGTTATCTTCAGACCGTTGTATTGGTCCTCCCAGCCCTTCTTTTGGTGAGGATTTGTTTTGGTTTTGTTTTGAATTAATTTTAATTTAGATTCTGGCTTGGTATCAAATAAAGCAATTTCAAGAGAAGCTCCTGTTGAATATGAAATGAAAAATTACTAACTCCATTACATTTTCACAACAAATATATATGCTCTTATTTGCTGAGTTTCTGCTTTCTTGCAGGCCAAAATGTGATGTTTCTTCCTTACTTATCATCCCTCCCTTCCCTCTGGCTCCATCTGTGGTGCAGGCATCCTTTCCTGTCTTGGCTGCTGCTTGGGAGGCCTCTGTCTCTTCTTCCCTTGTGGAAGTTCAGAGAAGGATGATATGTGTGATGCCCAAGGGTGATTCTCTCACAGTCTCAGTGTGACAGGTGTGTGTGGTGAAGAAGGGAGTATGCAGGAGAGAGCAGAAGCAGGGGGAATGGAAGAATCTAGGACCAGGACCCTTCCCAGACAGCCAGCAAACAAAGTCATAAATAACATGCCATTGGGGACCAGTTAATCTGCTCTATGAAAAGGTGCAAAGTATACAAGTGGGAAAAATAACATTGTATAATAATCAGCATGCAACCATAGGTGTTAAACCATATGCAGCTAGGCAAATAAATGAAGCTCCCCCTGAGAGCTGTGCAATAAATCATTCCCAAAGAATTCAGTCACTCCCCCCTCCTTATCCCCCAAAGAAAGAAAATAAATTACTTTAGATGTGGAGTCATAACTACTACTCTGCAGCTGCCAGTTAAGGCAAGTGGACAAGGAGCAGTAGGAGAAGGGGCAAAGATATAAGAAGTTGGGCTAAAAGGGGAAATAGAAAACAGCGCTGCTTTTAAAACCACTGGGGATTTGGTGGGGAAGGGAAAGGAAATAAGCCCCAGCACCAGGCATTACCTGAACATACAAGGACAAACTGAGAGTGGTCAATTTTGTGGAGTTTGTTTTACTTCTTAGCAGAAGCTGGTTCAGACTGAAGGGGCTGCATTGATTTGCTGAAGTAATCCCTTAGCAGGACAGTCTCTTTGCTGTTTGTAATAGCAGCATTCAGCGCAGGCTCGTTTGTGGATCTGCCCTTCAGACATCCATTTGAATGTATGTTGATGCCTGCAGAAAGGCTGCACAGATTGACTCACCTTCTTGCCTCTCTTGAAATGTTCCTGTCAAATTCACCACATTTCTGAGGTACCACAGTTAAGGAGGAGCTGCTTCAAGGTAACTATCATTACTAGATAACCTCTGGAAAATGTTTAGACCTAGGGAGGCTTCTCCTGAAATCAAAAGCCCTGGTGGGGCTTGCAAGTGACAAGTGAAGAAAAAGAGACAAATGAAGAACAAAAAGCGTTCAAAACACAGGTCAGTGTATCCCTATGAGCATCTGCTGCCCACAGAATTGTCCAAGAAGGCCATGAATATTGCCTAGTACAGCATAAGGCTGTGAAGGAGAAGAGCTGCATTCCAGAGCTTTGGAAAACCCTACCCCTCCATGTCTGCTGGACATCCATCTCATGACACTGACAAATTGGGACAGTTTCTCTGTCCCATGGCTGATGTCTGAATCCCGTGTTACATCACTGAACTTCCAAAGCCTGGACATTCTACGCAGAGACAGCTGACTCTAGGTAAATATCCAAAAGTGACTGCTAGCTTCCTGTCAGAGGCAATTCCCTCTGCCTCCTTGTAAAGTGCAAAATACTACAGGAAAAAGCTGATCTGTCACTACATGAAAAGGCTCATCACACTATAAACCTGTCTCTCTTGCCTTCTGTTCCTTACCAGTAGTAGCATTAAATATAATCTTGCTGTAATTAGGAAGACCAGTCTGAACCGCTTTTTACCTGCCTGTGACAGTTTTCAAAGGCTTTCTGTTTGGTGTCCTACTATTGCAGATTAACAATACTGTAAAAATAGTGTGCTTGTATACTCTAGCTAGAAGAGGTAGGCAAGTTCTTCAATAATTGCTGTACTAGTTGTTCCAAGGACTATTAGAAACAGGTGTGGAAGTGAAAAAAAGTTTCCCAATAATGCTAAGGCTCCAGTGGAAACACCTAATTTTTTGTTTTATTGAACAGAATTCCTCAGTGTGGAAAGAGTGCAGTGAAAAAGGAGTATAGGGAAAATGAATGTGTTCAGAGACAGGTGGCTTGTGTCAAAGCTAGGTATGCCACAAGCTCACAGTGCTTAGAAACTATGTGGAATGGAAAAGAGGCATTAGGGAAGAAAAAACACAGACTGTGTAGCTTTGTCTCAAAATGACAAGGGCAGTGTCTAAGGTTGAAAGATTTTTCTACTGCTGAGGAACCATCCTGATGTCAAGAAGCGAAGAGGCTGCATTTTGATGCCAAACTTTCTCTGCTCAGGCTACAGAAGCTTTGTCATTGTGAAGGTACTGCACAGGTACAGCCATCATAAAGGATATGGAGGCCAGGTGCATTAGAGGGGATCAGACTCCAAAATCTGGAAACTTAAACCAAATATCTTCAAGATTTTAGTCTGTGTTAGCAAAGAGGTTGCCTCAATCATTGAGGATCTGCTGGGGCTTCTCAACCTGTGTGAGGAGAGCAAAAAAGACTTGAAGACATTCACATGGTTTTCTCTCCCTGTTTTAACCCAGGATCATATCCAATTGATAGCAGCTCTGACACATGTAACCTGTTCCTAATCTGGCAACAGAGATCCCCCTGCCTCTTCCAATTAGTGAACAGTTAAGCACCAGGGCTTTTGATATCAAGCCTAAATCTTGTTTCTCCAAGTAAGCTGTCTGCTACCTGAACTACCCATGGGGAAGGAAAAAAATTATCTATGGCTATCTTTTTTTTTTTAATAGAACAGCTTTTATGTCTCAGAAGACTGAATGTCATCCCTAGACTAAACAAATAGAATTCTTTTAGCCTTTTCTCATAGATCAAGTTTCATAGACCTTTGCCTGTTCCCCTTACTCTCTCATGCCCCCTTGCCAAACAGTCCTGTCCCTCAAAGTGCAGTGCCCAGTGCTTGTACACAGGGCTGATTTAAAGCATCACCAGTACTTAGTGCCTGTTCCTTATGTGAAGCCCTCATCATTACATTCCGCAGCTGGATTTACCTGTTGTGATTTTTTTTGTTGTTGTTTGCGATGTCATGAAGTTGCAGACTTTTTTGTGGTTTACCTAAGCTGCTGACCATTTTTTTCCAAGTCTCGCTGTCTCGCCAGTAATTTCCTCCCATGTGCTGGATTTCTCCTTGCTGGTTGTTATGGTTTGTACTTGTAAGTTGTGATTACACTGATTTACAACAATTTATCAATTTGACTTTGAATTCTTTCCTGAAGTTTAGTCTGTAAATTGGATGCTCTGTTCCATTGGCCAGAGTGATAATATAATTTGCTACAAGTCTCATGGTAGCTTTCAAAATAGAGAACTTTTGAGACCTCTTGTATTGGAGAGCATCTTTTTCTCAACCTGCTGTATAAGGTAACTGTCTCATAGTAATTGTATGTAGCTTGCATTTTCCTCATTTGCTTATGAGAATGACACAACTTAAAATATGCTCTAATGAACCAGAATTTATTCAGAGCTCTAATGCATTGTATATGAACATGAAAATATTCTCAGTCTTTTTCCAGGATGATGTACCATGGCCATAAAAAAAGCATTGTTCATTTTCTGCCATCCTTCAGCTAGTCTGGCTATAGCTCTAAAAGGGCTAGGACTGTGTGACTGACTGCTTGTGAGATGGGATGGTATAAAGAGTCCAAGGCCTGCCTGAAAAGCAGTTCAGTTAGAATTGCAGCTACAGGTAGCTTTCAACTGACAGGTTTCAAGATGTGCAAGTGTGGATCTTTATTCCTGTGTGGGTTGGGAACCCTGTGGAGCACACTCTCTTCTTAGCTGGGCAGGACACAATGCCCACAGGTTCTGCAAAATGAGCATATATGTGCATCAGAAATTCCCTCACTAAGTTTGCTCTAATTTGTGAGGTGGTGCTTCCTTTAGCCAGTCCTTCTTATTTCAAGCTAGAGGGTAGATATTGAATAGGCTCCTCATCATATAATGCTGGTGGGAATGCAGTGCAGCCTTATCTCTTACAGCAGAAGGAAAATGGCAAGGGAAGCATGTATTCCTGGATAGCTGAAGTTTAATGAGCCAACTGGAATAATGCATTTTTGAAAATTATAACCCACCTGTTAAACCTTTGCATTGTACTTGTTCAGCACTGGAACATGTAGTACCATCTGCTTCCTCTGTAGCCTATGCCTTGAGAAGTTGAGTGAGTACCAAGGTAAAGCAAAGACTGCTCAACTGGTACAGTATGGGAACACCTGCAAGGTTTGTTTTTCTTTTTACCTTCACGTTAGCCAGAAAACTCTGGAGGGACCATGATCCCAGACAGAACAGGGTGGAGTGGGTATCAGTACTGATGACTAACAGAGGTGTGGAGAGATTTATGCTATCCCCATGAGCCGTATTTGCTCAGCTGTTATTGTGCTCCCAGTAAACACAGAAGGGGTTGTTTCTCTCCCTCCACCCACAGCCCTGCTCAGGGGACAGGCAATAAGGACCTATTTACTGCATTGCTTTGCTAGCCTTGCCAGCACTTGTGCATGTGCATACTTAAGGCTTTTAAGGCTTTTCAAATGCTCTTTCCCCTCTGAGGAGAAAAGGATGCAGGTTTGGGCTGCTGAGGTAACCTGTGCTGAAGTTGCTTTCTGCCCACAGCTTTTATCAGCTCCGTACTGGGATGAGGTACCTGTTCTCCTGGGGTGGACCTGGGTCCTGTTCACATTAGAGCTTCCTTATGCAATGTAAAAGCAGCTTAAGCTGATGCTCATGCTAGAGTAAAATAACCAGTTCAAAGCTCTTGTTCTCTGCCACAGCAGTGTAAAGACACACAAGAAAATGACCCTGTCTGAATTAAGCTCCTCTGGGAGACAGGCAAACGCTTTTCCTCACTGAAAGGAAAACTGAGCCACAAAGACACTTAGTCCTCATGTTTGGGTTGGCACAGGAGGTCAGTAGGAACTTGGCACTAGATATCTGTGCTGCTCCCCTTTGTTCTATGCTGCACTAATGCCTCACTGAGAGGAAAGTTGAGAGTTGAACAAAAAAAATTTGGGGGAGATGTGTTTGGGGTTTTTTTTTTTAATGGTTTTTTGAAATGAGGTCCCTGTTGCAGCGCTAACAATGGGGATTGGTCAAGAACTCTTCAGTAAAAGACCTTTTCCTCCCCTTGTGATGAATGCTTGTTCATTAAAACTAAAGCTTTTTGTGGGAATTCCATGGGAAAAGTTTTGCTGGTCCAGACAGAATTTCTGGTCAAAAGAAATGAGGGAGAGAGAGAGAAAGAGAAGGAAATCTGCCCTGCCTGGTACAGCCTGTAGCTCTGGGGTTAGACTGTTCACATGGGTTCATTTGGGCTGGGCAGAAGCATAGAGGGAGGTTAGACCCTCTCTTTTGCCTGATTTGGAAGAAAGAATCCTGTCTCTTAAGGGTGTAGGAATCTCTCCAAGGTGGTTGGCTTTGGTGCCACAGTCTCCCTCTTCTTTTAATAAGAAAAGATTTGGGTGCAGAAGAGCAAAGGTCAAAAAATAATCTGCTGTGGTTGGATGGCAGATATTCCCTATGTCCCACCATAATCATCCACAGCATCTTCACAGCCATGGTGAAGGATGCTGGGTGCTTTGGCTCTGGTGGCAGTGAGAGCTGTTCCTTGCCAGGAGAGCAGCTGGGGGAGGCTGCCTCATGCCCAGGGGCTGCACAGAGCCCTTCAAGGTGACCATGAGAGCTGGAAAGCACAAACCTTTGGCTACATGCTACCAGACACCCTCTCTTCTCAGCTTTGTGAGGTAAACAAGCATCCCATCTCTTTAATAACCATATAGTTTATTAGACAGTCAGAAAAGTCCCTTACTTTATCCATAGTTTTTATTTCTATTGTGCAGGCATTAAATGTATGTTTGAATGTGTGTACTTAAGGGACCAGGAATGAGAGACCTTTTTATGAATCTGACCAGGTATTCCTCAGAAGGCCATCACTAGGGCAAAATTGTTGCATAAATAATGTGCAACTGCAAATGTCCAAGCCCTGTTTTCCTGCCATAGCTCATGGCTTCAGAGACACTACCTTAAAAATGTTTTAATGAGTGCTAGAAGCAGTCAAGACTAAGAAGGAACAGTTAGCATTTAGAGCTGAGCAGTTGAAGTAAAATGGATATTTCTGCCAATGTCTGTCCTATTTGTGTGTGTATACATTCCCTATTTTTTTTCTGTAGTTTGGTTTTTTGTAATCTAGATTTGCTGTCTGACAAAGGTTTCACTCCCCAGCAGCAGCAGATTGGCAAGTGTTACTTGGTTTCTTTGCTGATGGTCAAGTCAAAGTAGAGATGGCAGAAAACAGTGGAATGTGACAGTGCCTTTTAAATAAATAAATAAATGGGTATAATATTATTATTTATTCTAGGAAGACTGTGTCCCACTGACTTGTTGTCTTAAATGTTCTTTCTCTAAGAAAATTTAATTTAGGCAAAGAAGGAAAACCTTTCTTTCTGTGCCTGCAACTCCCATTAACAGGGAATAGGGTTTTAAGTACCCTGCATGTATAATAAATATATGCTGGTTTCTAAGATGACAACTTAATTTCATAGCTGGCATTAAATTTTCTAACTTTGCCATAGGCTTTCACTATTCTCCATTAACCCGGCCTTGGCAACAACAGCAAAGTTTCCAGTAAGCAGTTTGACTGGAACAGGAGGACTTCAGTGTCCTGGAGCTGGGATAGCATTTGATGATCCCTTTGTTACCCATGAGACAATCTTTCAAGGTGACACTGCATGTGGTTCATGCCAAGTCACAGACTACAGAAGCTGATGGTATGAATTTCCCAGCTGATTTTGCTGGCTTTTGAATACCCAACTGTTAATATTACTATTTATTTTTTAAGGGAATTAAGTGCTGTTAGAGTGGTAGCCTGGAGGAAAGTGTCTCTTCGGGAACTAGTGCTAGTTAATACATTCTGCTTAGTAGACAGATGTCACTGAAGGAAATTTCCACAAGGCTGTTGTCAGAGCCAATGTGTTTGCTATTCTGATCTCCTCCAGCTCAGGGAAGGCATGGTGGATCTGGAAGGGGTTCAGAGAAGAACTGTGCCATGTGGGACTCCTCAGCATGTAAATGAGAAGTAGAAATCTGTAAAGCAGGGAGGAACTTCTATAGCAGCTACTTCTAGATGTACATTAGACCTGAGTAAAGTATGATCTCCCTGATGCTTCAGTTGTACTGCTGTCATTGCTAATGAATGCTGGTGACAGAGGCAGAGTCTGCATCATTACATCTATCTGATATCAGCTGAACAAAGCCTGTAAGATTTGTTTCACTCAGCCTTTAAACAGCCTTCAAACAGAAACAACTACCAATTAGTTATGCATTCTGGTAGTAAATGTGACTATTCAATTCTCACTAATTTCTGTTAATATGTGCAGAGAATTTTTTCCATTTTTTGATGCCATAGCACCAATGTGTAAATATGTAGATTTATTCTGTGTAATTTGCATACCTAACTGCAAATGTATGTAAAATAAGATACTAATTAATTCAATTTTTTTTTCTCTTGATTTCAATAAAAGTGGCATATTTCTTTGTTCTAACACACACTTTATTTTTTTCAGAGTAATTTTACTGAGAGTTTTGCAAGACTCAAAGGACTTGAGAAATCTTGGTTTGACTTTATGCACTCAGGAAGCTTTTGGGATTTAGATAGAAAAATTCCTGGAATGTAGTTCTCTTTAGCAGAAGTTTGTCTTCCTTTTACTTATAATATAATGATGATAGAGAATTTTGCCCCTGCTTTTTTGCTTCCCCCAAGCTGCCTGAGTGATTTGCCTCTCCTGATGGCCAAGAGGTGAATTGCTGTCAGCAGACTGTGGGTAAGTGGGGCCCTTTGATGTAAGTGGTTTGTTAGGGAGCCAGCACACCTCTGGCTCAGTGACTTCTCTGTCCACATACATCTTAGGAACAGTTTTTATTTCCTTTTTTCTTTTTCCTTTTTCCTTTTTTCTTTTTTTCTTTTTTCTTTTTTCTTTTTTCTTTTTTCTTTTTTCTTTTTTCTTTTTTCTTTTTTCTTTTTTCTTTTTTCTTTTTTCTTTTTCTTT